>ML780675.1:134625-157801 GCA_009831015.1 Picea engelmannii
TCTGGTTTTGGATTAGCATTTTCTATTGCTCTTGAGCATTCAGTTTGGGGGTTTTGTTGTACAAACCCTTGTGAGCAACTCAGTGGTGAAATATCCACTCACCTTATTCCGCAGCTTGGTCTCGAGGATGAAAGACTCCTCCACACCATTCTAGTCTCAGCCCATCTCCATCTAGTGCTTCAGAAGGTAGCAGGTCATACTATTCTTGTGTTTCCAGCAAGGGCGCACCATCATCTAGAGGGAGGTTTGATGCAGCTTATCCTGAGGGCCTGGGGCCATTTCGATAGTTGGGTTTTGTTTGCAGGGGCAGGACCATCAGTTTGAGGGATGTTCTGGAGGGTTATCATCATTCTACATTTGTCTGCATATTGGGATGTCTTGGAGCCATAGGGGATGTCCTATGATTCAGTAAAACTCAGATATAGGGAGATCTTCTTGAGATCTGAGTCTTAAACTTCTCCCATGAGATTCTCATAGCCCAATCTATATTCTTGGAGAGTTCCAGATCATTTGGAGGCCTCCTTCATCAAGGCCGAACCAGCTAGGGTTTCAGTCATCCAGTGGGGTGCACCATTCAGTGGAGGAATTTAGATCTACAGGGTTTGAGAGTGGATTTGGGAATTTGGACATCTAGGTTGTCCTTACAATTGCCCGATCTATTATTTGGCATATTTCTTGGGATGATTGGACACTTTTGGTAGCAGGGCTGAATTATTGAGGGCTTCACCATTCTAGCAGGGTGTGGCACTTTTCATCTTGGAGGTGGAGCATTAGTACGGCTCATATCTACTTGATTCAGTCTTCATTGTATATCCAGCCTTTGGAGGCTTATTTTGTATTGTCGGGAGCATTTTGTAGCAGCTCATATCTATTGCTTGTATGACCATCTAAGGTTTATGCCAGATCGACCATCTATTGTATTGATCTTACATTGCTCATAATAAAAAGGTTAGATCTTTTCTTTTGCTTCTACATCTTGAATATATTGTGATCTTCATGTGTTGATGAATCTTGTATGCACTTAATAACTCAATAAATACTTGCACATCAATAGATCAGTAGTAGTTAGTGATTCCAAGAAAATATTTGGCTTGGGATCATTACAGTGGTATCAGAGCATCGATCCTCCAATCCTATGGAGAGATCGGCATATGCAGAGGTACAATGGAACTATTATGGGTCGGAGGAAGAAAAACAACAGTGAAACAGAGGCAGAAATGAAAGGGTCGGGGGATGACCATGAGCCTTAGGGCTTGGCTCTATTAGTAGCCAAATTTGGTAAGTTCCAACAAAACATGAACCACACAGAAAGCACATTGGTCCAACAGTTGGACGAGTATCAGGAAACCAATAAAAGGGGACAGGCTAAAATATATGAAACCTTGAAGAAATTTGATGAGAATCTACAGAAAATGAACAAGAAACAAACTAGGATAACTGACCTTCTGATTCAAGTGACCCGTCGAGGCAAGGATCCTAATATGTATGGGATTAAGGAGGTTGGGGGTTCCAAGCTAGATATAACCTGGAGAAAGCACCGAGATCTGAAGGAAGTCTGGGAGGTGGCACATTCCATGGACAGATGGGTAGCAAGGCCAATCATAGTCCATACATGACAGTGTTCACAGATGAACATCTAGGTCGACACTTAGATAACAGAGATAACCCTAGACCATACATGCCCACATTCACTGATGAGCAAGGGCAACAGGATCAGGTTGAATATTTTGTGGAAAAATTAGCCAAGAGTACCAAGGAATACTACAGTTTGGATATGAAAGTTCAAAGACAAATGTCCCTAGACCAGTATTGTCAACTCAGGTTCAGAAACCAGCCTAGGACAAACCATAGGGGAAGCTTTGAGTTTGAGCGAAGGGCAGGGAACATAGATATTCCATACTTTGATGGTACGGCTAAGATGACAGCACAAGCATGGGTGTAGAAGCTGGATACTTACATGTAGCTTAACCCCATGAGAGAGATGGAGGCCATCAAGTTTTCCACCATGTACTTGGATGGAAAGTCCCACGATTAGTGGTACCATGGGCTCACTACACTCGGCCACAACCAAATTGTATCCTATACAGAATTCACTCAGAGGCTCATTGATAGATTTGATCTAGGAGATCCTGATTTACATTTCCGGGAGCTCACCCAACTCAAGCAAACAGGTACGGTTGAGGCATACATTGATGAGTTCCAGAGGTTGGCAGTGATGGTGCAAGATATGTCCCCAACTAGGCTCATGATGCTCTTTACAGAAGGAGTGATGGAACCCTTGAAGGGTTGGGTTAAGGCCTTCAAGCCTACCAGCCTACTGGAAGCCATTTGGAAGACAAGGGATCTGGGTCCAACGACTAAACCAAAATTCATACCTAGACTGCCTCTTAACAATGGTGGAAGAGATCAAAGGCCTCCAATAAACCAAGGAGAACGTGACCCTAATGGTTATGATAGGGGTCGTGGTAGAATAGATGACAACACCAAGAGGGAATTGAGATGGAAGCAACTCTGCCTCACATGCAAGGAGCCATGGAATCCCTCACACAACTGCATAGGACGAGGACATGTACATTACATTGAGGTCACTTCAGATGATGAAGAAGAGGATGAGTATGGTCAGATACAAAACATGGAGGCCGAAACGTTAGAGGCAACAGAAGAGGAGTTTCTAGAACTAGACTGTGTGGATGGAGAGAAGGCTACGTTGGGATCTATCACCGTGGTACCCAAGTTCAACACCTTCAGGATGAGAGGGGTCTTGCAAGGACAGAGAGTGTTGTCTTTGATTGATGGAGGAGCTTCCCACAATTTCATTGATGCATCATTACTGAAGAGGAGGCACATACCTACATTAGAGTTTGAAGGATTCAAAGTGGAGGTAGCAGGTGTTAGTACTATGCCCTGCAATAGATACATACCAGGTATGAAACTCACCTTGGGAAGGCATGAGTTAGTTCAGGATGTGTATGTGATGGATATTCCTGATACCAACATCATCCTAGGGCTGCAGTGGCTCAGCACTTTAGGACCCATCACCACAAATTACAAGACCATGGAAATGTCCTTTATGGAGGAAGGAGGACGAAAGGTTTTGCTTAGAGGCATGACAGGTAACTCTGCCAGAGTGGTCACGACCAAGAGGATGGAAGCCATCTTCATAAGGGAGAAAATTGTATACACAGCTGAATGTAAGGTCTCAACATGAGTGGATGAGAAGGGAAAGGTGCATTACACACCAGAGATCAAAAGAATCCTTGACAAGCACCAGAAAGTGTTTGGGCCGATTCCTCCAGGTGTGCCACCAGACAGGGGGTTTGAGCACATCATTGAGCTAAAAGCAGGGGCTAAGCATGTTATAACCACACCCTATAGGCATCCCAATAAGTATAAATATGAGATAGAGAAGGCCATCAAGGAGCTTCTAGACATGGGACACATCAGACCGAGTTCAATCCCATTTTCTTCGTCAGTAGTCTTGGTGAAGAAGAAGGATGGAACGATGAGAATGTGCATTGACTTCTGATCTTTGAATATAAAAACGATCAAAAATAGGTACCCCATACCCAAGATTGATGATTTGTTGGATGAGATGCATGGAGCTATATATGTCACAAAAATTGATCTTCACTCGAGCTGCCATCAAATCAAAATGAGGGAGGAGGACATCTCAAAAATAGCCTTTAGGTGTCACTATGGCCATTACGATTTTTTGGTTATTCCCTTTGGGTTAACGAATGCCCCAGCCACATTTCAGTCTTTCATGAACCATGTGTTCAACAAACAGCTGAGGAAACACTTGTTGGTATTCTTTGATGACTTGCTCATTTACAACAAAGCCTGGGAGGAACACCTTCGACATGTGGACCAAATCCTATCAATCATGGAAGAATAGTCACTATACGCCAAGGAATCCAAGTGTGAGTTTGGAATGACATAAGTGCTTTACTTGGGACACATCATAGGGGCAAAAGGGGTACAGGTACACCAGGAGAAAATAACAACCATTAGGGAATGGCCTACTCTGAAAACACTCACAGAACTGAGGGGATTCCTGGGCCTATGCACATACTACAGGAAATTTGTCAAAGGGTTTTCTCAAATGTGTGCACCCTTGACTGACCTGGACAAAAAGAGGTCCTTCAAATGGAATGATGAGGCCCAAGTCACGATGGAAAAAATGAAAGAGGTCATGAGCACCTGCCCAATTCTAGCTCTTCCTGATTTCGGCATACCCTTCACTTTGGAGTGTGATGCCTCAAGGGAAGGTATAGGGGTCTTGTTGATGCAGAACATACACCCCCTTGCCTATGAAAGCCGGAAACTCAGGGGTCCTGAACTACTTTACAACATTTACGACAAAGAAATGGTGGCTATCATGCATGCACTAGCCAAATTCAGGCAATATTTCGTAGGTGTTGGCTATCATGCATGCACTAGCCAAATCATACCATAACAGTCTTAAATATATATTGGAGCAGAAGGATTTAAATGAAAGACAACAAAAATGGGTAAGAAAAATACAGGCCTATGAATTTGACATTGAATTTTTCAAAGGGAAGAACAACGTAGTGGTCGATGCATTATCCAGAAGGCCATCCATTTTTTCATGACCAGTATGTCAGTCGACTGGAAGGAACACTTGATAGTGGAATATGCAAAGGATTGGTTCGCTTGTCAACTATTGGATGGGAAAATACAGGATGACAACTTCAGGGTCATAAATGACCTCATCTATTACAAAGGATGAATCTTTTTAGTTCCTGGATCATCTCTTAAAGCTAAGATCCTGCATGCATGTCATAACTCACCAGTAGTAGGGCATTAGGGCATCAGTAATATGTATAGGCAGGTGAGAGAGAGGTTTGGATGGAAATTCCTCAAGGAGGTTGTGATGAAGCATGTCAAAGAATGCACTACATGCGAAGAAAACAAGTATGAGAACATGCACCCTACAGGACTGTTGCAGCCCCTACCTATTCCAGAGCACAAGTGGGAAAGTATATCCATGGATTTCATCATCGGGTTACCCAGAGCATAGGGGAAATATTGAATTTTCGTGGTGGTAGACAGGTTGATGAAGTTTGCACACTTTTTTCCCATAGCCACAGACTTCGGTGCAACAAAGGTGGCCGAATTATTTTTCAGAGAGGTGTTCAGACTACACGGCCTACCCAAAACCATCATCAGTGATAGGGACAACATATTCATGAGTACATTTTGGTAGGATTTGTTCATATTAGTGGGTACGACATTGAATCCTAGTACTAGCTATCACCCTCAGACAGATGGTCAGACTGAGATAGTCAACAAATGGGTGGAAGGTTACCTCATAAACTATGTAGCAGGACAACAGAAAGCATGGGTCAGATGGTTACATTTGGGAGAATATTGCTACAACACCACCCAACATATGTCCATTGGCATGTCACCCTTCAGAGATTTATATAGCTATGATCCTTTATCATTTGTGGAGATTGAATTTGGTGAAAGCAGGTCTCTGATGGTACAGGATTGGATATAGTAGAGCCAAGACATTCTCAGGGAATTGAAGGATCATTTACAGAGGGCATAAAACCAGCAAACGGTCCAAGCAGACAAGCACAAAGTTGATCGTACCTTTGAGGTTGGCGATTTAGTCTATTTGAGGTTACAACCATACATGCATGCCTCCATTAAAAGAAGCGGAGGAGAGAAACTGCAACCACGTTTCTTTGGACCTTACAGGGTCAGCAGGAGGATAGGGGCAGTAGCTTATGAGCTGGAGCTTCCACAGGGTAGAAAAATTCACAACGTCTTCCATGTCTCGTGCCTTAAGAAATCCCTTGGTCAACACGTCAGGCCTATTGAGGCATTACCTCCCATGGATGAGGAGGGACAACTTGTTTTGATTCCATAGGAGGCGTTAGAAGTCCGAGAGAAGCGACTTCAAAACCGAAGCATCAGGGAGTATCTAATAAGGTGGAAGGATTTACCCATTGAGGATGCCACTTGGGAGCAGGAGCACATGGTTAGAGAAGTAGGTTTGGAATTTCTTGAGGACAAGCAATTTCAAGCAGGGGAGACTGTAATGTCCCCCACCTCTTAGAGAGGTGATGAGGAGACTCAGTGGCCTGGGCACCCCCACTAGGTCATAGTCTCACACTGAGGGGGGGAAAGTCAAGAAGTTAAAATTTATATTTTTAAGTTGACTTAAGAAAGGAAAAGGATAATGGAGTAAAATATAACTCAACAGAAGAATAGAATATTAACCTTGGGAGTTAACCTAACTCAATAGAGAATTAGAAGGAAAAGTATAAGTAAGAGGTTGGGGTGCACTTATTACTCATTCTGGTTTTGGATTAACATTTTCTATTGCTCTTGAGAATTCAGTTTGGGGGTTTTGTTGTACAAACCCTTGTAAGCAAATCAGTGGTGAAATATCCACTCACCTTGTTCCACAGCTTGGTCTCAAGGATGAAAGAATCCTCCACACCATTCTAGTCTCAGCCCATCTCCATCTAGCGCTTCAGAAGGTAGCAGTTCATACTGTTCTTATGTTTCCAGCAAGGGCACACCATCATCTAGAGGGAGGTTCGATCCAGCTTATCCTGAGGGCCTGAGGCCATTCCGACAGTTGGGTTTTGTTTACAGGGGCAGGACCATCAGTTTGAGGGATTTTCTAGAGGGTTATTGTCATTCTACATTTGTTTGCAGATTGGGACGTCTTGGAGCCATAGGGGACGTCCTGTGATTCAGTAAAAATCAGATCTAGGGAGATTTTCTTGAGATCTGAGTCTGAAACTTATCCCACGGGATTCTCATAGCCCGATATATATTCTTGGATACTTTCAAAGAATTTGGAGGCCTCCTTCATCAGGGCCGAACCAGCTAGGGTTTCAGTCATCCAGTGGGGTGCACCATTCAGTGGAGGAATTCAGATCTATAGGGTTTGAGAGTGGATTTGGGAATTTGGACATATGGGTTGTCCTTACAGTTGCTCGATCTATCATTTGGCATGTTTCTCAGGATGATTGGACACTTTTGGTAGCAAGGATGAATTATTGAGGGCTTCATCATTCTAGTAGGGCGTGGCACTTTCCATCTTAGAGGTGGAGCATTAGTACGACTCAGATCTACTTGATTCAGTCTTCATTGTATATCCAGCCTTTGGAGGATTATTTTGTATTGTCAGGAGCATTTTGTAGTAGCTCATATCTATTGCTTGTACGCACATTTGAGGTTTATGCCATATCGGCCATCTATTGTATTGATATTACATTGCTCATAATAAAAAGGTCAGATCTTTTCTTATGCTTCTACATCTTGAATATATTGTGATCTTCATGTGTTGATGAATCTTGTATGCACTTAATAACTCAATAAATACCTGCACATCAATAGATCAATAGTAGTTAGTGATTCCAAGAAAATATTTGACTTGGGATCATTACAAAATCCTAAGGTATCCACTTGAAATTCCTGCAAGATCAAACATCTCCTACTCAAATCATATGCAACTTTGTTAGCACTTCCACTAATATTAATAATAAAAGTAAAATTTTGCATGAATTCTACACATTTGGCATGTCTCTGTTCAACTTCTCTTGTCTGGTTATGAACTGTAAAGCTTGGTTGTCTATATACAAGACAAACTCCTTTGGGATAAGATAATGTCTCCTTTTTTTCAAGGCTTGAATTACAACATGAAATTCATTATCATATGTGGAATATTTTTTCTTAACATCAATCAACTTCTCACTGAAATAAGCTACATGCTACTCCACTTGCATCACATTTAACTTTAAATGTATTCTTGAAATATGGAAGAACTAAAATAGGTTGTCCTGATATCTTTTCTTTTAACACCCTAAATCCTTTCTCAACCTCTTATGTCCAATTAAAAAACTTATGTTTGTTCTTTATGGTGTCTAGTATGGGTGCAAAAATACTATTGAAATTTCTAATGAATTTCTTGTAAAAACTCATCAACCCATGAAAACTTCTTACTTCAAACACACTTCTTGGAGAAGGCCATTCTCTGATTGCCCTCAAATTTTCTGGATCCATCTTCAACTCATTTACAAATCCCAAATATATAAGTTTTTTTTTCATTAAGGAACACTTCCTCAAATTCACCAACAATTTTTCTTGTTGTAATCTCCTCAACACTATCTTCAAGTGTTCAAGATGCTCCTCTTTAGTCTTACTGAAAACTAGAATGTCATCTAAGTATACAATTACAAATTTACCAATAAAATCTTTGAGTACTTCATTCATCAACCTCATAAATGTACTTGGGGCATTTGTTAATCCAAATGGCATAACTAGCCACTCATACAATCCTTCATTCATTTTGAATGTTTTCTTCCATTCATATCCCTCTCTCGTCCTTATCTGATGATAGGCACTCTTTAAGTTTATCTTGGAAAAATAATTTTCTCCACTCAAGCAATCCATCAAATCATCCATTTTGGGTAAAGGAAATCTATAGATGATGGTTATCTTATTGATGTCTCTTGAATTTGTGAAAATTCTCCAACCTCTATATTTATTTGGACTCAACATAGTTGGTACTATGCATGGGCTCAAAATTTCCCTGATCAAACCTTTATTCTCTTGAAGTGTCAACCTATATGCTGCTTTGTTTGGAAAACTTACTCTTGGAATAAGGTCGATATGGTAATTGATTCTCCTAATGGGCAGTAAAGAGTGAGGTAACTCATCCACCACAATGTCAGGAAACTCATACAATAACTCCTGAACCTCCATAGTAAAATCATCAATAGAAGTGCTTGTGAGAATAAATTTCGACTTACCTACAACAACGAACTGCATTTCTTGTTCCTTCTTGACTTCTTTCAAGAGTTCCTTCCCACTCATGAGAAGTATATTAGGAATAATTTCTTCTTTGACTCCTTTATCTTCTATTGACAACAACATATGCTTACACCCATTCTTCTCAAGGGTATAAATGTTTTTCCTCCCATCATGTATAAAATTCCTATCATATTTCCATGGTGTCCCCAAAAGAACATGAAAAACGTCCATGGGTATAACATCATATAATATTTCATCTTTATAACCACCTATTTTAAATTCAACTTTGCATTGTCGACTTACCATTACTTGGTGTCCTTTCTTCAATCACAATACCTTGTACATATTTGGATGTGCAGTTGTCTCTAGCTTTAGATTTTCCACCATCTCTATGGATACCAAAGTATCAGTACTCCCACTGTCTATAATAACCTTGCATACCCTATCTCTAGTCTTGTAAACAATTTTGAACAGAATATTCCTCTAGACTGGTTCTCTTACCTCCCTTTTTGGCTTCACGACAATTTTCCTCATCATGAGTGAGCTTCCTTCTTCTGGTGCTTCTACCTTCATCTTTGTCTCCACATTCGTTCATTGTGCTTCAGAAAAAAATTCACTTCTACTCCTCTACCTCTTCCTCTTCCTATGGGAAAATAAATTATTCCACCATAGATTCCTCCTCTAGAACTTCCTCCTTTCTCAGTCTGGCTGTGATATTTTCCATCTTCATCTTTGGGTTTCTAGAACTTTTCTTTGACAGTTCCTCTACCTCTTTTAGTACTCTTTCCTTTGTTTCGTTGACTTTGTTTTCTGGCTAATTTTTCTTCCACCTTCAAGGCTACCTGATAAGCATCCTCCAAAATTTTCATTGTCTTCATGTTGATCTCATCTTGGATATCATATCTTAGGCCATTAATACACATGGAAACCTTTTCTTCATCATTCTTCTTTTGTCCTACTCTTATGTTCAACTTGTAGAACTCTTCATTGTACTCCTTCACTGACAAACCATTTTGTCTCAGATTTTGTAACTTCCGAAACAAGTTTATCTAATAATACTTGGGTATGAATTTAGCTTTCAAATTGGCTACCATTCTATCCCAATTCTTAATTTTAGACTTGCATTTGCATCTTCTATCAATTTGCAATTCATCCCACCATAGTGTTGCATGTCGCTTAAATCTCGTCACAACATGCTTTACCTTCTTCTCATCATCAATATCCTCATAGTCAAAGTACTTATTCAAAGAACTTATCCATTCAAGCAACTCTTCCAAATCCAAATTTCCTTCATACATTGGGACTTCCATTTTTTCTCTGGTTCCCATTCTAATAACATCTCAACAATCAATTTTATGCTTCTTGTTCTCCTGCAACTTCTTCTGCTTCAACATCCTCACTTTCAGCTTTGTTGAACTCACCAGATTCAGGTGCTCTTCTATGTGTTGTCTCCATGGAATCCAACCTTGCATGAAGTTGTCTCATCTCTTCTCCCATGGATGCATTGATCACTGGTATATCTTTTCATATTCTTGGTGGCATGGTTCCAAGTTTTCTTCTTCTTACATAGCTTAATTCAGGCTTTGATATCACTTGGTACAAATCCCCACCACACCAGGGTCTTGTGTAACCTCCTGGTCTAAGGATATTTTATGTTAAGGAGTTTAATTAACTCTTAGGCACCTGCTAATCCCTCAAAAATAATTCTTCATAGACCCTTACCTTTTCCTCACACCTAAAATCCAGTTAGCGAGGGCCCTTGTATACTAGCAGAGTCCTCCATGTGAATATGGGCCGAAACTGTGGGCCAATATTCACTTTACCAAATAATTCAGGACTTCAGAGCTCCGAGATTCAAGAGTTCCTAAAGCAACACACTACAAACCCTCTGAAGGTCGAACATACGAACAACCGAACTATGGAAAAAATCTATAGTTCCCAAAAAATGTCGAGATCTATGGATCCTACAATCTTCGGGGTTTTGGGCTTTGGTAATTTCACCCACTCCAATAAGATATACTCTCGAAGTGATGAAATCTAAACCAATAGATCGAACGATTGATTATTTCCTCCAATCAACGGTCCTTGTCTTCTATGCGCTCCGGGATTCAGATCTTTTCACCACTTGATACCTCAAATCCTACAGAGTGTTGAACTAGTGAACCCGCGGATGGGCTCAATCGATGGTTCATGCATCTTGGTCGATGAAAAACCTATATTCTCTCTGGGATTTAGGACTTCAGGTATCTTTGCAACACAACCCTTCACAACCTCCGAACGTCGAACTGGTGTAGGATAGATATTTTCTCCACATGTCCCTATTTGAATGATGGTCAAGATCAAATCTTGCCTTCAGGCCTTCGGGAGTTCTCAACCCAAATAAAATATGCCTCAATAATTCCAAAGCACCAAGTATAAAAACTATGAGATGTGGCACCATGTGTCCCCCATTTATCAACGGTTAAGATTTGCTCTGCTTTTCAGAGCTTCGAGTGTCTTGCGTAATTTTTCAACTACGCTCCAATTCTTCTGGATATCCAAACTTTCAGAGTTCCTCCGATATATGGACACATATATGTTGGCATGTTTACAGGAAGATTATTCTTGTCATTGATGGAAAGAAAAACAACGACGTTGGCATGTTTACAAGCAGAGTGTGCTTTTCATTGATGGAAATATCACATGTTTATAGGTAGAGTGTGCTTTTCATTGATGGCAAGATCAAAGTGTGGATTGATGGAGAAATAGGAACAACATAATATCAGGTGAAGAAGAAAACAGTATGCAGAGATCCAAGCTCAAGAGAGATAGCATTCTAAGATGCGCAGATGAGATCCCATACATCAAGGCTCGTAGAAGGATCAAAGGTCGTGGCCTTTGACACTTAGATATTTGAGAAATCCAAAGCTCAGGAGGAGGAGAGACATTGGTCATTGGATCACCAATCTTGAATACCCGATGCCCGTTAGATCAGAGTCCAGTGACCAGAGGAATCACAAAGGAGACGTATAGATCTAATCCTTTGGATCTGATCTGTTGGATCTGAGTACCGAGGACCAACAGTCATCGGATCCAATATAATTGCGAAGAGGATAAGGCTGAGATCCATCCTCCAACTCTATGAAATGGGAAATTGCGATGAGATCTAAAATGTTGGATCCAAAGGAAACATGGTGAGAGATAATCATTTTGTTGACTCGCGAACTAGAAAATTCAAAGGTAAGAGTTGTAGGAACTCACGAAATGCGAACTCCCGATAAGATCTAGAATGTTGGATCATAGAGGGTTGCGGGCCGTTGATCTGGACCAAGTTTTAGAAAATCGAGAGTTGGGAGAAGGGAGGTGAGTAGTCCTCCAACTTTGTGAAATGCGAAGTCCTGATAATATCTAGACCATTGGATCATAGAGGGTTGTGGGCCGTTGATCTAGAGTATTTCGGATATCGGGATTTGGAAGAGTTAGGATTGGCTCACGTTCAAACACCCAACACGCGAATTTTCTATTTGATCACAGATTTCGGATCAATTTCTAGTGGAAGGATAGGTTAAGATAGAAAAGTTGCATCACAGAAAGATCGAGTCGTCAATCCAAGATCCTGATCAAACCAAAAACATTCACTTCAGATATAGAGATGTGAGGCATTTACACTCAGGAAAGTTTGAGAATTGAAATCTCCGGAAAGAGAAGTTTCCTCAACCGTCAGATTTGGAGATCAGACAATGACTGTTAGATCATGACAGACCATGTCATCAAGGACAGGTGGCAGACTATGTTAACAAGGACACATGGCACAATTAGACAATGACAATTCTCAAGTTGATTCAACATTTCAGGTATGTGGAAATCACAAATCCAAGTGACACATGGCAGTTGCTTGGCTCATGACACATCAACAAGTGATGCAAGAGTTACATCACTCCAAGAATTTTGCTTCGAGAGTTTTACCACCAGTACTCACCCAAAGACCCGAAGTCCCAAAGGCTGAAGTCCCAGAGTGGAGGATAGCCTTTGGATTAAAGAGGACACACGCCAGTGGATTGTCAGCTTCGGGAAAAATAAAATGAAGGATGAACGAGAGTTTGAGAATTGAAATATCCAAAGTCTAGAGACACGAAGGAGATCTCGACCGTTAATCCGAGAAGGACACGCATCATTGGATCGTGGACTCTGGGTGAAATGCTCCGGGAGAAAACAAGAACTTGATTTCGAGGTACACATGTCATCTGATCGCTGAGACTAAGGATCACTTGTGGATAAAGGAAAGAAGGAAGAACCATTGATTGAAGAGGACGGATGTCAGTAGATCTTCCATTTCAGAAGATATCCAGTCAACAACAACAGGGATTAAGAGTTGAAACTCCTAGAGCCTAGATCACGAAGTAAACTTCATTCACTTATGGAGGAAGGAGAGATCTGGTCTGTGGACTCAAGAGGAGAGATATGAACTATTCATTCAATAGCATAGCCAAGATCATGAGATCAATAGTCGTGCTCCATTGTGGGGCCAGAACATGCTCGGGTCTTAATTTTTCATGAGCGGGCCGCAATTGAAACCATGTTTTTGGAGAAAGGATGTGTGGAGGCTCCTGGTGAATTGCAGGGAGAAAAACAGTTTGGTATAAACCACCTTTGGATGCACCCGCAATTACTTGGTCACATGAAGCTCATAGCCTAAGGTCATATCTTGAAATGGATCCAGCGCTCACTAGATAGAAATTGGGAAGCACCTTTTGAATAAGCGCTTGGTTACCATCGGTGGTCTCGCGAAGGAAGGGGTTAGAAGCCAAAGAATCCATAGTTGAATAGTTGTAACTGACAGAGAAGACAAAGAGTCTTGACTGCCTAGAGAAGCTAAGGAATCTCAACATAATGGGCACTAATGATGAACTCACAGGAAACAAAACTGCCAAAGAATATGAATAGTTTCCATGATGATTAGAAGATGACTTGACGTGACACATGCATGCATAACAGAGAAGTGAAGTGATTCTGTTGTCGAGATATGCAGAAAGAAGGAATATCTGCAGTGAACAAATTTTCAGGAAGAACAGTGACGTAGTGAAGAGCATGCAAAGGTACTGCACATGAAGGATGTAGAAGGTGCACAAAGAGTATAAAAATGTGGAACAAAGAATAGATGATGGTTTATGTTGAGTGTGTTTCATGTGGGTAGAAACATGCCATGTGCAAGAGCTAAAGCACACATAAGAGGCACGGTGCATAGAATGTAAAAAAGACACATAACATAAAGCGCAGAATAAGAAAGGAACAAAAATTCATATCTGAGAGAAGAACAAAAAGCGCAATAGACGTGAGGAGAGAGACATTGATGCAGGTAGAGCAGAGCAGTGTAGAAGAACAATGATGATACTGGTAAGACATAGATAAATGTTGTATTGCTGTGATAAATTCAAGAAAACAAAGATTTATGTTTTAGGGTGGTAGGGAGGTACTAGGGAGGATTGGTGTCCTCATAGTTTCAAGTGGGTGCTTGAACACAGGGAGTTGTAGCTTCCATATGGTTGCAACAAGAAAAGCCAGGGTGGCAGGGTGGTGCAAGGGAGAACTATTTTTATATGTTATATAGGTCGGTGCCTGTGTGACTGGAAGTTGGTGCTGGAACATGTAGGGAGTTGGTGCTTCCTTCTAGTGGGTGCTAGAGAAACCAGGGAGTTAGTGCTTCTTTATAGTGGGTGCTAGAGAAACCAGAGATTTGGTGCTCTCAGCAAGTTGTAGCTTGCAAAATAGAGGTGGTAGCCTCACAATGAGTTGGTGCTCATAAGAATGATAATGTACAGGAAATAAAGATTACTTATCATATTAAGAAGAAGAGGTTTTTACCATTTATGGGTTTCCTTAGGAAATATTTGTCTCTGTATATTTCATGTGTGTGATTGATGTTGAATGTTCTATTGCTTACCTCCATGTATTATTGTGATCTTCATTGAGTTCTCTGTAAAGAGTTTAAAATAAGCATATTTTTTTAATCATGGTAACAACTGATTCACGCCCCTCTTTCAATTGTCCAACAATTTGTATCAAAGCAAGTTACCTTTATTTAAGGGTAGATCCTAGAGCTTAAAAATGAATATCCATGAAGGAACTTCAACCAATAAGGCCCCCCTATTCAATGGAACAAACTTTGGCTTCTAGAAAGTTAGGATGAGAACCTACATAATGGATTTAGGTGCAGATGTATGGGATGTGGTAGAGACTGGTTATGTAAAGCTGGTTGTATTAACTTCCAAGGATGACAAGATATAGTTCATCTTCAATGCTAAGGATATGAATTCTATTTTGAGTGGGCTTGCAGAAGCATAATTTGTAAAAATTATGCACTTAGAAACTACCAAAGCAATGTGGGGCAAACTCATTAGCAGCTATGAAGGTAATGAGAAGGTAAAGGATGCCAAGCTTCAAACCTACAGATTACAATTTGAAAAACTAAAGATGAATGAGATGAGACAGTTAATAATTTTTTCTTAAGAGTTGAGGAGCTTGTGAATTCCATGAAAGGTCTTGGTGAGAAGATTGAAGACGTATTACTAGTTCAGAAGATCTTAAGATCTCTGCCTGATAGATTCAATCCAAAAGTTTATGCAATAGAATAAGTGAATGATCTTAAGACTCTGACTATTGATCAACTCCTAGGAACTCTAACTTCTTATGAAATGAGGATCAGTAAAGATAAATCTACCACTAGAGAAACATCATTTAAAGCATACAAGAATGAGGATTCCGAGGTTGATGAAATTGAAGAAAAATTTGTGAGAAGACTAAAGAAAGGATCAGGAAAGTACCAAGGTAAGTTTCCCTTCAAATGTTTTAACTATGGAAAGATAGGTCAATTTTCATATAAGTTTCCACACAAGCAGAAGGACCAGAACTCTGAAGGAGAAGAGAAGTACAAACCCAAGAGATTTGGTAAAAATAAATTTTTATGTGTAAACAATGATGACTCTTCAGAAGACACAGATATTGACTCTTCCTGTGAAGATAAGGTAAATAAATTCATGCTTATGGCCAAAAAGGATTAGGATAATAAAATCACCGGAAGTGATGCTAATGATGAAGAAGATGTGGTTGAATTGGAAGGAGAGATTATCAACGCTTTGGAAGAGATTGACAGACTTAGACTTAAGAAGAGAAAGAAAAAACAATTGTTGATACAATTCAAGAAAGCCAATAAAAAACCCGATGAATACTTTTCCCTGCTAAAAGTGGAATTAGAAGAGGCAAAGAAAATCGAAGACATTATGAAACAATATTTATCAGAAAAGAAGGCAAGATGTGAATCTATGGAAAAAGAAGAAGTGAAAACTAGGAAAGAGTTGTAGAATATTCAAGCCTTGTATCATCAAAATCTGTCAAGTATCAAAGCCTTGGAAGGATTATCCACCATTCTAAATCATCAAAGGAATCCAAAATTAAAAACTGGTTTGGGTTATGAAGAGGGATCAAGTAGTGGTCATCCAAGCAATAAATAACCCATCAATTTTGTCAAATCTACAACTAGTGAACCTGCAGAAACAAAGGAAGATAATCAACCACTAAGGAGGAGTAAAGAAAAACGTACCAAAACTGAATCTATATAAAAAATAATTAATACACCCTCTGCTCAAGGAAATCATCAACATCGAAAAAATCAACCTGCTCAAAGAAGACAACCATTTTCCAGGTACAAAGATTTTTTCTATGGATATTGTTTCTACTATTCTAACTTTGGCCACCAAGATGTAAATTGTTCCTTAGGATTTAGACATGAGAAATCAAGACACCAAAGGAATAAATATCTTCCACAACAAAGAATGAGACAACCAAGTAACAAACAACCACAGATTGCAAATTGTCAAATTAATTTTGGAGACATGCAAATGAGGAGGTCAAGAAATAATAAACAATCAATGAGTAGACAATGCTACAAAAATCACTTTGACCTATTGAACAATGATATTGAATGTTATAACTATCATAAATTTGGCCACAAAGATGCAAACTGTCATCTGAATAATTACAAAGAAGCTCCAAGGATAAATCTCTTAGCTAGAAAGGCGAGCACATGGAAAAGGAAAGATAGTGAAAAATGTGGTCTAGTACTTTCAACTCAAAAACAAAAGGACTCCTGGAATATAGAAAGTGAATGTTCCAATAACATGACTGGAGAAAAGGATAAATTTATGCCTATAAGTAAAAGAAAAACAGGAAGTGTGATCTTTGAAAATGATGAATCAGGTAAAATCAAGGGTAAAGGGATGGTGAGTTTGAGTAATGGCAAAGGACATTCACAACATGGTCTGCTTGTAGATGGTATGAAACATAATTTTCTTAGTATAAGTCAAATGTGTGACAGAGGCTGTGAAGAGGTGTTCATGTCCAAGGATTGTAAGGTAAAAACTATAAACTTGGGACAAGTGGTGGCTATAGGCATAAGGATAGATAATGATGTTGATATTGAATCCTCCCATGCAAGAAAAAAATAAGTAGAAGAAGAATCATGTCATAAGCCGGAAGAAACAGTTGTGAAGGTTGAGAAGTCAAACACCCAAATCAAGTTCTTGAACAACTCCATGACCTTGGATGAGATCTTGGATAGTCAGCGATCACCAAATGAAAAATCTGGTCTTGGATACAACAAGGAAGAAATCAATACTCCTAAGAAGTCTAACACAAGTCCTTCATTTGTAAAAAGGAAAAGTAGGTATGAGAGTGTTTGTAATGGTTTTTTCTTGTGATGAATATAATCAGAAGATCCTTGGATTGTAGGCATCATGGAAGAAAAATAAATTTACTGTAATAGAAGATCAGAGAAGTGTGACAAGGGGATTCATTCAATTATGACAAGAAAAGGTTGATGGAGGAATCCCAGTGAGAGAGGTGAGAAATATTGAGTCTGCTACAGAGGACACAACTGAAGTTGGGGATGAATAGGTCCAATAATTAGAAGGAGAAGACTGTGGGTTAGATACAAATAAGAGAATCCATCCTGTCAGGGGGAGTATATATTGGTTGAATATATGATAGCTCTGACAAGTACTGCAACAACTTAGGGGGAGCATGTTTTCTTTGACATTTATGTCAACGAGGGAGAAAATGAATGGTATGGATGCTACAGTTAGTGCATATAAGTAGAATAGTGCAGTCTTTCAGGGTTTCCATCAATGCCAAAGGGGGAGATTATTGGCATGTTTACAGGAAGCGTATGCTTGTCATTGATGGTAAGAACAACAATGACGTTGGCATGTTTACAAGTAGAGTGTTCTTGTGATTGATGGAAATATCGCATGTTTAAATGCAGAGTGTGCTTGTCATTGATGGCAAGATCAGAGTGTGCATTGATGGAAAAATAGGAACAGTGTAAGCTCGGGTGAAGAAGAAAACAATATGCAGAAATCCAAGCTCAGGAGAGATAGCATTTTGAGATGAGCATATGAGATCCCATACATCAAGGCTCACAGAAGGATCAAAGGTCGTGGCCTTTGACACTTAGATATTTGAGAAAGACAAAGCTTAGGAGGAGGAGGGACAATGCTCATTGGATCACCAATCCTAAATACCCGATGTTTGGTGGATTAGATTCCAATGACCAGAGGAAGAACAGAGGAGAAGTATAGATCTGATCTATTGGATCTGAGCACCGAGGACCAACAACCATTGGATCTATTATAACTACAAAGAGGATAAGGTCGAGATCCATCCTCCAACTTCGCAAAATGCGAAATCGCAATGAGATTTGAACTATTGGATCCAGAGGAAACATGGTGAGAGATCATCATTTCACTGACTCGTGAAATGGAAAATTCAAAGGTAAGAGTTGTAGGAACTCGCAAAGTCCCGATAAGATCTGGATCGTTGGATCATAGAGGGTTGTGGGCCGTTGATCTGGAGAAAGTTTCAAAAAATCGAGAGTCGGGAGAAGGGAGGTGAGTAGTCATCTAACTTCACGAAATGCGAAGTTTCGATAAGATCTAGACCGTTGGATCAAAGAGGGTTGTGGGTCATTGATATAGAGTATTTTAGATATCGAGAGTTGGAAGAGTCAGAGTTGGATCAATTTCAAGTGGAAGGATAGGATAAGCTAGAAAATTTGCATCACAGAAAGATCGAGTTGTGGATCCAAGATCCTGATCAAACAAACAACATTCACTTTGGATATAGAGATGCGAAGCATTTACACTTAGGAATGTTTGAGAATTGAAATCTATGGAATGCGAAGTTTGGTCAACCGTCGGATCTAGAGATCAGAAAATGACTGTTATATCATGGTAGACCATGTTAGCAAGGACAGGTGGCAGACTACGTCAGCAAGGAAACGTGGCACAATCAGACAATGACAAGTGTCAAGTTGATTCGACATTTCAGGTATGTGGAAATCACAAATCTAAGTAACACGTGGCAGCTACTCGGCTCATGACACATCATCGAGTGACGCAATATTTACATCACTGAAGGAGTTTTTCTTCAAGATTTTTACGACCAGTACTCGCCCAAATACTCGAAGTCCCGAAGGCTGAAGTCCGTAAGCAGAGGATAGTCGTTGGATTAAAGAGGACATGCGTCAATGGATTGTTAACTCTGAAAAAAAGAAAAGGAAGGATGAACGAGAGTTTGAGAATTGAAATCCTTGAAGTATGGAGAAACGAAGGAGATCTCAACCGTTAATCTGAGAGGGACACGCGTCGTCTAATCTTGGACTCTGGGTGAAATGCTCTGGGAGAAAACGATAACTTGAGAATTGAAACTTATGGAGCCCGGATTGCGAAATCGATCTCGTCCGTTGGTTTGGAGGGACATGTGTCATCTAATCACTAAGACTAAGCATCACACATGGATAAAGGAAAGAAGGTAGAACCATCGATTGAAGAGGAAATATGTCAGCAGATCTTCCATTCTGGAAGATATCCAGTCAACAACAACAGGGCTTAAGAGTTGGAACTCTCGGAGCCCGGATCACGAAGGAAACCTTATCCGTTGATGGAAAAAGGAGAGATCTGGTCCATGGACTTGAGAGGACAAATATGAACCATTTATTCAAGAGAACATTCAATATCTTGAGATAAATAGTCAAGCTCCATTACAGGGCCAGACCATGCTCGGGCCTTAATTTTTCATGAGCAAGCCGCAATTGAAACCATGTTTTTGGAGAAAGGACGCGTGGACGCTCATGGTAAATTATGGGGTGAAAAGAAGTTTGGTATAAACCACCTTTGGACACACCCACAATCGCTTGGTAACATGAATCTCATAGCCCAAGGTCATATCGTGAAATGGAGCCATCACTCACTAGATAGAAATCAGGAAGCACCTTTTGAATAAGCGCTTGGTCACCGTCGGTGGTCACGCGAAGGAAAGGGTTAGAAGACAAAGAATCCATAGTTAACTGGATGTAAATGATAGAGAAGATGAAGAGTCTTGAGTGCCAAGAGAAGCTAAGGAATCTCATCATAACGGGCACTAATGATGAAGTCACAGGCAATAGAACCGCTAGAGAAGATGAAGAGTTGCCATGATGATCAAAAGATGACTCGACGTGACAAATGCATGTAGAACAAATAAGTGAAGTGATTCTATTGTCGAGCTATGCAGAAGGAAGGAAAAGCTGTAGTGAACAACCTATAGGTAAGAACAGTGACAGAGTGAAGAGCATGCAGAGGTATTGTGCATGAAGGATGTAGAAGGTGCACAGAGAGTATAAAAACGTAGGACAAAGAATAGATGATGGTTGTTTTTTAGTGTGTTTCATGTGGGTAGAAGAATGCCCTGTGTAGGATATGAAGCACATAGAAGAGGCGTGGTGCATAGAATGGAAAGAAGACACATATCATAAAGTGCAGAAGAAGCAAGAAAAAGAAATGCATATCTGAGAGAAGAATAGAAAGCGCAACAGACACGAGGAGAGAGACACTAATACAGACAGATCAGAGGAGTGTAGCAGAATAGTGATGAGACTGGTAAGCCATAGATAAATGTTGTATCACTGTGATAAATTCATGAAAGCAAAGATTTATATTTCAGGGTGGTAGGGAGGTGCTAGGGAGGATTGGTGTCTTCATAGTTTCAAATGGGTTCTTGAACAAAGGGAGTTGTAGCTTCCATGTGGTTGCATCCAGAAAAACTAGGTTGGTAGGGTGGTGCAAGGGAGAAATATTTTTCTCTATTATAGAGGTCGGTGCCTATGTGACTGGAAGTTGGTGCTTCCATCCAATTGGTGCTAGAATACTTAGGGAGTTGGTGATTCCTTCTAGTGGATGCTAGAGAAACTAGGGAGTTGGTGCTTCCTTCTAGTGGGTGCTAGAGAAACCAGAGAGTTGGTGCTCTCAGCAAGTTGCATCTTGAAAAACAGAGGTGGTAGCCTCACAATGAGTTGGTTCTCATAAGAATGACAATGTACAGAAAATAAAGATTACTTATCATATCAAGAAGAAGAGGTTTTTACCATTTATGGGTTTCCTTAGGAAATATATGTCTCTGTATATTTCATGTGTCTGATTGATGTTGAATTTTCTATTGCTTACCTCCCTGCATTATTGTGATTATCATTGAGTTCTCTGTAAAGAGTTTAAAATAAGCATAATTGTTTAAGCATGGTAACAATTGATTCACACCCCCTCCCTCATTTTTCCAAAAATATATTCACTGATGAATGGTCCAGATTCACTTCGGATCCCGAGACTTCAGGAAACTAGTTTTCTTTGAGCCTAAGTTTGGAAAATATCTAAACTCATGAAGTTCGAAGGACTTCAAGGATTAGAACTTGCACACCTTTTACAGATCTGACAGATAGGAAATATTTGTCTCCTCTTCGAGTGGATCTCATCCACTTGTCCTCCAAAACACATTAAAGTCCTCACTCCAAGTAATTATTTCCCACTAGTCCTCCTGAGATTTACTAACTTCAAACGACTTAGAATTGGGGGCATGTTTTGCACTACTTCTCCTGAGCTTCCTCTCTCAAGATGACTCAAATATTTGGCGCACTCCTTATGCTTCTCTAAAACCTTTAAAAGATCTCAGATTTGGATATTCTTAGAAATTCCTCCTATGCATTCCTTGCGCTCATCTACCTTGGAAAATTTTCAACACTTGGCTAAGTGTTGGCCCTATGCACACCTTGCACAGGTCTTTTCGAGCTTATATACTCCATTGAGTATCTGTGCACTCCTTGCACTTTCTTGACAAAACTTCACACTCTCTCTTCTGAACAAATTAGTCTGCAAACTCTACTCTCACACTCCTTGCATGGAACTATGCACTCCTTGCACCAAAGTTTCAGAAGAGAAACAATTGAAATTTAAATAACATCAATAGGTCATTTTTCTAGCCAAGAAACACAACACAAGCATAAAAGCACATAAAGCAAAAAGCATAAAATTACCCAATGAACTCATAGATAAACAACACTAGACATTTGGAAGAAAATCTCTCATGTTATATTCATTCAAAAAAAAATATACACGAGTTCTTACAACTCTCATCTTCTTCTCTACAACTTTCTTCAACAACAACAAAATAAAATTCAGCAACAATAAAAATAAACTCAACAACCTTATTTGGGCATAGGTTACATATATTTATACATGGAGAGGCTTCTCGAGCCTTCCCTCCATCCTACCTTAATGCTATCCTATTATAATTAATACATTATCCTACTTAGACTTATTACATTAAATGGAATTTACACTCAGATACGAGTTGATGCTCAATATCTGTACAATCCTATATGAATTAAAGAAAATACAATCTCCTGGATTGTTTACAATTACTCTAGTCTCAAAACATTAAAATGTATTTAATTACAAGGATTTCAAAAAATTAATATGATGTGCTCTCCTTGGGATAAAAGAAAAACAATTTAAAAATGTGTGTTGGATGTTGAGTTGTCCTCCACTCAGCCTCTTTGAACATTGGTGGCAATGATCCAGCATCAAATGGGGAGGGATTTCAATCCTCTCATATTTTATTCATCCCTGCGTTTACTAGGCAAAAGATTTAATTAATATTTCAAAAAAAAGTGTTTTGGATGTTTAACATATTGATTTTTATGATCATCCTCATTACATCTCATGGTTTAAATGAATTCATTTAGAAATGAAACACTAGATGTGGTTGTATATTTAATTTTAATTCTTTATTAGTTGCATGTTCCATGATCTCTTAGTACTATAATATATCCAACATTGTATCTTTTCCTTTATTTTTTCAAATGGTTCCAACATATTATCCTTCGTTATCTTGGTCTAATATTCCTTAAAAGGATTTTTCACACTTAGTGTTAAAGATAAGCCCATATGACCATGAGAACTAGTTTCTCAGTTATGGGTACCACCATGTGTCCTTGAATTTTAAAGACATTCCCACTAAGAATTGAACATTGGGTAAC
>ML780675.1:158301-184180 GCA_009831015.1 Picea engelmannii
AAAGAAGAGACTTGTAAAAAACTTAAAGTTTAATTAACTAGTGTTTTACATATGAATTTTTGGTAACACTGGTGTTCCACCACAAACATGGAAAATTTTTCTAAGGTCATGAACTTTATAAACATAATCAAGTGAAAATATTTTTGTTACAGACAAGTGTTAAAGCACAAATCAAGTGTTTTCATTCTCATTTGTTGATGTAAGGTACTAAATGTAATATAATTAAGCAGAAACGAAAATATTACAACAAATACCAGTGGAACAACAAAATATAGAGAATCACAACACCAAAATTGATACCTTTATTGATAGAAAACCAAGTTCACTTGCCTCTTCAAGAGGGAAAAATATAGCAGAGCATATCTCTATTACAATAATTCTTAAGAAAATACTTTATCATGCCTTCTACTCTTATTTATAATAATTCTACCTTCTAAAGAACGTTCTAGAGGAACATCTTTCTAGAAGCATACACTTCTATTAAGTCTTCTTACAATAGACTTTCTCACATTATTAAATAGGTCTTATAAACTAATGCTGACATTTATTACATGGAAATATATTATTATACCTACATGAGGGATTAGGGAGTTTAGGTCCCTAAGATGCCCTCCCCCTTGAAGAATAGTCTTTTCCTCAAGGTTGGAGATGAGGAAATTGTTTCAAAATGGTAGTTGGCTCCCAAGTGGAATCTTCTAGAGTTGTATCCTTCCACTGAACTAACACTTCCTTAATGGTTCACTAATGGAAACAACGCTCGTGCTGGTCCAAGACTGCTCAGGGATACAACCAAATGGAACCTTCTTCATCCAACTAAGGGAGACTGGTTTGAGTTTGGCACTTAGTTCCAATCACTTTCTTTAAGCATGAGACATGAAAAATAAGATGGATCTTAGAATGAATGATAAGAGCTAACTGGTAGGATATGGGCCTTGCTTTAGAATTGTATAAATACCATCAAATTTGGGGGAAATTTTCTAACAATGTTTATATTTGAGCAAAGTTTGCTTATAAGGTTGCAGACGAAGAAACACCTACCCCCCTTTAGGTAATTGATGTTCAGAACGACCCTGATATACTTGTTTGTTCATGCGATTCTGATCCAGGACTAAATTTTCTTTAAGGGTACAAAGAATGGTTGCTCGAACTATAAGATTGTTGTCCAGCTCCTAAACCTTGGAGACACCTGGCATGTATGAAAGTACTGATGGTTGGTTTTTCCCGTAGACTGCTTCAAAAGGAGTCATGTGAGTGGAAGTATGGTAAGATGTGTTGTACCACCATTCATCTAGGTGTAACCATTGAGCCTATTGATTTTTTCTTTCGGATGCAAAACACCAATTTGTTTTTTCCAAATACTTGTTGACAACTTATGTTTGTCCATCAGTTTGTGGATGATAGGTGGTGTTGATATGAAATTGGGTTCCCTAGAGTCGAAAAAATTATTTCCAAAACCTATTGGTGAAAGTTGGATCTTGGTTAGAGACAATAGAATGAGGCATTCCATGGAGTTTGAATATATTATCCATAAAAATCTGAGCCAATGTGGATGCAGTGAAAGGGTGTTGAAGAGAACATAAATGAGCATATTTGGAAAGAGAATATAATACCACCATTACGACTGACGTATTGCTCAATTTAGGTAAGAAAACAATGATATCCATAGAAATATCCCTCCAAATAGTAGGTGGAATCAAAAGAGGTTGGACTTTTTTTGGAGATTTGATTGTTTCAAACTTATTGCGTTTAAAAGTATCACATTCAGCCACAAAGGTGCGGATGTCCTATTTCATACCATCCTAGAAAAAAAAATGTTTGACTCATTCATAGGTTTTGGTACCTAGATGTGGGTGAAGCATGCAATTCAGAGAGGACCGTGGGTTTAAGGTTCAATGGTTTTCTTAAATACATGTGGCCTTTATAGAGAAGCTCTTCATTGTGCCAAGAGTACCCTAGAGAAGCTTGAGGATCTTGTTGCAATTTTTGGATTAGGCTAGAAAGTTTGGGGTATTGAAACCATTCTTGGAGAATGGAATGAATCCAATCTGCTACAATGAATGAGAGGGAAAAGAGGAACCCCTCTTCTTCACATTTCCTCAAAAGAGAATCAACAACCACATTTTATTTTCCCTTCTTGTAGATTATATCATAATCATATCCAAACAACTTGGTCACCCATTTTTTTTTCTCAAGAGAGAAAATTATTTTCTCCAAAAAATACTTGAGGTTATGATGATCAATTTTATTTTGGAAGCATTTCCCCAAGAGATAAGGACATCGAATATCCACTACATGAAGAATAGACAAAATTTCATTTTCATATATTGATTGGCCCAAATGTTTCTCTAATAGTTTTTTTCTAGTTAAATCCAAAGGTAAACCATATTGCATGAGCACTTCCCCAATGCATTTCCCTAACACATCACATTCCAGAAAAACAATCTCAGTGAAGTAGGCTAGTGATAGGACAAGAGTAGTGCACATAGCCTCTTTCAAGGTGTGGAAGGATTGATCAAATGATGGATTCCAACTTAAATCATTCTTTTTAAGGAGAGCAGTGGGAGGAGCTGCAATTTTTCCATAGTTTCGAACAAAGTTACGATAATATCCTATTAAACCCCAAGAACCCACACAATATTTTTAGAGCTTTAGGGTGAGGCCAATCCTTCAAAGCTTCAATCTTCTTAGGATACATCTGTACATCATTCTTTCCTACATTATGACAAAGATACTCAAATTCATAGGCACCAAAAGAACATTTAGATTGTTTGAGAAAAAAATTGTTCTTATACAATATATGGAGAACTTAATCCACACAAGAGATATGGGCTTGCCAAGTTTTACTATAGATGAGAATATCATTAAAGAAAACTAAGACAAAATGACGGAGGAAAGGACAAAATACATGATTCATGAGACTTTGAAAAGTGGAGGAGGCATTACACGAGCCAAATATCATGACTCATAGTGACCCTCACGAGTTTGAAAGGCATTCTCGGGGATGTCTTCCTCTTTCATATGTATCTGGTGGTAGCCAGTATGAAGATCAAGTTTTGTAAAGTATTGAGCACCACTCCATTCATCTAAAAGTTTATCAATGACAGGAATGGAAAACTTGTCTTTGATTATGAGTTTGTTGACGACACAAAAATCAGGACAAATGCTCCAAGTTCCTTATTCCTTGAGTACCATGACTACCAGAGAAGAAGAGGGGTTGGTACTAGGACATATCACACCAAATTCTAACAATTCTTGAACAAGTTTCTCAATTTTATTTTTCTAGGAAAAGGGATGATGATAAGGGAGAACATTGGGATGAAAATTGCTTGGTACTATAGGAATGGAATGATCATGGGCACCATGAGAAGGGGGAAGTCCATGGTGAGTGTTAAAAATATCTTGGTGTCTGGAGAGTATAGATTGGCGGTCAAGGTACACAAAGGGTGTCTCAATTGCATGAATGGAAAGGAGTTTGGAAATAATGCCAAAATGAACTTTTTGAGTATCTTTTCCATTCCGTGGGAGCTGATGATCTTAGGTGATCTTGTTTTTATGCCTTGGAATTTATAGATTTGTCCCTCCTATTATAATTGCATGGTGAGGTCCTTAAATTCCATGAGGATGGGGCTGAGAGTGAGTAATCATTCAGCATTGAGCATAACGTCACAATCACCAATGTCAATAGAAAACATATGATATTTCATATGGTACTAACCAATTTGTAGCCACACATTTTCACAAAGCTTGCCACATTTTATGGAACTACCATTAGCAATCATGGTTTGAAAATTATTGATGACACAGATAAAACAATTGATTTCCTAGGAAATACAACGGTGAATTAAATTATCGATGTTACCACTTTCGACAAGGATTATGCATTTTGTATGCTTAATGTAGCCAATTATCTTGAGGTTTTGCGGATCAGAGAATCTAATGAGGGCATGCATCAAAATCAACAGTTCAACTTCTGGTGGATCAGTGGAAAGAGAAGGATCTTCTATTGGTGGTAGCTATTCCAGAGGGTAAAATTCATCCTCCTTGTTAGAAACAACCTTAGAAATGGCCATAAAAATATTATATTCCTTACACTTGTGCTCTATAACATATTTTTCATTAAAATTATATAAAATACCCTTAAGTTGGCATTCTGCCATTTCTACCCGAGCTAATTTCTAGATCTTGAGAGGGGTGGAATAAGGGGAATGATTGGTAGGTTAAGGGTGGGGAAGGAAAGAGGGTTTTTTATTTTGGGAAAAGACAACATGTTGTGCTTATTTGGTGTGTTTAGTATCTCACAACCAAGTCTGGGGGTGAGCCATGAGGACCTGGGTGCAGATTTCATCCTTTAGGCCACTAATAAAACATTCCCTAAAGAAGGCATCTGCCATGCCATCCATTCTGAAATCCAAGTTCTCAAAGGTGGTTATAAAGTCTTCCATTATTCCAGACTATTTAAATTAGGTCAAATGGCCTAAATGGTGGGTGTTGATGTCTAATAATTCATAAAGCTCTACAAAAAACTGGGTCCAAGAAACATACCCCTAGTGTGCATTTTTACGTTGTTTCCACCATTTCCATCATTACATATCCATATAAAGAACACCATAATGAAGTTTGTCTAACTCATGAGTAATTCCATGAAAGCAAAAATAATGCTTCATTTGGGTGACCCAGCCCATGGGATCAGATCCATCAAATTTATTGAAAACAAATTGGGGAAGATGGGAGTCACAATGAAAGGTGTTAGAATGAAAGGTAATAGTATGGGAGGAGTCAACACCTGTTAGAGAAATATTTTCCTCACCCTATGCAATCTTGCAGAGAGGGACTTATTCCACTTCCCCATGCAGACTTGTCTTCCCTGTACTAAATTCCAGAGACAAAAATATAATTTTTTTCCACTTGTACTCATCTTTCACCCTATACAACAAGTGTATACATAGGATTCTCCACTACAGCCTGCGTACATCGATATTTGTTCTAGAAAATCAAAATTAAATGTCGGGTTTCCATGTCACGATAGGAGATCTATGATATTTGGCCTTCCATATACTGAAAACATTTTGACTTGGGCCTTCAATTGCATTTTGAAGGCTATAAAGAATCCAATTCCGAGCTATGGAAAAGGAGAGAGTATTCAACTTTGAGAGAAAAGTTACTATGGAGAAATTATTTACTTCATATTGAGTTTGCATCCCTTTGTCCTTTAAGTCTAAACACAATGTTCATCCCCCAAGATCTTCCCTTATTGATGGAGAACCTCTTTGTCTCCCTTATATGAGCTTGCCTTTGGTGGAGGATTGAAGTGGTGGAGGCCTAGTTGGAAGGAACTTGGTCTCTTGGTTTCGAGCCACGTCGACAAAGAAGTCTACAATATTTTCATTTATGCTGATCATTTATTAATAGAAATACTCCTTTCATGTCCAATTGATATCTTTTGAATATATGAATTATTATCCATGGGCATATTTGTTATGTATATTGATGGATTATGCTATCTAATGTGCTAACCTTTTATATTTCCACCATATGATTATTTTCTATTGTTTGTTGAGAACTTGTTGCAGGCATATAACTTTGGGTCAAAGTGCTCAATGGTGGACATCATCGAACATCTGGACGAGGTAGGCCTCTTTCTTATCTTTCTTGCACATTGGTTTATATAGCATGTTGTTGGGATAGAGTTGATTTCTGTAGTCATTTCCATTTTTTGTGGTTCACCCTAGCCATAAAGAGATTTTCCTCGTAACAACACCATCTACATGGGAGGGTTGGTCAGGGAAGGGGAGGGGAGTTGGGATCATTTCAACAACTAGTTGAGAGTGGAATGGATGGTGTCAAAGTTTCCCTGAAATTTGTCAAGTCAGTCGTAAACTTTGAAAAAATCGTTCCTGACTTGGTCCTCAAAGTAGTCAAAGTCAGAATAAATTTTATGGTTGGTCTCCTTATTCTATTTGATTTCGACCTATAGTTCTTCAGTGTGAGTGGTGATCATTTAAAAAGTTGGGGTGTCTAGGATGGGGAGTGGATTCACTGAAAAAATTGGATAAGTGATATATAGCACTATGACCAGGGTGACAAGAGGAAGCCAATGGGATAGGTCTCAAATAAGGGTGTCGGGAAGGGTGGGTGGGACCACAAAAAAAATTATTACATGTGATAGGTACCACAATTATTAGGTCAAAGAAGGGAATCCAATGAAACATAGATCAAATAAGCATGCTTGGAAGGGGGTTAGGTCCACAGAAAAAAGGATTAAAAATGACAGGTACCATGATGATCAGGTTAAATAGAGGAATCCAATGGGATAGGTCCCGAATAAAGGTGTCGGTGGGGACACTATAATCATTTTTTTACTCATATAGAGTTATACTCGGGCCTAAAGAATACTTCAATAACAATTTTCCCAAATTGTTAAGAGGAAAAATTGTGTAGGAATGTCACAAACAGAATGTAGGAGGCAGGGTTGTGCAAAAATATATCTCTTATGTTCCTTGCATGTTCTTTTCCTTTCCCAAAGGTCAAGGTTTTTAGGGTTCCTACAGACAAGGGTTTTTCCTATGCTATATCTCTCTTATATACATGTGGGGTTGAATATTAGTACTTGGTTGAATATACCAGAGCACCAACTAAGGAGGCTCGATTGTAAGCTTAGTCGTACTACCCGATTACCCAAGTACTAGAGAGTATCTTTCTAAGTGTTGTTCTCAATGTCACTATAGCAGTCAGGCAATCGATCAGATGATCAAGGGTTGGTTTTAGGAGACCTAGGGGAGTCCTTATATAATTGACAGTATGTGGGAGTGATGGTTGTGTATATATATTTTCTGGTGTGGTATTACTCAAAGGGGTACCAATAGAGGTTACAAAGGTTTCCAATAAGGTGAAACATTTGTTTCGAGTAACCTTGTGAAACCATCTGTATTTCCTATGTGTATTCTTCCCCAGCTATAGTTTTACCCGCTAGATGATAGATATTTGTGATTTAAATATGTCGACAATACACATGTCTACCCTGGAAAAAAAATTACCCATAATTTCTATAGAGGAAAGAGCTCTGATGCCACTTGAAAGGTACCAGATGTATTAAGATTAAGTAGAAACAAAAATATTGGAGCAAATACCGATGGAACAACAAAATATAGAGAATCACAACACCAAAAATGATACCCTTATTGATAGAAACCCAAGTTCACTTACCTCTTCGAGGGGGAAACCTCCAACATAGAAGAGCTCTATTACAATAATTTCCAGGAAAATACTCTCATGCCTTCTACTCCTATTTATACTAATTATACCTTCTAAAGAACATTCTAGAGGAATATCTTTCTAGAAGCAAAAGATTTTATTAATTCTTATTACATTAGACTTGTTCACATTATTAAATATGTCGTATTAACTAATTTCATCCTTTATTACATGAAAAATATATTATTATACCTACGTGAGGGAATAGGGAGGTTAGGCCCCTAACAGTCGAGGATTACAACTCCTCAGAAAATTTCTCGTAGACTAATTAAATAGAACTAAGAGGAAAAATTGGAACAAAAAACATGAAAATCCTAAAGATGCAATTGAAAAATATGTAATATGAAAACTGAAAGGCATGGGAAAAGGAATACAAACTCAACAAGAAACAAAAATCATACAAATCTATTCATTTGACAATCTAATCCTTTACGAGAATTTACTGAACAAAGAGTAGGATTGAAAAGGACCAACATCCCAATTAACATATTGAAATCAAATACACATGCCCAAGCAAAAATATGAATATGTCATAAGTTGAAAACAAAGAGGAAGATGAAACTAAGGGGTATAAATATGTACCCCTATCCTTATGAAAATTTGACATTCCGGTTGGTTTCCATAAAAAGCCATGTTCTTCCTTTCATTTTTTTAAGTGAAAATTTTAAGTAAGATTGTGGAAGGTAAAATTCATTTTTATCAATATATGAGATGTTCAGTTAATCATAGCTCTTTTTGTTAGACTACATAAAATAAAGGTAATCGTGAAGAAGGTATCTAGAAGAGATTTACTTTAAGTGATCCAGGAGGATCTCCACACAAGAAATCATTAACTTTGCACACCATGGAGAAAAATTCATTAAAATGCTAATTAATGCTAAGTGTCAAAGAATAATTAATTAATCATGAATGATTCAATTGTAAAAAATAATTAATACTTGAAGTAAGTTGGAAAATCTCACGTATTATTTATTTAATTATAAAAATGAGAAATTAGTTGTGTGAATCCAACTCACAAATTAGTTTCCTAAGTTTAAGGGGAAAGAAGAGGAACACTTTGAGTGATTGGAAATCTCACGTATTATTTGTAAAAATGGGAAATTGGTTTTATGTGAGAATCCAACTCACAATTTAGTTTCTTACTTTTAAGAGGAAATTAGCTTTGTAGTCTTAAAGAGGAAGTTAAGGGTCTCATGATTTGGTTTGGACTCTTCCTCACTTTATTACAAATGGATTCCTAGTCTCAAGGAGGAAGTTAAGGGTCTTTCTCATTTTCGTCCTTGGGTAGGTACTAGATCCTAAATTCACGGATCTTGTAATTTTGGATTATGGAGCTAGGAAAAATTATTTAAACTCATTTATTGGGAGAAATGGAAAAATGAAGGATTTTTTTGGAGAGAAACAACAAATAATGCTTGTAATTTGTAAGCCCATTAATTGGGAAAGTTGAGCCCCTTATCGGGAGAGTATGTGAGACTTTAAATTGGGAGAATTATGCCCCTTCATGGGAGAATGTATCCCTTGTGCAAAGGATAATCAACCCAACATTGGGAGAAGCAATGAAGTAATTTCTATTCCAGCCGATCTTGAGATGTAAACATATGGGTGAACTCCATTAACAATGGTGATATATTGTCACGTGTTGTTCTTTCATCTCAATTTTCCTTATGTATGCTTTATTTCCATAATTATGTTTTATTAAATGAATTAAGTAATGGATTATGAGATAAACAACATATTTCACCAAATTATATTCCATTTGGATTCAAGTCTCCATAAGCACTTCAATTTCACCTTTAATGCAATCAGTCCAATAAAAACAATCTTAAATCTGACCTTTAATGGAGTGGCCTAGAACTAAGTAAATATTGGTAACATGGTCACCCCGGTCTCAGATCAAGTGGTATCAAATCAAGATTGACATGGATTGAAAGTGTTGAAGGAAATATGGAAAAGACACCAAAGCAGGCATGGCTCAATGAGTTACAAGAAATCAACCAAAGAATTCAAGAAGAGAATGTTGAGTTGAAGAAGATGTCGCGAGATGCAGAAGATGAGAATCAAAGATTGTGACTCCAATTACAAGCCATAGAAGAATCTTTGACAAAGTTGAAAAGTGATGAAGTCTTAGTAAATCCATCCCCCACACCTGATCCAGAATTGGTAATTGAAGTAAAAAGTACTTCTTCAGTTTCATGTTCTTCTCATTATGATGATGACTTTGGTGCTTTTGAGAAACACACTAGAGGCATTGTTCTGAAGCTAATGAAGAAAATGTTGATTGGCTGGGGGGTAGCTTTTATGCCTATGGTTGGGTGGCAATGGTGTAGCATTGTCTATGATGAAACAAGCACATCTACATTATTCAAATAGTTTATGGGCCCACACAACCTTCATAATAGTCTAACCACTGGAAGGTAGATCCGCAGATCTTTGTCAAGCTCGTTGTACCACAATTGTATTTCCTTCGTTTCAATTCCTTCATGCTAGTTGCAACACCAATTGCAGTACTAGTTACAGTTCCAATTGCAGCACCAGTTGTAGTTCCAGTTACAGTGCCAACACCAATTGCAGTATCAGTTGCAATGAAAGTTTTTGTGAAGTATTGGGACTAATTTTTTGTTTTCCTAGTGTGCCTTACCCCAGCGCATCTACAACTACCTCCAGATTGCAAGTTGGAGCACTTTAAAACTGTTGGGTTCGTCATTACTTTTCATTGTTGCCCGATGGTGCCATTATTGCTGGAGGTTGGAAAGAATACTTATCTCAGAAGAAAATAAACTCAAGCACAACAATATCCAGGCTCTAGGTTTTCATATCAAGTTTGATATTTTTATTTTTGCTTAAGTATTGCAATTCTTTATATTTTATTGATACTACGAACAAATGAATACTTAGTAGCATCTATTATTAATATAAATGATTATTGTACTTAATTGCAATATGAACTAACATATCCTCTAGAAGATATTTCTTATTATTGTTCTGATGAAGGACATCTTGGTAATGTTATAATGAAATACCATGAAATTGATATGTTCTTATACAAAATAATATTATATTGGAAATACTTTTCCTCTTGTTTTTTTCTTTTTTGACAGGTTATCCTACATATTCCAGGAAGGTTACCACAAAAAAGAAAGACTTGAAAGGATTCAGAGGGAGTCATTGATCATTAAGAAGCCAACTTGGTTTCTTGACACTTTACAGGACACAAAGGGGCATGCAGTATACAGAAGCGTGATCTGAGGATTCTCTCAGATAGAGGGAGTTGACTTCAGAATTTGAGATGAAGGATATTGCAAGACTTCATCAGAGACATGGTACAGGAAGGAGCAGTGAGGCTCCATCACTTATCCACAGATGAGTAGATAATTGAAATTTCCACTAAGCCTTTGTCTGGGATGATCTTGGTAGGAATGAAAATGTTTCCTTCAGGGATTATTGATGATTGCAACATCATGTCAATATTCCAAGATTGATTAGATGGACTTGATCACATGGGAATAGGCCCAGATGTAATCTTCAACGGACTAAATATTCGAGTTGTTGTTAGATCTCCTATATGTGAATTGCATTGGGCCTTGAAACTCTCACGAATAGGTGAGTATCTAACTCACGAATAGGTGAGTATTTAACTCACAAGTAGGTGAGTAGCCCCGATAAGCATCAAGCCGACTCTATCTCCATAGGAACTAGGCTACAGACCAAGGGAGATAGGGAACATCTACATCTTGAGTAGATGTTCCCCGACATAGTCTTCGACATACTAAAGACTCGAGGTGCTTGAGGTGCAATTCCACATGTATGATAGCATTGATCTAAATTCATTCATGGAGTGATCCTATGAGAGGATCACCATTAGGTGTTTGTGGCTCTGATGTGGTCATAATTCTTGTCATGGGAAAAGAACGACCCAAGGTGCTAGACAAACATCTCTGATAGCATCGAGCTAAATGCATTCACAGAGTGATCCTATGAGAGGATCAAATATGAGGTGAATATGGTTCTGATGAGGTCCCGATTCTTGTCATGGGAAAAGAATGACCCAAGGTGATACACACATAGTGGTGGAGATGGATCATCAATATAACTAAATGAGGCTAATGGATATTGTGATATTGTTTATGATAGAAGAATACCAAGAACAAGTACGATGCTATTTTTTTATGCCAGATTGCAATCAAATGATGCTAATAGTGATGATGTATGATGATGATACTGGTATGCAAGACAATGTAGGTCTTATGCCATGTGAGATTGATAGATAATGATGATAGTAATGATGATACTCACAACATGCATCTAGCCATGGGTGAGCACGTCATGCAAGTGTATCCCATGACGATGATGGTGACACATAATACGAGGTGTAGCTCTAGTGTTCTCTAGAAGGTTGTGCCCCCTAGACAAGATTGAAAGGTCCACATGGGTGTAGCCATGTGTGACGTAATTGTGCTACCAATAGCATGTTGGTTGTGGTGCCTGGTTATCTTCCTGATTTAGAGGTCTTTGTTTTCAACCGTGTTTATACCCCATGAAGACTGTACACCCCTCCATGTGGGGGGGTGTAGGGAGGGATTTACCCCCTTGCAGGGTATGAGGTCCAACGGGGGTTCGGGGGTGAAGCCCCCAAAGGAAACATTTCCTTGTAAAATAATGTAATTTTATAGTCAATCTGGATCGTTCATTATAAGGTTGCAGATCTAATGGTAGAAGTTATTTTAGGGTTTTTTTCCCTAGAAGACAACCCTCTTTTATGGGGAATTGTATTGTGGTTGTGTGTGTGTGTGTGATTGTTGTATTGTGAGATAAGAGACTGTGAGAGAAAGCAGAGGAATTTACAACGTTTTTTTTGTAGGTTGCATCCCTTCATTTTGCTGGATAATAGAAATGAAGGACCTGGCAATTTCTCTGGTGGACGTAGCCCACACTGGGTGAACCACGTGTATCTGTGTCTCTATTGTATTATGTATATTCTATGTTTTATTTCTGCATTTGTTTTATTTTATTTCTCTGCAATCCTATTTTTCTAACAAATGGTATCAAAGCGAAAGGTAACTTGGAGGAAAAGAGGGTTCCTAGTTCAAGTGGGAGCAATGGCAGAAGATGGAAAGTTTAGGGTAGAGAAATTTAACAGCCAAAACTTCCAGTTGTGGAAGATGAAAATGGAAGATTATCTATATCAGAAGAATCTTTACATATCATTGAACAGAAAAGAAAAGAAGTCGATGAGTATGAAAGATGAAGACTAGGATATTCTTGTCAGAAATACACTGGGAAAAATACGGTTGTTCCTGGAAGTGATGATGGATTTTAACATTTCAAGTGAAAATACAACAGAGGATTTGATGAATAAATTGGCTTCACTATATGGAAAACCCTTAGACTCCAACAAGGTATTTTTAATGAAGCGCCTGTTAAATATGAATATGTCAGAAGGTGGGTCTGTTACTGACCATTTAAATGAGTTTAACATAGTCACTAGTCAGTTATGTTTTGTAAAAATGACTTTTGATGATGAGATTAGGGATCTTTTGATTCTATGTTCATTGCTAGAAAGATGGAATAGCTTGATCATGGTTGTAAGTAACTCTGTCTCTGTTTCAACACCTTAAATTTTGATGATTTTTTTGGTGTTATATTTAGCGAGGAAATGCAAAGGAAAAGCACAGGTGAGACATCAAGTAATTATTTGACTGTGGAAAACAAGGGTAGACAAAGGGGAAAATGAAAGAGTCCAGGGAACTTTGGGAATTCCAGGAAGAGTAGATCCAAATACAGACTGGGAAATATAGAGTGTTGGAATTGCAGGAAGAAAGGACATCTAAAGAAAGAATGCAAAGCTCGAAAGAAACAAAGAGATGGACAACATGAGAAAAGTCAGGAAGAAAATGTAACAAGTGATGTGTTACAAGATTCTTTGATTCTTTTTTGTAGATAATATTTATGAGTCTTGGGTAGTATATTCAGGGGCTTCATTTCATGCCACACCCCATAGGAAACATTTTCTAGATTATGTTCAAGGTGATTTTGGACAGGTTCATTTGGGTGATGATGCACCATGAAAAATTGTTGGAATGGGAAAGGTACAAATAAAGAAAAATAATGGAAACCAATGGTTGTTGAAAGAGGTAAGACGTGTTATAGATCTAATAAAAAATATAATTTCAACTAGGAAGTTGGAAAGTGAAGTTTTTATATCTATATTTACAGATAAGGCGTGGAAGGTCACCAAAGGATCATTGGTGATAGAAAAAGGAGAGAATGTAGGTACATTGTATTTATGTACTGGTAATAATGACTATTCTATCTCTTTAGCTTCTACATGAGTGGATGCAACACTGTGGAACTATAGGCTTAGATACATGAGTGAGAAGGGGATGTAGATACTTCACAAAAGATTTTTTTTTCCTAGATATTAAACAAATTGATTTGGATTTCTTTGAGCACCATGTTTATGGAAAACAAAAGAGAGTCAAATTTCTCAGAGTTGGAAAGGTAAAGAAGAATGAAAAGTTAGAGCTTGTGCATACAGATGTATGGGGAGAAACTCGTGTATCATATCTTGGTGTATCTCATTATTATGTTACTTTTATTGATGATGCAACTAGAAAAACTTGGGTTTATTGCATTCGAAAAAAATCTAATGTTTTTTATACTTTTAAGAAATGGAAATATTTGGTTGAGATTGAGACAGGAAAAAGGTTGAAGTGTTTGAGATCAAACAATGGAGGTGAATACTGCAGAAAGGCGTTTGACGATTATTGTTCATACCATGGGATTCATAGAGAGAAGACAATTCTAGGAACACCACAAGAAAATGGTATGTCAGAAAGGATGAACAATACAATCATGGAGCGTGCAAGGAGTATGATATTGCATGCATGGTTTCCCTTACAATTTTGGGTAGATGTTGTATATAATGTTGTTTACTTGATAAACAAAGGACCTTCAAGTTCTTTGGATAGTGGAATTCCATAGGGGACATGGATAGGTAAAAAGGTAAACTATTCATTTTTGAAGACTTTTAGTTATGAAGCATTTGTCCATATTGATAAAGAAAATAGAACAAAGCTTGAAGCAAAATCCAAGAAGTGTACCTTTATTGGATATGGTGTTAATGATTTTGGTTATCACTTATAGGATTATGAAAATAAAAAAATCATTAGAAGTAGGGATGTCATATTCAATGAGAAGGTCATGTATAAAGATCAGTTGCAGGGAAGGAAATGAGAAGAAGAAAAACTAGAATACATAGTGCTTGATGAGATCGCCGAAAAAAGAAATTCCAAAGGTACCAAAAAAAAAAATGTACAACATGAGAGATAGGTACCTCAAACTCTTGCAAGTGTTGTTAGAAGATATATTGGGTTAAGTAGACCCCCTGAACGATACTCTCCTTCATTGTATTATTTATTGTTGACTGATTTTGGTGAACCAAAATGTTATGAAGAGGCAATGCAGGAAGATACTAAAAGGAACTGGGAGCAAGGCATGAAATAGGAAATGGATTCCTTGGTAAATAACTAGACTTGGGACTTGGTTCAGTTTCCTACAGGAAAAAAATCATTGTAGAATAAATGGGTTTACAGGTTGAAGGGAGAAGATGGAGGAAAAAAAAATGCAAGGCTAGACTTGTTGTAAAGGGGTTTGCACAAAACAAAGGTATAGGTTTTGATCAAAATTTTTTATCCTGTTGTTAAAATGAATTAAATTAGGACTATTTTGATTCTTGTGGCAGTAGAATATTTACATCTTGAACAATTAGATGTAAAAACAACTTTTCTCCATGGGGACTTGGAGGAAGAAATTTATGCAGTAGTCACAAAGGTATGAGGTCAAAGGGAAGGAAAATTTTGTATGTAGGTTGAAGAAGATATTGTATGGACTAAAGTACGCTCCAAGGCAGTGACATTTGAATTTTAACAAGTTTATGAAAGAAAAATGTTATAGTAGATGTCATTTTGATCACTGTGTTTATTTTAAAAGGATAGAAAATGGAAGCTATGCTATATTGCTATTGTATGTAGATGAGATGCTTGTTGCAGGGTCTAATATGTAGGATATAGGTATTAACTAGTCATTGCCTGAGAAGTCGGCCAAGAGCCTATTCGACCTTCTCTCACTCTGGTGCAAAGAAATAGAATTAAATGCCCTGCTTTTCTATGCAGCTATAGTTATTACTTTTCACATGGATACTTCAGTATGTGTTAGATCTATATAGAATACTATAGATTGTTTTTATTCTACTTCTAAATCCCAACATTGTCTCATGATACACTACATGCCGACTATTGAGACTCTAGATCCCAGAGTCTTAATTAAATAATTCATTTGCGATGAAAGATTTGGGTGCTGCAAAGAAAATCCTTGGTATGAGAATAACAAGAGACAGGAAAAATCGCAAATTGACATTGTCTGAGGGTGAGTACATAGAGAAGGTGTTGGAGAGGTTTGAATGCAGAATGAAAAACTAGTTAGTACACCTTTGGCAAACCATTTCAAATTAATTAAGGAAATGTGTCCTAAGACACGGGAGGAGATAAAATACATATCCAAGGTCCCTTATTCATCGGTAGTTGGAAGCTTGTTGTATGCGATGGTTTTCACAAGACCAAATATTGCACATGCAATGGGAGTTGTGAGCATGTATATGAAAAACCCAGGTAAAGAACATTGGGAGGTAGTAAAGTGGATTCTCAAGTATTTGAGAGGTAATTCTACTCATGTATTATGTTTTGGAGGTTCAAACATTTTTCTATAGGGATATGTTAATGCATAAATGGCAAGTGATCAAGATAACATGAGGAGCACCACAGGGTATATTTTTATTGTAGGTGGAACAACAATAAGTTGGATTTCAAAACTACAAAAGTGTGTTGCGCTTTCAACAATAGAAGCATAGAATGTTTCTGCTACAGAGGCTAGTAAATAAATGATTTGGTTACAGAGGTTTATGGAGGAATTGGGAAAGAAGAAGGATAATAGTAGGTTGTACTGTGACAGTGATAGTTCCATTCATCTTGCAAAGAAATCATCCTTCCAATCAAAGAATAAGAATATACAACTTAGGTACCATTTCATACGATCCATCTTGGAAGATGGACATTTGAAGTTGGAAAAGATACATATTAGCCAGAATCTTGAAGACATGTTAACAAAGGGAGTAACCAAAGAGAAACTGAGTTCCTGTTAATTTTCAGTTGGTCTTCAAGCATGAAGGTGAAAATGATAAATTTTCTAGGTCCAAGGTGGATCATATTCCAGTAGGTACAACAACATTTGAGTTGTTGTGATCAATTTCCAAGTGGGAGATTGTTGGTTGTGGAGCCTGATTATCTTCCTGATTTAGAGGTCTTTGTTTTCAGCCATGTTTATACTCCATGAATACTGTACACCCCGAAATACTGTANGGGGGGGGGGGGGTTCTTGGAAGATCTTGCCCCTCCTATGGGATCTGGGGGGGCTCATCCTCCTAGCTGGGGATTTCAAGGGCGAAGCCTCCGAAGGATAATTTTCCTTGCAAAATATTGTAATTTCATAGTCAATCTGGACTGTTCATTATAAGGTCACATATCTTACGATAGAAGTTATTTTAGGGTTTTTTCCCCTAGAAGGAAACACTCTTTTATGAGGGAATTGTATTGCAACTATGTGTGTGTGTGATTATTGTATTATGAGAGAGGAGACTATGAGAGAAAAAAGAGAAATTTATAGAGGGTGTGCTATAGGTTGTATCGCTTCATTTTGCTGGATAATAGAAAGAAAGGACCTCAAAATTTCTTTGGTGGACATAGCCCACACTAGGTGAACCATGTATATATATTTCTTTATTGTATTGTGTATATTCTATGTTTTATTTCCTCATTTGTTTTATTTTATTGCTCCAAGATCCTACTTTTCTAACATATCATGGTCTACGTAACCATGATGAGAGGATCATGGCATAACAAGCAAGGCTATGAAGACCAGAAGGGAACATCATGGTTAAATACCTCCCTAGATAAGAGGGAGTGTTGATATTATGGTAGCTTCTGGAGGTATTAACCTCCATATGTAACCTTTTTCTAGAATAGAATATTCCAGAAGCAAGAGAAACCCTCAACAGATGCGTGAAAACCCTAGAAGACATGTTGACTCAACAGAATATATAATATTAAGGTATCATCCTCTAGGAAGACAGGTCGGCCTCATAGGAAAAAGATAAAAAGAAAATATAATTACCAAAAAGTTAGGTTGTCCCAGCCAGAAAAGTCACTGGATAGATTAATATAAATAGAGGACATCTTGTCTCATTTGTTCACTCGCACTCACTCAGGAAACTAGAAACAATGCACAAGTTTGGAGGAGGAGGAGTAGAAAATGCAGTTGTATGGTTTTCTCTTATTCAATATTTCTGGTACTTTCTCTTCTGTGCTACCCTTGGAGAAGGTGTGCTCTCTTGGTCATCTATTGGTTCTAGCGTGGCTTATTGGAATCATTATTTCTGTCAAAGATTAAGGTGCTCGGGGGTGGATTTTGTGCCTATGGTTGGGTGACAATGGTGTAGCATTGTATATGGTGAAACGATCACATCTACATTATTCTAATAGAAAATGGGGTATGAAGGAAGAGGCCTTGGATCCAATGGCCAAGGAATTGTGAATCCCATAAAAGTGGTGGAATTACCTCGATATGTAGGACTGGGCTATGTCAAAGAGAAAGTGTGAGAGTGCTCCAAAGAAATAGAAGCAAGAGAGTCCTCAATGTAAGTTTTAAACCTGTGAAGTAAAGCAATGCATATAGATTCTTAAGCAATACAAAAATTAATCAATGGCTCATACACAGAGTACACAAAGATTTTATATCGGAAACCCTCAACCGGGAAAACCTTTCTTATTTTCATTATATCAAATTTCACCATTCCCCATACAATATATACAATGTTTTTAGGTATTCCGTAGATACCAAAACCCTAATCCCTTAATCCGGGATTAATTTACAAAACTGCTAAAAATAGCAAAAACCACCCCCAAAAAACAATTTCGGGGCACTGCCCCAAATGCTACGCGTAACCAGGGGGGCATACCTGCCCCCCCCTGGGACCCCCCTAGGAAAGTGCCCGACGCACATGACAGAGCTTTAGGTGAAGGGATCGTCAGATGCAGTTGTCATATCTGACGTGCCCACACACACACACATGCAAATAATATAACACATACCCAACACTCAAGTGATGAATCAATGCAAGATGAAAGAACATCATTCCATTCCGATGATCATGATTATGAGTCATCTCCAAAGGGAGGTGAGAATCTCGAGGGAAGAGATAAGGAAAGTTCTCCTCATCGAGTCTGCACTAGAGACAACCAATCAAGGTATAAAAATTCTCATTATTCAAACATTCCTTTTGATTATAAGGAAATTGGAAATGATCAACAATGTCTATGGCATAGAAAACCATGTACATTTTGTAGTATGAATAACCATGTTGTTTCCAAGTGTTGGAAAAGAATGGTTTTGTATAGGAAGGTTATGGAAACAAGGAAGAAGCCACGACCTAAAGAAATTTCTCCACATCAGGAGAAAAAAAAAGAACATGAAAACAAGAATCAATAAGAACCGTTGTTCCCATTGCAACAAGGGTGGACATCAGGAAGCCGCATGTTGGGCACTCCATCTAGAGTTTCTTCCAAATAAAGACAAGAAATCCAATGAAGCAACTCACAAAGGAAGCTGACTACACGAAGAAGATTAGCTACTAAAAAAGAAACAACTCAGAAAGGAGGATATATTCGTCTTGATGACTCAAAAGATGAATACAATATTTGAGTTTATTGATAAGGGCCGCCTATTTTGAGTAATTGAGCCATGGGGCTAAAAAATAGCTCAAAACTCAAAGTTCCTAGAATTCAATGAAAATGCACCAGATCAAATAGATCAACCATATATTTATGGTGGCACAAATGAATCATCAAACATAGTCTCAGATCAAAAGATATGGCCATCTAAATTTTTCAGAAAACAAACGACGTTGGCGAAATACGTACAGTGCTAACATCAACATGACATCAGCATGATGAGTTGGTAGATTTATAGGAGGACACATGTCCTGCTGACATCAACATGACATCAACAGAGTCATGTGGAATCCTGAGAGATTTCCAGGACTTGGCACCCAGTTGGACCAACCAAAATTTTCCATGTGTCATGCTATGTTGACACAATAGCCGATGTGGAATGAATATCTGGCAGTACAGATGTTGATGCAACAACCGACGTGGAAGTATGGAGATGATGTCAACATGATGTGGAAATATGGATAGGTGTTGATGTGGCAGTGCATATGATGATGTCAACAGATGATGTGGCAGTACGGATGGTGACATCAATAGATGACATGGTAGTACAAGTGATAATATCAACAAATGATGTGGTAGTACAGATGATGACATCAGCATATGATGTAGAAGTAAGGATGATGAAATCAGAAATGATGTGATAGTATGAACGATGACGTCAACGAATGAAATGGCAGTATGGATGATGATGTCAACAACTACCATGGAAGTATGAATGATGATGTCAACATGACGTGGTAGCTGATGGGATGTTGACTGGGATGATGACATGGAAAGTCACATGCTAACTTGGTCGGTGATGTAGTAGAATGTACAGTGTTTATTTCATCATGATGCTAGCATGTTGAGTTGGCCGGCACATTTATTACAGAAGGTATGGCCCTATTGGCATGCAAATCAAGGTAGAGAGCTTAGGGGGGTCCAGAAGTCATAGTGACAGAATTGGATGAAAGAAGATTTTTTTTTGCATGATTTTTTTCTAGGAATCCAATGGAACTATCCATTTTGTGAGCGGAGTAGCAAAAATTGAGGGCTATGGCAAAATCCCAAATTTTCCATTAATGGTTTGGCATGCTTTACAAGGAAAAGAGCCTAGGAAGGACTAAGATGAGTAGTGTCAAAATTTGATGCATAGATGATCATTCTCACGCGATTTCATGCCACAATCGCAATGGTGATGTCCATTGTTTTATCTGAGCAACCAATCATCAGGCTTATGGTATGAAAACCAAATGTAAGTATTATGTTTTTGTGGCTTTATTTCTTTATGTAATTTTGCTAAAGTTGTATGCAAGCTACATATTTTGGTGAAAATTGAGTGTTCCATCAAGGAAGATGACTTGATATTTTGTAGGAAACTCATCATATTATAATTTTCATGCAAACCGAGGCAGTGTAGTGTTGGTGAGTCTATTTTGGCACTTCGTCAGAAAGTGGCCAACCTTATAGTCGAAAGTCTCAGAATTGCAAGACAAATATGATGATGATGATTATGCTTGAGTCTGAGAAGCCGATTCAAATAGGATCATTGTCACTGGAAGTGAGAGAGTTCATATTATGCCATATCTGTGTGAGAGATCACCCTTCATCAAAAGACATCATCCTTTGTTAGAAGAGATCAACCTTCGCCAAAAGAGACCGTCTCTTTGTAGGAGAGACATTGCCACATATTTGTGAGAACTTAGCCCTTGTATTGTCTGAGGAGATTGTCTCTTTGAAGGAGATACATTGCTACATTCTTGTGAGAATCCAGTCCCTTTGTACTGTAAAAGGTTTTGTAACCACTATTGAGTGAGAGGCATTTGTCTTATGCCTAAACATTGTAATGGTTCTTGTAACCATTGTTGAGTGAGAGACAATGCTTTGTCTAAGGCTTGTTTGGTAAATCATTGTAAACTTATCCATGAGTGTTTTATAAACTCTGACAAGTATGGTATTACTTTGAAAACATGATTATGCATTGTCAGCTACATATTTGTATTGTTGCAAGTGTTGGCATTGACATCCTCATTTTGAAGTACAAAGGTGAAGGATAAGAAGGGTGTGACTTTCAAAGACTTTTTATGCATATCGAGGAGCAAGAAGTGCATAGTAGATTGTAAGAATCTTCCTAGAAGATGCTTGTGGAGATTCAAGTTTCTCTTGATTCTTTTGGAGGATCAAAAGTGATTTTTTTGTGGAGGAATGATTCAGGAGGATCTCCACACAAGAAATCATTAAATTTGCACACCATGGAGAAGAATTCATTAAAATGCTAATTAATGATAAGTTGCAAACAATAACTAATTAATCCTGAATGATTAAATTGTAAAAAATGGTTAGCACTTGAAGTGAGTTGGAAAATATCACGTATTATTCAATTAATTGTAAAAATCAAAAATTAGTTGTGAGAATTCAACTCACAAATTAGTTTCCTAATTTTAAGTGGAAAGAAGAGGAAGACTTGGAGTGACTGGAAATATCACGTATTATTTGTAAAAATGGGAAATTGGTTTTATGTGAGAATCCAACTCACAAATTAGTTTCCTAATTTTAAGAGGAAATTAGCTTCCTAGTCTTAAGAAGGAAGTGAAGGGTCTCATGAGTTGGTTTGGACTCTTCCTCGCTTTATTACAAGTGGATTCCTAGTCTCAAAGAGAAAGTTAAGGGTCTTTCTCATTTTTGTCCTTGGGTAGGTACTAGATCCTAAATTCATGGATCTTGTCTTTTTGGATTATGGAGCTAGGAAAAAATATTTAAACCCGTTACTGGGAGAAATGGAAAAATGAGGGATTTTTTGGAGAGAAACAAGCAATCATGCTTGTAATTTGTAGGCCTCTTAATTGGGAGAGTTGAGCCCCTTATTGGGAGAGTATTGTTAGCACAGAAATTGCAGTAGAAAATTTGTTCATTTCGCAGCGCTGATGAATTAGGAGATTTCACATTGCCAACTTCATAAACAACAATTTAAAAAAAAAATTCAAAATTTGGCAAATACAATTGAGTTTTAGAAGTCAATTTTGGGTCTCAAGTCTCTATGCAGGGTACTAGTGATTTTATTTAAAAAAAAATTGTTTTAAAGCCAATTTTGGCTTTATTAGTCAATCTTAAGCTCTCAGGCTTATGAATAGGGTCACCTCATATGTTTTACTAACCAAAAATATTGGGGCCCGAAGGCCAAGCTCCACGTACATGAGCCTAACAACTAAGTACCTACCACAGTAACACAACATCAAGCTAACATGCAAGTCAAAGTCAAGACGAAGGCCAAGTCATGAGGCAGAGGAGCCCACAAGAGGATTTATGGTGCACTACGCATCGATTGGTATTACAATCGTCAACGTATGTAAACAACAATGAATTGGCTCTCCTTGTCGATGTGGGATATAGCCCACTCTGTAAATAAAAACTCAAGATTAAAACCCTCAAATTCAAGGTGTCAAGTAAAGCATACCGACGATCACAGTTGTATTGATAGGTGTTGAAAGCGCTACTTGCCAAGCTTGGAGTTGCCAGTTGAGCAACAGTTATTAAAGGCAGAGCATCGATAACATCTACACAAGGCGTCGAGCATATTAATGAAGTGTTTAGTTTCTTGCAGATATGGATATGTCAGGGTTTCCCACAGGGATTTGCTCATGTTTTTCATGGGAAATAGGTTTAGAAAGTTTCAAGAGTAGGTTGACATCAAGATAGCGAAGATTTTGGTATCATACCCTTTGTAGTTCTCACTGTTGGTAAAATTATTTGGGGAACATGGGTTTCAATCCAGTCGATTCTTCTGTAATAGAAAAGAATCCAGGCTGGATCTTGATCAAGCTTCAGGTGGATATAAATCTTACCAAGAAGATCAAATGCCTTCCAAATTTTGGAGAAGTGCCAAATGGCAGTTTGTCTTTCAAACTGTTGATAGAGCTTTGGTGGATTATGTTGTTTGGGCATGAAGGTTAAAATATCCAATTTCTAAAATGGATGATTACGCAGTGGTCTATCTCTTCCTTAATAATTCTCTGCTATCCGAAAAAAAACAAAAAAGAAATTGCAGTAGACACACAATCATTATTAGGATGTATTCATTGCCAAAATAAACAAAAGCACAATGAAGGGATGAGCATTCTGAGCGCAACAATCACAATGGATTTGGTTTCAAAGACCTTTTATTCTAAGAGCGTTCATGATGCCTTTGAGTCTCGATGCATTCATTTACCTTCCCATCATGAATGCAAGGACAATTATTGTTATTGGTTTTTTATCCATTGAAAATTGTACAAGTGTTAAGGGCCCCCTTGTTGGTTTACACCACTACTTGATGTTATTCTTGATGCTAGCATTCTCTGGTTTTTTTTTTAACTATGATAAATTTCCTGGATTAATGATTGGAGCCAATTATATGTTTACCATGGTCGTGGTCGACTTCTCAAGGTTATGACTTGTGTATCAACAATCCTTCCTTTTGCATGACCTTGGTGTGCTTCGGATCATTTTAATGTTATGACCATCCTCATCCTTGGGCGCATAAGTATTTATGCCATATTAATCTGATCCTAATATGGTTTGTTAGTTTCTTCAAATAGTTAGTGCACCTGTTGAAGGGTATTCAGCTTAAATAATACTAGATTGGGGATGAATGAAATTTCTAGTCATATTTTGAGACCCACAAGTCCATTCATCAGAGAATAAATCATGGTTCAACTCTATGAAGTGTGTTGGACACACCTACCACACTTAGAGGGAAGGGGGGGGGGTTGAATGAGTGTGGGGCTCTTTTTCCCAAAACTTCCCTCTTGCACAAAAACTCATCAATTAGCATTCAAAATTTATTCATTACCCATTGTTGTCATTTATAAACAGTTAGATGTGAACACATATCAACAATATATCATGAATAAGTCATCACCACAATGAACACAAATAACACAAGATGCATGTACAATTTTATTTTATTACGGACTACAATCCTTGGGGTTTATCAACAACAACTGAATAGAGTACAACTCTACAAGAGAACCAGCTCTGTATGCAAGAATCAGCTTGCATTCTCAGCACCAACTGATATGAGGAAAAAATCCTCAATAGATATCAATCTGTACCATAAACAAGAGCATCAACCATGCACCAACCTGTGCCAAACAACCTGTAATCAACATGTACCATAAACAAGTGCATACAACCATGTACCAAGTATATAATAATCATGTGTCAACCACTCATCGAAAATGACTCATCAATATGTACCAACATCATCAACTATACACCTCATGTATGTGCCAACTCATCAATTGCTTGTCTCAACCATGACTAGTTTTGGATTAGTCAACAACCCTAACTTGAAATAATCATAACTTTGTACATGTACTGAATAAAGCTATGAAACTGATACAAAATGTTCTTTAGTGTGTTTTATGCAATTCCTCCAAGTGGCACTCTTGGAACCTCTCAGAAAAGGAGTTATAGCAAAAATGACATACCTTGTTGAATTCTGGGTTATTCTAGAGAGTGACCTTGTAGAGCATGCCCCGCACAAAATATTTGATGAATAGATTGGAAAATTTTATAGAGCATACTATAGAATATAATCTAACCAACACAATTTGTCTCACTCAATTTGGATCCGTATGAAGAAGTTATGACGTTTTTACCCGAAACACCTGATTTTGACTAGTTTCAGGACTAGCCACAAACCCTATTTTCCATGAAGTGTAACTCCCAACATACAACGACCCACAAGATGAATTTTTAACCACGAGTACTTGGCTATGTTTTCTCACTTTCATAGAAATTTCAGGATCTGAATCATTATAGAAAACAAGTTATAGCGAAAATGGTGAGATGACCTATAAATAACATACCTTAGAAAGAACCATCAAAAGAATTTATCCTTCCTTGCATTTCGGCCTTCTTTTCTTCACTTTCCTCAGGATTTCAGCTTAGATATCCTTGGTTACCTTAGTCACCTATAGATCTTCAATATCCTCAAGTTTTCCGCACCAAAAATTCTCAAGAAGCTCTCACAAGAAGCTCTCCATCAATACTACAAAATATATTCCCACAAGAAGCTCTCCATTGATCCACAAAAAGGATGATCTACACGATACCATTTCTATCTTATTTATAATTTCATCCTTTAGGTCACTTAACCCATTTTTAGTTCACTTAACCCATTTCTAGGTTACTTAACCTATTTTCCTTATTTTAGGGTTAACCACTTTCCATAAATAGAAAGTTGTCCAATACGTTAACATTTAAATATTCCTTCTTGATTTTGTCACCTTACTTTATCATTTCTTGATTTTGTCACTTCTCTTGATTATTTAAATAATCCACCTTGAATTTGTCACTTTCATTTATCATTTAAATAATATTAACCCATTTCTAGGTCACTTAACCTATTTTCCTTATTTTTAGGGTTAACCACTTTCCATAAATATTCCTTCTTGATTTTGCCACCTTAGTTTATCATTTCTTGATTTTTTCACTTCTCTTGATTATTTAAATAATCCACCTTGAATAAATAATATTAACCCATTTCTAGGTCACTTGACCTATTTTCCTTATTTTTAGGGTTAACCACTTTCCATAAATATTCCTTCTTGATTTTCTCACCTTATTTTATCATTTCTTCTTTTAGGTCACTTTGACTTCTTTGACTTTCGGGGCTTCAATCCTTCATGTGAGGGTCCTTCATCTTCGTAAGGCCATAACTCTCAAACCAGGAGGAGTTATGTGACATTCCACAGACCACCAGAAATGGCATGACAAGCACTATCCATCTAGGATAGTTTCACCAACAATTTCCTTGATCTTCA
>ML780675.1:184717-214935 GCA_009831015.1 Picea engelmannii
GTCTTCCCGTGAGGGCTTTCACCATAAGGGGACCACTTTGGAGTTCATCTGTTTGTACACCTTATCAATCATGATAAGACAATAATGAGAGCATGGGTCCTCCAACCATTCTTCTAGGATAACTCAATCCGCAAAGCATCTTCGTGTGAGGGATTTCACCATAAGGGGACCACTTTGGAGTTCATCCATTTGTGCACCTTATCAATCATGATAAGATAATAATGAGTCATCTATACATTTTTCCAACAATGCATCATATACCAATGGAACCACATCGATCCATATTCATCATGTATCAATGACAACTCATTGATCCATCTTCATCTATGCATTCTCATCAAGGACAATACATATTATATTACATAAATCATCAGTCAATCAATCCTTTGACATCAATCAATCACTTGGCATCAATCAATCAAACCATTGGAATCAATGACAACATGATCCAACAAAGTGAGCTGGTGGTGGTTGCAATGATCTTGTTCATATGTTTGTTGCAATTCTCATAACAATGCATAAAGTCATTGAAGATAAACGACAACTGGAGGATAGAAAGAAATAGATCTCTATAAATGAGACACCTAGAACCTTATCCTCAAGCCTTCAAGTTTTTCAAAGTATTATCCTCATGATATATTTAGAAACAGTTCCATAATTGAAGGCATGATTCCATCATTTGATGTGCATCAAAAAACATATTGAAGATGACAAACAAAATTTTCCAAGAAAACCCATATTCAAGGAGATAAGGTAGCAGTCGAAGGCATCCAAAGGCATAGGTGGAAGATTTTGCAAATATGTTTATTGTAGTTTGATTATATTAGGATCAAAATTAGGAACTGATAAGTGGGGGGAACTTTGTATTTAAGCTATGTTTTTTAATAGGAGAAGGGTTCACCCTCAGGGGTGTAGACCAATTGGCAAGTGTCTTGTAAATGGAAGGAAATATGTAAAAAGAGGTCTCAAGTTCAATTCTCACCCCGATTTATCCGGAGGCATTCTTGCGGGCAGTGCGATTCTCCCTAGGGGTTATAATGTATCCGGCAGGATTCAACCCTGTGTCACGCGAGTACGATACTGTCCTTATTACTAATTCCCCTAGTTACAAAAAAAAAAATAGGAGAAGCGTTCAGTTGTTAAAGAGCCGAGCGGGTTTTAGGAGCAGAGGAAAGGAATGTCTATTCAGTTTGTACGCCTGAGGGGCCTGGGCTGTAAACTCTTATTTTATTGAAGATTCAGATAAGTTATTTTATCATATTTTTTCTTCATGTTTTAATTTTCTATTCTTCCTCTCGTTTGATTGTAATTTCATTGGCTTATGGATTCCTGAAACAACAAAAGATATGATGTAAACTTGCCCATCTACCATTTTTTACTTTTCAAACATTTCTTAGTTCTCTTTACAGAGAGGATCTTTGCTTGGCAAATGTTCATATTTATGTCAATTCTTATATTCTTCCCTTTATCATCAAATGAATCCTTTGTCTAATAGGTATCTTAAATGCCTTCAAGGAACAAAGTGCTTATGAATCCATTGCCCAATGGTCCATCATTGCTCTACAATGACCTTTGTTATCTTCTCCTTACTCTATCTTGATGATCCCTGATCTTAAACCTATTCAAAACAATTTCTATGTTACCAATATTACTCTCATTTACAGTCTGAGAATGACTCTTAGAGTGATAACATTTTGGCATCGTTGTCGGGGACGGAAGTGAAGATATATTCCCTAGGAGAACGATAATGAAGGGATCCCATTTTAGATGTTGAACTGAAGCTGGACAGATTATTTAACTACTCATCTTTCACCATGGTGACTCCATTCTTCATAAATCTCTTGACGACTCCACTAGTTTGAAATGGACAAGATCTTAGCTCAGACGTATACTTTCTGTGATTTTTCAAAGATAGTTGGTTTCCCTAATCCAATGCCTAGTAGAGATGAATGGGAAGGTTGCATTCCCAGATTTCAGGGAGAATATTGGGAAGTACCATGTGAACATTTGCTGGATTTTCATGATTTTATTCATTGACTTCATATCGTGCATGAAGATGTTCAGATTAAGATTTTCAGGTACTCCTTGGAAGGAAAGGCTCGTGAGAGGTGTAGATCTCTTTCTCCTTCTTGCATTCAGTTGTTGAAATATTTTCATATTACATTTAATAATTATTGCAAATAAGGTTATGGTGGTGATCTCCTATATGAAGGATGTTGTATGGAATTTAATAAGTTATATAGAAGATATGCCAAGCAGAGTATTTGAAATCAAGGAATATTTGAATAAATTATTCCTCAAGATTTTCAACATGTTACCCATGATTTTCAAAACAATATATTTTCTCAAGAAAATAAAGTTGAAGTAGATGAGTTGGTCCATGACATGCTTCTTGCTGAAAGTTTTCATTACTTTGAACAATGTGGGGAACTAGAGGTTTTCATGAATTTCATGATCTTGTGGCGTTTTGCATGGAGTTGTATTTTTCAAAGGTCTCCAATGCTCCAGTTTTGGGTAGGATTTAAGTTTGTAGTTGTAAGTATTTGCTACTCATTCATTTTATGTTGCAAAAATCCTCGTTCTCCTGCATGTTTTCATTCACCCACAAGGAAAAAGACCATGTTGTTCGTAAAATGATTACATTTCTAGATTGGAAATTTTCTTTTACATGACCAGTTTGACTCTTGTTGGTTAGTGTAGGATTGTGTATAAATAAGCTCAATATGTGATCATTTTGTTTGCAGTTTCATTTGTTTTGTAGTGTGAAGGTGTTTTAGTTTTCAATGATGAGCAGAAATTCTCTCAAGGTTTGAACAATTCACAGTTTGCAACTTTGATTGATTTTAGCACATCATAGACAGAGTACAGATTGAAAGAATGAAATGAATAAGGAATATGGTATGAAGTTCTTGTCAACTCGTAGAAAGCATTCCATCCCCCATGGAGCCAAATGTTAGCAAAAAAAATTTCAGTAGAAAATTTGGCCATTTCGCAGCGTCGATGAATTAGGAGATTTCGCAGTGCCAACATCATCAATGAAATTTTGAAAAAAATCTTCAAAATTTGGTGAATAGAATTGACTTTTAAAAGTCAATTTTGTGTCTCGAGTCTCTATGTAGGGTACTAGTGATTTAAAAAAAAAAATTTAAAGACAATTTTGGCTTTATTAGTCAATCTTAATCTCTTGGGCTTCTGAATAGGGTCACCTCATATGTTTTACAGACCAAACAAATTGGGGCCTGAAGGCCAAGCTCCAAGTCCACGATCCTAACAACCAAGTACCTGCCACAGTAACACAACATCAATCCAACACGTAAGTGAAAGTTAGGACCAAGGCCAAGTCACGAGGAAGAGGATCCCATAAGAGGCATTATGGTGCACTACGCGTTGATTGGTATTACAACCATCGGCGTATGTAAACAACAATGAATTGGCTCTTGTCGGCGATGTGGGATATAGCCCACTCTGTAAATAAAAACGTAGGCTTAAAACCCTCAAATGCAATGTGTCAAGCAAAGCATACCGGCGATCATAGTTGTACTAGCAGGTTTTGAAAGAGCTACCTTCCAAGCTTGCAGTTGTCAGTTGAGAAATATTTGTTAAAGGAAAAGCATCTGTTAATGTTTAAGCTATTATTAGGTTTCTTTTAAAATTACTACATAACTATAGCATAGATAGGATCATTGAGAGAAACAAAATCACAAGATACACAACATTTATCCTGGGAAACCCTCATTGGGAAGAAAACCCAACGAAAACTTCCTTAATATAGATAGCCAATACAATGCTAAGACAATAAACCAGACACTAGAGAATATCCTCTACTAAGCAATGAGCCTCTCTCTCTTCCTTCTTCTAGAAACTGGTAACTACAACTTCCTTCAATACTTGCACACTAGATGAGTGATCTGAGTGAGTGAGAAAATGAGTGGTTGTATTCCTTTATTTATACAAACTGGCAGGTGCTGAAAATTTGTCTCTTCACTAATAGGGTTGACTTGTCTTTCTAGGTGGTTAAAACCACTTTAATTGCTCTGGGGATGAATTTTTAACTTGCATATTACAATTAGCATTTGACCAATCCACAAAAGGGGATTTGGTCAATTACAATGCTCGAGATGATCAATCCACAAAAGGGGATTGATCTAATGAATAATAAATGAATAATAAATTGAATACTCTTTGCATTTACAATATTTCAACACTCCCCCTTAACAATAAGGGTATTCTACAACATCATCAGGAGAGAGAGAGAGGGGGGGGGGGGNGGGACAACATCAACAACATCTGGAACACTAAATGGGATATCTATAAATCATCGAAAGTTTTAATCATCATCAATATCATCATTCACAACAGAGAGATGGAATGGAATCATCATCTGCATCAACATGGATTAGTATAAAAGTAATACATCATCATCAATAATAATATCACAACATGAAGGTGGGAGCATCAACAACATCAACACTAGGCTGGAAATCTTCGGCACTAGGCTGGCATCCCAACAACATCAACACAAAGCTGGAAATCTTCAGCACTAGGTTGGCATCACAACACGAGGTTGGCATCACAACAACATCATCATGAAGTTGGAAATCTTCAGCACTAGGCTGACATCACATCACGAGGCTGGCATCACAACAACATCAGCACGAAGCTAGAAATCTTCAACACTAGGCCGGCATCAGAGAAAGAGGTTGGAAACAAAACAACATCAACACAAAGTTGGAAATCTTCAACACTAGGATGGCATCACAGCACGAGGCTGGAAACACAACAAAATTAACACAAAGTTGGAAATATTCACCACTAGGTTGGAATCATAGCACAAGGCTAACAACACAACAACATCATCACAAAGCTAGAAATATTTAGCACTAGGCTGGCATCACAACACGAGGCTGGAAACATGACAACACTCCCCCTTTCGAGGGAAGTCCTTATAGACTACACCAAGCTTATCTCGAAAGTGCTCAAACTTTACACGAGATAGAGGCTTGGTCAAGACATCAACAACATGTTCATCTGTGCTAACATACTGGAGCTTTATGGCTCCCCTCTGCACCATATCACAGATGTAATGATATTGGATATCTATGTTTTTTGACTTGTCATGGAACACTGGGTTCTCTGTCATCTTTATGCAACTCTGGTTATCACATAGGATCATGGATGCTTCCATCTCCATATCGAAAATACCTGTCAACAACTTCCAAATCCATATGGATTCATAGTTGGCGGAACATGAAGCAATGTATTTTTCTTCTGTCGTGCTGAGAGAAATGTTTGATTGCTTCCTACTCTTCCATGATATCATGGCTGACCCCATACTGAAACAAAATCCTGAAGTTCTCTTTCTGTCAGAGACACTTCTAGCCCAATATGAATCGGTATAACCACTCAGTCTGAAGTCATGATCTCCATTATAACTAATGTCAAAATCTAAGGTGCCCTTAAGGTACCTCATCACATGTTTTGCAACAACCAAGTGAACACGTATGGGCTCTACTAGAAACTGACTCAGGGTGTTCACAACAAAACATATATTTGTCCTGGTGTTCATCAGATACATCAATGACCCAATGATTTGTCTGTACAATGTAGCATCAATCAATTATAACGAAGTGTCAACCATGAGATTCAACTTTGTTTCCATGGGTGTGTTCATGGAATTTCACTCCAACATATCAAATATCTTATGTATTTCAACTACATACTTCTCTTGGTTAAGGAAGATCTTCTCTGTGCTCTGCCAAACTTCAAGACCTAAGAGATAATGCATTTAGGTCTTCCATCAAATTCTGTAGCGAGCTTCTTATGCAATCTGTGATGATATTTTCTTTATCTTGTCAAGAATACATCATCTACATATAGTTGTAACATCACTGGCTCATCATTCATAACCTTGAGATAAAGGTTAGAATCAACTTTACTCTTGGTAAATCCCAATCTCATTAAGAAATTGTCAATTATTCCATACCAAGCTCTAGGATATTGATTCAACACATACAAAGTTTCCTTCAACTATAAGACATGAATCTTTCTATATTCAGTCTTCAAATCAAATTTTCTCATTACATTGTACCAATTTGGTACACTTGCTCAGCTGCAACTCAATCTGCACAATCATGTGCTAGCTCTATGTGCTCTCTACAAAGCACTATCTGTCTCACTGCTTGAGAGTATTTCCTCTCCTCTTTCTACAACTGTTCCTTCTGGAACTGGGACTCTGCACCTGCACCTTCTCTAAAGATGATAATGATTGCTTTATCCTCACTGTGGCTAATGAAATATGTGAGTAACTCCTCTTATTCTATCACGAAAACAAATTCATCTGAAACTGAGAGTGGCTCAATAATTGATACTAAAGGTAGCTCTTCTTCTTTCATGGAGGTAACTCTATCTTTCATTGTAGTCATGTCTCCATCACCCAACTAATGTAATGCACCAACTGCCACTCAATTTTAAATATGGGGATTTCTCCCCCTGCATCTCATACTATATATGAATCATGGTTGTTCTAGTTGTCTTCATAAATACTGGAACTATTTCTCCAATTACTAGAGTAAGTGTCTCATCATAGTCTTCTCCCTCTTGTTGGGAGAATCCTCTGGAGACACATCAGGCTTTGTACATCTGCAACATGTTGGATCTGTTTAAATCAATCTTGGAAGTAAATACTGACTTCTCTTATAGTCTTACAGAAGAATCCATATCCTAGTCTTTCTGACAGGATTCCTTATTTGTTACTGAAACAAGGGAATCTTCCAGAAGATTTCATATCTCCTAGTAGTTTTTGAGGCTACGATCTAGTCTTATCATGGCATATGTCTCCCAATCCTGGGAGATGTCTCTTCATCTGATCCTTTTTGAGATCAAGATTACTCTCTATTTCTTCTGAGTCTACAAGGACTTCATCATGTATTACATGGTATAGTTGGTGTTGAATACCAAGTCTAAATATGAAAAGTTGAGTCAAACTTCAAGTGATTTCTTCTTCCTATCAAAGTGACTTCATTATCCTTTGAACAATTCTACCGTGAGTTCTTGTTCTAATGTCCGGTTGTCTTTGGAGCCTTCTGCTCCTTACAATCAATATCCATATGAGATACTTTGGATCTCAAAAAATATCTTCTTCTTTATCTTCTTTGGTACATGAATGTATATGGTTATGTACATAGTCTGTTTCATGTCTCATCTAATCTATTTCCTTCTGCAACCTTCACTATAGCTTCCTCAGGGTTATCACCTATGACATGAAACAAGTTCAACAAAACAGTAAGAAAGAATAATACTCTTTTGATAATAGTAAATAAAACAATAGCACGAATAATCGTCACAGTAGATCCTTTAGAGATATCACTTGTGACCTGTCTGAAAAAAAGATCAAAACTAAGAAATACAATACAAAATGAGATCAATACTCTTCTAGTGTTGTGATCAAACATTCATCCATGGTAACCTGGAACCAACACAAGAATTTTCTCCTAGAGGAGACTTTAGTTGTATATGGTAAATGATTACATTAAGCATTTATCTCAATATGCTCACATGCTACCAAGCATAATGCATTTCAAATAATTCTACCTCAACTATAGTTTTTACTTGTACTAGGGTAGTTATCAAATTGTCATGTGCAAATTTGAATCTTATCAACTTAATTAATCAAACCTGGAACCTAGAGTCTTGTCCTCAAGAATAAGTGTGTGTTTCTTTTCTTCCAAGTGTCCTTCACTCAAGATGACAAGTGTTTTCTTCAACCTATCCTTTGTACTAAGACAATATGCTATCTTGAAAGAAGGTTGGGTTAGAGAATAAATTCTATGATCTCAACTTTAATCCATCTAATACCTTGACTTTAATTTTGACCAAAGGTTAGTATGATGGTTATAGCCTCACCATGCAACCTAGATAAAAATAATGTCATAATAAATAGATGGATATCAGAATAATCAAACCTGGGTTGCATTATTCCTATGAATGTGTTGGATCTTGAGATCCTTCTAGATCTATGGAAAGAGATCCCTTCTCCTGTAAATACCCTTTAAAGCTTAACCATTTAAACATATGTGAGTACATACCTCTAATAGTATTTGTAGGTAGCGACACCATATGGAAGCAACTGTAATAATTACCAACTCTTAAAAACTTCAAGGGTGACTGCAACTAGTACTAATATTGCAACTGATTATGAAACTACAACTACAACTGCAAATTAGGGTTTTATGAGGAAACCCTAATTTTTCAAAATTCACATTTTGAAATTCTGATCCAGGGGCTAGATGCATTGAGATGAGGCGAGTAAGCTGGTGCAGTCATATTTCTGAAAATTCAAATTTTACCCCTTGAAACTAAGCTTGCGGAAATCTGGACTAGTACTTCTAGTACTAGTTCTGGTTTCTTGGTTTTTTGGTACTATTGAAAACTAGGGTTTCAATTTCCAAGAGTTCTATCCACTGAAAAGGTGTGCTCCAGATGCCAAAATCTTAACTAGGGTAGGACACACTTTTCTAGATGGGTTTTAGGAAAAACTTCCTCACCAACAAAATCCCTTAATTTTCTTTTACGATAATAATGACATTTTTCTTTATCCATAGAAAGATTCTCTCTTCAGCTTAGCTATGATACCATGTTAATGTTTAAGATATTATTAGGTTTCTTTTCAAATTACTAGATAACCATAGCATAGATAGGATCCCTGAGAGAAACACAATCAAAAGGTACACAACATTTATCTTGGGAAACCCTCATGGGGAAGAAAACCCAGCAAAATCTTCCTTAATATAGATAGTCAATACAATGCCAAGACAATAAACCAAAGACTAGAGAATATCCTCTACTAATAAATGTGCCTCTCTCTCTTCCTTCTTCCGACAACTGGTAACTACAGCTCCTTTCAATACTTGCACACTAGATCAGTGAGCAAATGAGTGGCTGGCTTCCTTTATTTATACAAACTAGTAGGTGTTGAAAATGTGTCTCTTCACTGGCAAGGATGACTTGTCTTTTTGGGTGGTTAAAACCACTTTAATTTCTCTGGGGGACAACTTCTTAATTTGCATATTACAATTAGGGTTTGACCAATTCAAAAAAGGGTATTTGGTCAATTACAATGCCCGACATGATCAATTCACAAAAGGGGACTTATCTAATGAATAATAAAGGAATAATAAATAGAATACTCTTTGCAGTTACAATATTTAAACAACATCGATAACATCTACACAATGCACCGAGCAGATTAATGAAGTGTTTAGTTACTTGCAAATGTGGAGATTCTAGGGTTTCCCACAGGGATTTGATCGTGTTTTTCATGGGAAATAGGTTTAGAAAGTTTCAAGAGTAGGTTGACATCAAGATAGCAAAGATTTTGGTATCATACCCTCTGTAGTTCTCACCATTGGTAAATTTATTTGGGGAACATGGGTTTCAATCTAGTCGATTCTTCTGTAACAAAAACACATCCAGACCATATATTGATTGGGCTTTAGGTGGATATAAAGCTGACCAAGAAGATCAGATGCCTTCCAAATTTTGGAGAAACACCAAATGACAGTTTGGATTTCAAACTATTGACAAAGATTTAGTGGATTATGGTGTTTGAGAATGAAGTTTAAAATATCCAATTTCTAAAATGGATGATTATGCAATGGTCTATCTCTTCCTCAATAATTCTCTTCCATCTGAAACAAAATAAAAAATAAATTTCAGTAGACACACAATCATTATTAGGAAGTGGTCATTGCCAGAATAAACAAAAACACAATGAAGGGATGAGAGTTCTGAGCGCAAGAATCAAAATGGATTTGGTTTCAAAGACCCTTTATTCTGAGAGAGTCCATTATTCCTTTGAGTCTCGAGGAATTCATTTACCTTCCCATCATGAACGCAAGGAAATTGATTGTAATTGGTTTTTTCTCCATTGACAATTGTACAGGTGTTAAGGGCCCCCTTGTTGATTTACACCACTACTTGATGTTATTCTTGAGGCTAGAATTCTCTATTTTTGTTTAACTATGATAAATTTCACGGATTAAGGACTGGAGCTAGTTATATGTTTACCATGGTCATTGGCTGATTTCTCAGGGTTATGACATGTGTATCAACAATCCTTCCTTCTACACGACCATGGTGTGCTTCTGCTCGATTTAATTTTCTGACCATACTCATCCTTGGGCACAAAAGCATTTATTCCATATTCATTCGATCCTAATATGTTTTATTAGCTTCTTCAAATAGTTAGTGTGCTTGTTGAAGGGTATCAAGAAGAAATAATACCAGATTGGGGATGGATGAAATTTCTAGTCATATTTTGAGACCCACAAGTCCATCGACAACAATGGAGACATCATGGTTCAATGCTCTGAAGCAAGTTGGTGGTGGTTGAAAATATATTGTTCATTGCTTGTTGAAATGCTCACAACAATGCAAAAATTCATTGAAGATAAACGACGATTGGAGGATAGAAATAAATATATCTCTTTAAATGAGACACCTAGAGCCTTATCCTCAAGCCTTCGAGTTTTTCAAAGTCTTATCCTCATGATATATTTAGAAATAGTTCCAAAATTGAAGGCATGATTCCAACATTTGATGCGCATCAAAAAACAGATTGAAGATGACAAACAAGATTTGCCAAGAAAACCCATATTCAGGAGATAATGTAGCAGTCGAAGGCATCCAAAGGAACAGGTGGAAGATTTGGCATCTTCAATAGTTCAAGATTTTGTAAATATGTTTATTGTAGTTTGATTATATTAGCAACAAAAGTAGGAACTGATAAGTGGGGGGAATTTTGTATTTAAGCTATGTTTTTTAATAAGGGAAGGGTCCAGTTGTTAAAGACTCGAGAGGGTTTTAGGAGCACATCAAAGGACTGTCTATTCATTTTGTAAGCGTGAGGGGCATGTGATGTAAACTCTTATGTTATTGAAGATTCAGACAAGTTATTTTATCAGATCTTTTATTCATGTTTTCCTGTTATATTCTTCTTCTCATTTGACTGTAATTTCATTGGTTTATGGATTCCTGAAACAACAAAAGATCTGTTGTAAACTTTCCCATCTACCATTTTTTACTTTTCAAACATTTCTTAGTTCTCTTTAAAGAGAGAATCTTTTCTTGGCGAATGTTCATATTTATGTCAATTTTTACATTCTTCCCTTTATCATCAAATATATCCTTTTTTATGATAGGTAGCTTAAATGCCCTCAAGGAACAGAGTGCTTATGACTCCATTTCTCAATGGTCCATCAGTGATCTGCAGTGACCTTTTTTATCTTTTCCTTACTCTATATTGATGATCCATGATATTAAACCTATTAAAAAAAAAATCTATGTTACCAATCTTACTCTCATTTGCAGTCTGAGAGTGAATCTTGGAGTGATAACATTTTGGCACCATTTCCATGGATGGAAGGGAAGATATCTTCCCTGGGAGAACAACAACAAAGGGATCCAATTTTAGATGGTGAACTGAAGCTGGACACATTGTTATGACTGCTCATCTTTCACCATGGCGACTCCATTTTTCAAAAATCTATTGATGACTCCACTGGCTTGAAATGGACAAGATCTTAGCTCAGAGGTATACTTTCTGTGATTTTTCAAATATAGTTGGTTTCCCTAATCCCGTGCCTAGTAGAGATGAATGGGAAGGTTTTCTTCCCATATTTCAAGGAGAAGATTGGGAAGTACCAGCTAAACATTTGCAGGATTTTCATGATTTTATTCATCGCCTTCATATCATGCATGAAGATTTCCAAATTAAGATTTTTAGGTACTCCTTGGAAGGAAAAGCTCGTGAGTGGTGTAGATCTCTTTCAGCTGCTTACATTTTGTCGTTGAAATATTTTCATATTGCATTTAACAGTTATTGCAAACAAGGTTATGGTAATGATATCCTATATGAAGGATGTTGTATGGAATTTAATAAGTTATATAGAATATCTGCCAATCATAGTATTTGCAATCAAGGAATAGTTGAAGAAATTATTCCTCAAGATTTTCAACATGTTTCCCATGATTTTCAAAACAATATATTTTCTCAAGAAACTAAAGTTGAAAAAAACGAGTTGTTCCATGACATGATTCTTGCTGAAAGTTTTCATTACTCTGGACAATGTGGGGAGATGGAGGTTTTTCATGAATTTCATGATCCTGTGGCGTTTTGCATGGAGTTTCATGATCCTATGGTGCCGGTGAATTAGGAGATTTTGTAGCGCTAGTTTCATCAATGACCATTTCAAAACAATATTCAAAATTTGGTGAATTAATTGACTTTTAAAAGTCAATTTTGGGTCTTCAGTCTCTATGCACAGTACTAGCAATTTTGTTTAAAAAAATTGTTTTAAAGCCAATTTTGGATTTATTAGTCAATCTTAAGCCCTCAGGCATTTGAATAGGGTCATCGCATATGTTTTACTGACCAAAAATATTGGGGCCCGAAGGCCAAGCTCCCATTCCACGAGCTTAATAGCCAAGTACCTTCCACAGTCACACAACATCAAGCCATAACACAAGTTAAATTCAAGACCAAGGCCAAGTCACAAGGAAGAGGAGCCCACACGAGGCTTTATGGTGCACTACACATCGATTGGTATTACAACCATAGGCATATGTAAACAACAATGAATTGGCTCTCCTCGTCGTGTTGGCAACCAATACAATTTTTTCTATTGCCCTATAAGCTGCCTACACCTATGTCTTCTGAACTTTCAATTGTCGTCACATCTTCCAAATAGACGATAATTTCATTTCTTGCGACATTTGCAAATTGGTCTTCATTTGATTTTCATGACTGTAAGCGTGAAAACTTCTCTATCGTTATTTGAACTATCATGATATTTTATTTCTGAATGGCACTTATCATTATGTGGCTGAAAGGATTTTCGAACTATGCCTGTTTGGACATTTTTATTGGGTGCATAACTTGATTTCTATTTAATTGGTAAGGCATTGAGCATGAAAACTTATGTTTTTTGAAAATTCCCTAGTCATTGATTTACATAGGGGTCATGGTTTATTTTTGTTTTTATATATATAATGTGATCCTTATGTTAAAATTTATATAGCTCTTGGCTTGTCAATTTTATGAAATCAATTGTCACCATGTTTTAAAAACTTTGATTACACACTTATATGATGGCACACATTTAACATTTGGGTTTGATTCAATGTTGAATGACTATGGTTTGAAAATCTATGGTTAATGGCGCGTTGACATATTACTCACCGTTTAATTTTTTGGTTATACGAATGATATGGTTTTGTGTTATGATTGATTGAACAGAGGATTAATTGGCAGTTGTACTATTGTCATTACTATTATGCATGGCGGTCAATAATCCCATCACCCTCGCATGCACGCATTAACGCTTCCCCTTTGATCGTTCATAGTGGTTAGACCGAATGAGTCTGCTCCTGTGTGCTGGTGTTTGTGAACTAAACCCTTACCATGTGCTCGCACCATGGCTCCAGCCGTGAGGGCTGAACCGAATGGTAGCCAGGCTCTGTTGATGTTTGACAGTGCCTGCAGTGACCTTGAGGAAGTTGGATGGCTCTCGTTCATACAAAAATTTGATGGTTTTAACCTCTGCGTTGCTAGGCAATTCGCATTGACCTTTGATGGTTGTCGAGCCAAGGTCGAGGATGTTCAATTACAAATTGATGAGCAATTTCTCAGTTTAGCTACGGGTTTGCTTGCCACTGGACAATGATGGTCCAAAAATTGCAAGGTGGAAGAAGTCCCTTGGACTCTGCTCTTCCAGTCGCGTAAGGTTAGCTCCTGTAATAAGGGTTTGCCCGTGACCATGCTGAAACTGCGTTGGCATGAATTGTTGATGATTATCAAACAGTTTATCACCTGCGAAGGTCAGTATGGGTTTGTTTTCTTACACCACCTTTGTTTGCTTATGGTTTGCATGGGTTATGAGCTTAATATGCCATACTATCTGCATAGAAGCCTGTTTAAAATGTCTAAGAAATATAAAAGTAACCAAGCTGATAGCAGCCTCTTTCACTATGGGTTGGTTAAAATTATTGTCGTTTGTCATCTGGGGTTACACGAAGACTGTTGGAACGATTTCCTTGCTCGCAATAGTTTTGTGGATTTGAATCCATCACAGGTTGACAAACCTGTGGTGACCGAGAATAAAAATATACCCCTGGTACCCTACAATGTTTTGTTACCTAGACCCTTGCCCGACTCACCTATCGACCTACCCCACTCTGTGACTAAGGATGCCGAGACTGTCAAGCCTATGGGCAAGAAACCCAAAGCCAAACCCACTGTAAACGCCACAGGAAAAAAGAATGCCCGTTTAATCTCTCGTATGGCGAGGAATAAGCTGAAACCCCCTGTCAGTCCTGACCCTATCATGTTGAGCGAGGACTTTGATTCAGAGGTCGAACGTTTTTTGGCAAGTGAATATCCCTATTCGGAAGGTCTGTGTGCCAAACCCTCATATGACTTCGTGTCGAACCTACCACCTTGCTTGCAAAACGACCCTGATTACCTTGTCATTAAGCTGCCATGTAAAACCCCAATCATTCATCTAAACCCTCTCCTGAACCTGCAATGCCACCTTGTGATCAATGCAGCTCATGGTTGGAAAGATATTACCTCGATGTGCCTATGCTATAGTCCAAAATTCACTATTTGGAGGACCAGGTTGCACGGTTTACCAGTCAAAAGACTGAGTTGCAAGCCACTGATAAAAAACAGAGGACGTCAGGATCTATTTTGTTTAAAAATGTTGAATCTGCAACAACAGTCGTGAATTCAAAGTTGGCATAAGCAGCCTCACAGGTATGTTCTATCATTTGTTTATATAACGAATTCAAATTCCGTGAATAGCTCTGTCTATAAAGTGGATTTGCTCTGTCACATTATATGCATTATGTACATAGTTTTGTTTTGATAAATCGAATTTCGTTTTCCTAGTTTAGCCTTGATTGGATTTCCTTCGATTTGATTGATCGTGGTATGGATTGGATTGGTTTGATTTGGCTTAAATTGGATGCTCTGCTGTCATAAACACAAGTTGTTTCTCATATTCGATTCTGGACACAATCACGTTTCGTTTGGATTTCATTATGATGCACATGCTATGTTTGGCGACAATTGTGATATGGTTAACTGTTACAGTGACTTTCGACCAAGCTCGAATACAGTTTGGATTATGTTTAATGTGATTCTGTTTTATACACCCAAATTGTGAATGGATACGAATCATAACAGTTATACCCAGTCGGTTGACTCGCTTTGGTTTATGCCACCGTGTTATCAGTTCGATTCATATTGCAATGAATATACTGTTTAAATTCGATTCGAGGAACGAAAGTGACTATATCCAGTCTCACGATTTGTTTCGATCAGTCGTGATTTGTTTTGATTATTTACCCAGTTTATATTATGAATTCTGTTGATCCTATCACGCTCCTGTCTATTGACTGTGCAAGGAATTCATTGGGTCGATGTTGTTGAGTATGATTTCACTTGAAAACAATCGTAACAGTCTACTTATCTTTACATTTGATTGAATGATATGAATTTGTTGTTATGGCTATAACGAGTCAATGATGGTTGTGATTGGATTAAACTGTATCATCTATGATATGATCTGCTGTCGATTTTAATTGGATATGGGATAGTCTTGTTACTATCTTGACCCGATTTTATGGCAAAATAAAACAGAGTATTCTCATCCCTGTTTCCATTAAATCATTTTGATTATGTTTTATATTGAATGATAAAATCTCTGGAAGCATTAGTGATTCGTTTTTTTGAATGATTATTAAAAAGAAAATTGATTTGATTATTTTAAAAGATTTGATTTGATTTCTATCTGATCCTGTATGTTATTTTAGACTAGCTACAGAATCAGATGATTCTGTAGCTAAGTCTATAGAATCAAATTTTTATTGTTTTGTTAGTGAAATACCTTTCTAATTTGTTATTTTTGACCTATTGCAAATAAATTCGAACTTGCAGTGGATTTGATGAGTAGTTAGGGGATATTTCAAATATTTCACTTGCATTTAGTTTCCTAGTTTAGTTGATTTTGGGATATCTCCCAGATTATGTAAAACAATTTGATATTATCCACAGAGAGGTTTTACCCTGTGGAGAAACTTATATATACTTATTATTTTTGTAATAATGTTCATCCTCATTCATGGGAGAACAAGGATATGGAGTTTTAATACAGACTGAGGCAGAATTTGGTGTTTTGTTACAGCTTTAGCTTCTCATTATATCAATATTTTGTTTCATGTTGTGTATATCAATTTGTATCTGGTTAATGACTACTTTAGCTATCTTAATCATGTGCAAATGATATAATTTAATCATTGTTATCCATATCTGGTTTCTTCTAAGTGTTTAAAAAACATAGCAATTGTTGATTCAGTTTGTGAATGACAAATTTCTCTTCTTCATAAGTTGAATTATAAAATATAAGTTTTTGCATAACAGGTTTCCCTTATTGCAAAGATTTATAAATCATAAGATTGTTATGATTTTTTATGTCTTGTTTGTCCTGTTAACAAATCAAAGAGCAGAGCAGCCTATCGTTTATAAGAAGCTTTTGGATTAATCCGGTGCGAGTTTACTTCCTCCGACCAGCTTCAGAGTCATCACACACGAGACAAATTAGGAGCGTTTCCAGGTCAGTTAGTCACTTCTTTGTTTACTGTTCCTATTTGTAGTTTAGTTTATATATAAGTTTAGTTAGATTTATATTAGATTGTTTAATTTCAGTAAATATATTAAATTGTTTAATTTCAGTAAGTTTTACTTCTTTTTCATAAAATATAAAAATCAAAAAACATATCTTGTTGTCTTAAGACAGAAAGCACATGAATTTTATAGGTTTTATTCAAATCTGCAAGTTGTAGATAATGTATATTTGTGAATAAGTTGTAGTATAATAAGTTAGAAGTTTAATTGTTAGAAGTTTGTTTTATTAGTTTTAGTTAGTTTAGTTTCTTTTATTTAGTTAGTTTTAGTTAGTTTTATTAGTTTTAGATAGATTAGTTAGTTTATATTAGTTTTCTCTTTGGTTTTCTTAGGACCTTAGAGCGGCCAACGGAGCCGTTAAACCCGTCAGGGTGGTTCATTCCAAATGGATTGGGTTATTGGACAACCTCGGACCGGTTCCACTCTCTCAATTGACGGACGGAAAATTTTGCCCGTCAACACGTCGATGTGGGATATAGCCCACTCTGTAAATTAAAACACAGGCTTAAAACCCTCAAATGCAAGGTGTCAATTAAAGCATACCAATGATCACAATTGTACTAGAAGATGTTGAAAGAGATATCTACCAAGCTTGTAGTTGTCAATTGAGTAATAGTTGTTAAAGGCAGAGCATCGATAACATATAGACAAGGTTCTGAGAAGATTAATGAAGTGCTTAGTTGCTTGCAAATGTGGAGATGACATGGTTTCCCACATGGACTCGCTCGTGTTTTTCATGGGAAATAGGTTAAAAAAGTTTCAAGAGTATGTTGACATCAAGATAGCAAAGATTTTGGTATCATACCCTTTGTAGTTCTCACTGCTGGTAAATTTATTTGGGGAACAGAGATTTCAATCCAGTCGATTCTTCTATAATAGCAACGCATCTAGGCTAGATATTGATCGTGCTTTAGGTGGATATAAAGTTGGCCAAGAAGACCAGATGCCTTCCAAATTTTGGAGAAGCACCAAATGGCAATTTGTCTTTCAAACTGTTGACAAATCTGTGGTGGATTATGTTGTTTGAGCATGAAGGTTAAAATATCCAATTTCTAAAATGGATGATTACGCAGTGGTCTCTCTCTTCCTCAAGAATTTTCTTCCATCCGAAATAAAATAAAAAATAAATTGCAGTAGACACACAATCATTGTTAGGAAGTGGTCGTTGCCAGAGTAAAAAAAAAAAACGCAATGAAGGGATGCGCATTATGAGTGCAAGAATCACAATGGATTTGGTTTCAAAGACCTTTTATTCTAAGAGAGTCCATGATGCCTTTGAGTCTTGATGCATTCATTTACCTTCCCATCACGAACGCAAGGAGAGTGGTTCTTATTGGTTTTTTCTCCATTGACAATTGTATAGGTGTTAAGGGCCCCCTTGTTGGTTTACACCACTACTTGATGTTATTCCTGATGCTAGCATTCTTTGTTTGTGTTTAACTATGATAAATTTCCTGGATTAAGGCTTGGAGCCAGTTATATGTTTACCATGGTCGTTGGTCGAATTCTTAGGGTTGTGACATGTGTATCAACAATACTTCCTTCTGCATGGCCTTGGTGTGCTTCTGCTCAATTTAATGTTCTGACCATTTTCATCCTTGGGCACAGGAGTATTTATGCCATATCCATCCGATCCTAATATGTTTTGTTAGCTTCTTCAAATAGTTAGTGCGCCTATTGAAGGGTATCTAACTAAAATAATACCAGATTGGGGATGGATGAAATTTCTAGTCATATTTTGAGACCCACAAGTCCATCGACAACAGAGGAGACATCATGGTTCAACACTCTGAAGCGAGATGGTGGTGGTTGCAATGATCTTGTTCATATTCTTGTTGCAATTCTCACAAAAATGCATAAATTCACTGAAGATAAATGATAGTTGGACGATAGAAAGCAACAGATCTCTATAAATGAGATAGTTGGAACCTTATCCTCAAGCCTTCGAGTTTTTCAAAGTCTTATCCTCATGATATATTTAGAAATAGTTACACAATTAAGGCACGATTCCAACATTTGATATGCATCAAAAAACAAATTGAAGATGACAAACAAGATTTTCCAAGCAAACCCATATTCAAGGAGATAAGGTAGCAGTCAAAGGCACCCAAAGGCACATGTGGCAAATTTGGCATCTTTAGCAGTTCGATATTTTGCAAATATGTTTATTGTAGTTTGATTATATTAGGAGAAAAAGTAGGAACTGATAAGTGGGGGGAATTTTTTATTTAAGCTATGTTTTTAATAGGAGAAGGGTTCAATTGTTAAAGACTTGAGAGGGTTTTAGGAGCAGAGGAAAGGATTGTCTATTCATTTTGTAAGCCTGATGCGCATGGGCTATAAACTCTTATTTTATTGAAGATTCAGATAGGTTATTTTATCAGATTTTGTCTTCATGTTTTCATGTTCTATTCTTCTTCTCGTCTTATTGTAATTTCATTGGTTTATGGATTCCTGAAACAACAAAAGATCTGTTGTAAACTTGCCCATCTACCATTTTTTACTTTTAAATCATTTCTTAGTTCTCTTTGTAGAGGGGATCTTTCCTTGGAGAATGTTAATCTTTATCTCAATTCTTATAGTCTTCCCTTTATCATCAAATACATCCTTTGTCTGATAGGTAGCTTAAATGCTTTCAAGGAATAGAGTGCTTATGACTCCATTTCCCAATGGTCCATCATTGATCTGCAGTGACCTTTTTTATCTTTTCCTTACTCTACATTGATGATCCATGATCTTAAACCTATTCAAAACAATTTATATGTTACCAAGTTTGCTCTCATTTGTAGTCTGAGAGTGACTCTTAGAGTGATAATATTTTGGTGTTGTTGTCGGGGACGAAAGTGAAGATATCTTCCCTCGGAGAACGACAACAAAAGGATCCAGTTTTAGATGGTGAACTGAAGTTGGACACATTGTTTTGACTTCTCATATTTCACCATGGTGACTCCATTGTTCAGAAATCTATTGATGACTCCACTGGTTTGAAATGGGAAAGATCTTAGTTCAGATGTATATTTTTTGTGATTTTTCAAAGATAGTTGGTTTCCCTAATCCAGTGCCTAGTAGAGATGAATGGGAAGGTTGCCTTCCTAGATTTCAAGGAGAATATTGGGAAGTACCAACTGAACATTTGCTGGATTTTTATGATTTTATTCATCAACTTCATATCGTGCATGAAGATGTTCAGATTAAGCTTTTCAAGTACTCGGAAGGAAAGGCTTGTGAGTGGTGTAGATCTCTTTCAGTTGCTTGCATTCAGTCATTGAAATATTTTCATATTGAATTTAATAATTATTACAAACAAGTTTATGGTGATGATCTCCTATATGAAGGATGTTGTATGGAATTTAATAAGTTATATAGAAGATCTGCCAATCAGAGTATTTGCAATCAAGGAATAGTTGAAGAAATTATTCCTCAATATTTTCAACATGTTTCGCATGATTTTCAAAACGATATATTTTCTCAAGAAACTAAAGTTGAAGCAGACGAGCTTATCCATGACATGCTTCTTGTTGAAACTTTTCATTACTCTGAACAACGTGGGGAGTTGGAGGTTCTTCATGAATTTCATGATCCAGTGGTGTTTTGCATGGAGTTGTATTTTTCAAAGGTCTCCAATGCTCCAGTTTTGTGTAGGATTTTAGTTTATAGATGTAAGTATTGGCTGCTCATTCATTTTCTATTGTAGAAATCCATGTTCTCCTGGATGTTTTCATTCACCCACAAGGAAAAAGACCATGTTGTTAGTAAAATGATTACATTTCTACATTGCAAATTTTCTTTTACATAACCATCTTGACTCCTGTTGGTTAGTGTAGGAGTGTGTATAAATAAGCTCACTATGCAAGCATTTTGTTTCTAGTTGCATTTGGTTTTCATTGTCCAGGTGTTTTAGCTTTCAATAATGAGCAAAAATGCTCTCAAGGTTTGAACAATTCACAGTTTGCAGCTTTGATTGATTTTAGCACATCATAGACAGAGTACAGGTTGAAAGAATGAAATGAATAAAGCATCTGGTATGAAGTTCTTGGCAGTGCGCAGGAAGCATGCCATCCCCAATGGAGCCAAATGTTAGCACAAAAATTTGCAGTAGAAAATTTAGTCATTTCGCAGCACAGGTGAATTAGAATATTTCGTAGCGCCATCTTCATCAATGACAATTTAAAAAAATCTTCAAAATTTGGAGAATAGAATTGAATTTTAAAAATCAAATTTGCTTCTTCAGTCTCTATGCAGAGTACTAGCGATATGATTTAAAAAAAAAAAAATGTTTTAAAGCCAATTTTGGCTTTATTAGTCAATCTTAAGCTCTCGGGATTATGAATAGGGTCACCTCATAATATGAACCAAAAATATTATGAATAGAGTCACCTCATAATATGAACCAAAAATATTGGGGCCCTTAGGCCAAGCTCCAATTCAACGAACCTAACAGCCAAGTACCTGCCATAGTAACAAAACATCAAGCCAACACGCAAGTCAAAGTCAGGACCAAGGCCACGTCACAACGAAGAGGATCCCACAAGAGGTTTTATTGTGCACTACGCATCGATGGGAATTAAACTGTCGGCGTATGTAAACAACAATGAATTGGATCTCCTCGTCGATGTGGGGTATAGCCTGCTCCATAAATAAAAACGCAGTCTTAAAACCCTCAAATGCAAGGGGTCAAGCAAAGCATACCGACGATCACAATTGCACTGGAAGGTGTTGAAAGAGCTAGTTTCCAAGCCTGCAGTTGTCAGTTGAGCAATAGTTGTTAAATGCAGAGCATCGATAGCATCTACACAAGGCGCTGAGCAGATTAATAAAGTGTTTAGTTTCTTGCAGATGTGGATATTTCAGGGTTTCCAACAGGGATTCGCACGTGTTTTTCATGGGAAGTAGGTTCAGGAATTTTCAAGAGTAGGTTGACATCAAGATAGCGAATATTTTGGTATCATACCCTCTGTAGTTCTCACTGCTGGAAAATTTATTTGGGGAACATGGGTTTCAATCCAGTCGATTCTTCTGTAACAACAACGCATCCAAGCCAGATCTTGATCGGGCTTTAGGTGGATATAAAGCTGACCAAGAAGATCAGATGCCTTCCAAATTTTGGAGAAGCGCCAAATGGCAGTTTGGCTTTCAAACTGTTGACAGAGCTTTGGTGGATTATTTTGTTTGAGCATGAAGGTTAAAATATCCAATTTCTAAAATGGATGATTATGCAGTGGTCTCTCTTCCTCAATAATTCTCTGCCATCTGAAACAAAATAAAAAATAAATTGCAGTAGACACACAGTCATTATTATAAAGTGGTCTTTTCCAGAATAAAAAAAAATGCAATGAAGGGATGAGCATTCTAAGCACAAGAATCAAAATGGATTTGGTTTCAAAGACTTTTTATTCTTAGAGCATCCATGATGCCTTTGAGTCTCGAGGCATTCATTTACCTTTCCATCACGAACGCAAGGACAATGGTTGTTATTGTGTTTTTCTCCATTGACAATTGTAGAGGTGTAAAGGGCCCCTTGTTGGTTTACATCACTACTTGATGTTATTCCTGATGCTAGCATTCTCTGTTTTTGTTTAACTATGATAAATTTCTTGGATTAAGGATTGCAGCCAGTTATATGTTTATCATGGTCATTGGTCAACTTCTTAGGGTTATGACATGTGTATCAACAATCCTTCCTTCTGCACGGCCTTGATGATGTGTTTCTGCTCGATTTAATGTTCTGACCATCCTCATCCTTGGGCACATAAGTATCTATGCCATATTCATTCGATCCTAATATGTTTTGTTAGCTTCTTCAAACAATTAGTGCGTCTGTTGAAGGGTATCCAGCTGAAATAATACCATATTGGGGATGGATGAAATTTCTAGTCATATTTTGAGACCCACAAGTCCATCGACAACAGAGGAGACATCATGGTTCAACACTATGAAGTGAGCTAGTGGTGGTTGCAATGATCTTGTTCATATGCTTGTTTCAATGGTCAAAGAAATGCATAAAGTCATCGAAGATAAATGATTGGAGGATAGAAATCAATAGATATCTATATAGGCATCCAAAGGCACAGGTGGCATATTTGGCATCTTAAGAAGTTCGAGATTTTGCAAATATGTTTATTGTAGTTTGATTATATTAGGAGCAAAAGTAGGAATTGATAAGTGGGGGAATTTTGTATCTAAGTTATGTTTTTTTTTAATAGGAGAAGGGTTCAGTTGTTAAAGACCCGAGAGGGTTTTAGGGGAAGAGGAAAGGACTGTGTATTCAGTTTGTAAGCCTGAGGGGCATGGGATGTAAACTCTTATGTTATTGAAGATCCAGATAAATTATTTTATCAGATTTTGTCTTCATGTTTTTCTGTACTACTCTTCTTCTTATTTGATTGTAATTTTATTGGCTTATGGATTCATGAAACAACAAAAGATCTGTTGTAAACTTGCCCATCTACCATTTTTTACTTTTCAAACATTTCTTAGTTCTCTTTACAGAGAGGATCTTTGTTGGGGAATGTTCATCTTTATCTTAATTATTATATTCTTTCCTTTATCATCAAATAGATCCATTGCCCAATGGTCCATCACTGATCTGCAGTGACCTTTGTTATCTTTTCTTGATGATCCCTGATCTTATACCTATTCAAAACAATTTCTATGTTACCAAGCTTACTCTCATTTGCACTCTAAGAGTGACCCTTGGAGTGATAACAAGTATGTGAGCCAATACATTGGGAGAACTATGCCCCTTCATGAGAGAATGTAGCCCTTGAGCAAAGGAAAATCAACCCTACATTGGGAAAAGCAATGAAGTGATTCTTATTCCAGGGGTAACCATACTAGTGAACTCTCTTAACAATAGTGATATCTTGGCATGTGTTGTTCTTTCATCTTAAATTTCCTTATGTATGTTTTATTTCCGCAATTATATTTTATTAAATGAATTAAGTAATAAATTATGAGATAAACATAGTATTTCACCAAGTTATATTCCATTTGGATTCAACTATTCATAAGCACTTTAATTTCACCTTTAATGCAATCAGTTCAATAAAAAACCATCTTAAATATGACCTTTAATGGAGTGAACTAGAATGAGTAAAGATTGGTAACAAGGTCACCTCGGTCTCAGATAATAAAGCGTGTCAAGTATTGTAGAATTCAGGATTGAAAAACAAGTTGATTGTCGATTTCCCCGAGAGGCTATCTCTTTCACTTGGTTATGCATTCACCAAGAAACTCATTATAGAATGATATTGATTTGCTGCAATTGATAATACTAATATATGCCTTATCTTTCCAAAGTTGTAGAAGAAGCACAACTCCAACTTCTTTAAGATTTGGCACATGACGATGTGAATAATGAACTCCTCGAGCAGCTACCCCATGAAGACACTGTCAAGTAGAAGTCAAACGGTTCCAAAAGTTCAATAACAGGGTTAAGAAATTATAGTTTTCAACTCATAAATGATTGGGTATTCAAAACTGTAACAACTCCATTTGTTTATAGTTTATCAAATCTTGGCGCGAATGTTTCCTCGACCATATTCGAATTCTGAAAAAAAAAATCACAATAACTTTCTTCTGTGTAAACCCGAGCTGCACTGTAACTGCTGTCGAGAGAGGTAAAGTGTAATTGTTTCTGAGAGAGAATGATGACTGAGGTAGAAGCTGCTTCGATTCAATTCAACAAAACTAGTTCGAAATAGGAGTCACTTTCATTTCACTATGAGGGCTCACTATTTCCAAACCAATGTCATCTGTTTAGTGTTTCCAATGGTCATTTTCTCCTTCCGTAGAAACGAGCTCTCCATGGGAAAAGGCGTCCAACCATTTTGCTGATACGTATGCACACAAATATGATACCACCAGGTTTTGTAGCAGGATTATGGCGATGCCAACGGCTGATGCTTGCAAGTTTGGCGGTTGTTAAAAGGGTCGTCTCAAGATATGTAGCCAGTTTCGCCCAAAACCAGGCAGACACAAATGCTCAAATCCATGAGTGGCGAGCTGGTTGAGGTTGAAAGGATCAAACTCGTAGACATCATAGTGAAAACAAGATATTTCCCTTCTCCATAACCGAGGGCAGCTCGGACTTGGCAACAAAAAATACTCAATAATGGCCAGAAGGGATATATAATGGCTTTTGTAGTCATTATTTCGATAGTCACCTTGAACAATGAGATAGTTGTGAGCAATGAGAGAAAGCACAAATTAGGTTACAGATATAATTAACAAGCAGAATGCATGCCATCAGTGTCTCGGTATTTTTTTTAATATTCTGATCTTCTTTTCTCAGACCAACAAGCTGGAGGGTGGCACAGGTATTCTTCTTTCGTGCCTACATAGATAGACAATATTCTTCTACATACAATAGTCGACTTCCAGGCAGGGTTACCAGAATCTTAGGGAATGACAAAAACTCTTATCAGAATACTAACTGAAATGCCTGGAGAGTGGAGAGTGAAAAGTAATGCTAAGTGACTGATAAAAATGCCAACGCATTCCATGGACTGACACAACATATTAGGGTTTCCTGATACATCTTAAGGTTTCTTTAAGTTGGTAAAAGGAATCTCAACGGGCAAGATGGCAGAGAGGCGTTTATGTGCCTGGGGATAGACATGCAGGTAGAATGAATCTCAACGCATAAGAGCATAGATTAGGGCGCAAATAATATTGAGTATGCCAGGCTAATGGCATGCTAGTAGTGTTTATGTATGCCAAAGCAATGAAGACAAATAGACAAATGTAGAAGTCACATGCTATGTACAACTACCATAGAGAATTAGGCCTAAGGACTATAGGTACATTGATACCATTTATAGTCTTATGATGTTGTATATTACTTTGTTTTATATTTCTTTTTCTAGTAAAGTTCGGAAAAGTTGAATGGATTATGTTTCCAACACTTTATTAAAAGAAAAGAAAAAAAAAGAATCTAAATAAAAAATGAAAAAATATGAAAAATAAATTATAAACTAACCAAATAGTTATAACATTTCAAAATCAAGTCCTAATATGATTTCAATTGATAATCAAACTAAGATAGGATTGAAAAGAGAATGTTCAATCAATGATGTTATGGGAAAAAATAATGACTGAGAAAAAAAATAAGAATGGGAAGAATATTCCTTGAATGTATTTTGATGATGATTCCTCTTCAACTATAAATTTATGTAACATTTCCTAATTGCATTATTCAAAATAAAATAAAATAAAAATTATAAAAGAAACAAACTCAAACAACAAAACTAATTAATCTACTCCTAAACTTATATTACACTATATTGGTTATCCAAAACTATGTGAAATCATAGTGTCAATGTAGCCATGCAAATAAATCCAAACCTGCAATGTGCCAATGTAGCCATGCAAATAATTCCAAACCGGCAATGTATTCCTTTACTAAAAATAGAAAGTATTAAATCACAAATTTCAACATGTGTAATGATTCTTTTAAATTTGACCTAAAACCTTTTCTCATAAAGATTCTCAGCCAGTTTCCAATTAGGTCTAATATTCAAATTTAGCAGTAAGAAACTATTGAAGAGAGTTAATGGGAAGATAACTTTCCTTATGTGAGTTAGGATTAAAAGTGTTCATAACACTACATTGAATGTGTGTTTCATACATGTCATTTTTTTTTTAATAAAGAGTAAAACACTTAAGACCTGACATAACCTTCAATTGAGAACAAAATGCCTTATTTTTCTACCATTGAAATTCCAAATGGCAAGGAGTCTGATAATGATCACGGTACTCTAATGAGTTTATGACATTGAAATTATCCTCTAGTATAGGCAATTATCATTAATTCTAATGGTGTCATACAACTGATTATGAAAACAACAAGGCTTTCTCTCTTCCACATCTAGGACTATGCAAGTAATAGAAGAAGACATACTCTCACAAGTGACCTTCATAGGATTAACCTTTTTCCAAAAAGCTTGATATGTGAGATAGTAAAATAACTCCAAGGATGCCATCTCATCCTATTCATTCCCAAATTGTATATCACTCATAGTTGTCTCCTCATTAAAAATTGATCATAAAGATATCACTTTGGAAGGATTAGGTATATCTATGTGCACACGAGAAGCATTAGACATATCGGGATATAAATAATAATAGCTATTGGAAATCAAAGAATGAAAAAATTCTCTACAAGGAGTATCTTCAAAAGAGGTATTTTCTCCCAAATACTTATTTGTTATTGATGAATGATTTAGAAACTTTGAACTAGTAAATACATTATCAACCTTTTCAAAATCATCTCTACATTCTTCTAAGCATAATGTAAAATTTTTAATACTATGTGCATCTAAACCAACTTCTTTGGTTCACTAAATAGTGTTTACTTCATGCTCCTCTAAAATGTTGGAACTCAAAGAATTATCTATATCACGATTACATTCATAAACAATCAATAAGCATGGAAGCATATCATAAGTATTTTAAGAGTAAGAAGGTTTGAGAATTGTCTTGGCGTGATAATAGTTAGACTGGCCTATGAGTGTAACTACAAGATATTCTTCTTAACTCTCTATAGTTAAACAAAAATAAGAGTGTTTCAAAACTTAATGTTGAGCACAAGAGATGGATTCTTCCTGAAATTTTTCAGAACTAATTGTTAAATTTATGAGTGACATCCTTCTTCGTATTTATGTAGAGATGTTTTCTCCTTTTGTTTTTCCTTTGATCCTATAGATAATGGAGAATGGAGAGATCCTGGCATAACCACAACTTGAACCTAGAGTGTCTCATCATAAACAAGAATTACTTCCATGGTTTTTCCTTTCGTAGGAACCTAAAAAAGATTGAAGCTTAAACTTTCTACACAAGAGGTTGTTTGTTCATCAGTAGGAAAAATTGGTGGAGAAAGATCAAAATATTCTATTATATTAAAATTATTAGTGTAAATCACATTTAACATCAAGGTCAACATCAGAACATGATATTTATTCATCGGTAGTTGACTTATCTAGCTCAAAATAAAGAGAATTCGGATATAGGAAAAGTTGAAAATTTTCAATTTGGAAAGGTTTATCAATTAAAGGAAACCTATAATAGATATTCCTGAATTTTAAAATGAAATCCTTAATAGATTCACCGTCTCATTTTCGTAGGTCCTGTAATTCACCATATAAATCATCATAGGAATATCTCTAAAAATTATTATAAAACTAATTCGTGAATTGTTTCCAGTGTGAATAGAGTTAGTGGGAAGAGACTCCAACCAATTTTTAACTCACCCTTTGAAAGTGAAAAAAAGTAATTGTTGTTGATTGTAGCTTCATGAGACATTCTCTAGATCGTTCTCCTCTGGACTGAGTTGAGACATCTGTGGGAGAGCCCATGTGATGGGTGTGTCATACTCCTATGGATTGAGTTAAGATGATGTGTGGTCTCTTTTCGTGCTCTTATGGACTGAGTTGAGACGACTTGAGATGGTCTCATATCTGACTTTTATGGACTTAGTTGAGTCGACATGAGATGGGTCTCCAGATGGTACTCCTATGTAATTAGTTGATTTGATCTCTTGAGAGTGACATCCCTCTGGTTGAGCACAAGTGGACATGTCCCTAGTGGCTGAGCACTAGAGGATGTGAGAGATCCTTGCTATATTGTCTAAGAGTAAGATTTTTTGTAACCCTAATTTGTGTTGTAAAGGGTACAAGTCGACCCCACCATGTAAAAGACAATTAATATTGTGTAATGATTAATTATATTTTAATTTTTTTAGGTTGGCCCTATTGTGCCAATAGACACATCCATTTGATGTGTCTAAGTCTTGTATTTATATGAGAGATAGATCCCCATTGTAGATCACTCTCACTTGTCATCTCATGATTTCACACTTGCTTGTACGATTGAAGTGCACATCATTCTAAGGAGCTATTTTTATTAGTTATAGGGCACCCTCTTGTGTGCTTGCGTTTGGTGGTGGATGGTGGATATTCTCTTGGAAATATAAGCAAAGGATTGTTGGGTTTTTCCCTTGATTGAGAAGGGTTTTCCTAGTATAAATTATGTTGTCTTGTGCATGGTTATTCTTCTTGTGATCTTGGTTTACTGCAACTTGTGTATTGTTTTTGCAGTGGTTATGATTCAAGTATATGCTAAAATGAAATAAACTACATGCTTGAGATAAACATCAAAAATAAAACATGGTATCAGAGCAGTTCTTGAAGAGGACCATTGCACAGTCAAAAGAAGGAAGGTCATGGGAGGTCGAGGGCTGTTAAACCCCTGGCACTGGTGTAAAGTGTTAGCACTCTGTAATTTTCCCAAGGTTGTGGAGGTAGTCATAGAGGCAACATTGAAACCGCTTTGAGTCAAGGATCTAGCCCTCCAAGACTCAGAGAGGGATCTCTCGGTCAAATTTATCTTTGTTATAGATTTGATCTTAGGCTAGCTATGCAGAATAGGATATGTTCTTGGAGTTTTCTGGTTGAGACAACAAAAGAAGACCATTGGGCTATGGGGTCTATGACAAGTTTGAAATTAAACACAGGTCTATAAGGTATTTCCACAGGGAAAGGTAATGCAGACGTTGGATCCTTTAGAAATAAAGTGATGTAAAAGAGGAACAGATGAGATAATCAGCTACAACAAAAAAGAATTCAAGAATTTCTTCATTGTAGTATCAGAGGGAAAACATTTAGATTTTTAAAAGCTCGACACAGAGTATACTGGATAAATTCTGCGCTAAATCTCCCTTTAAAAATCAGAAAGGGAATAACATAATGATAACTGAGAAGGATCACATTCAACGAAGAGAGGAAACTTCACCAACGTTAACACGCAAGAATCCTGTGCAAACGTCCATTTATTTATGGTTGATCTAACAAAATATTATAGAGAATAGCCTTCTGGGTGCAAGAATTAACAACCCTTTTACATTAAAATCATCTGAATAAATAGGAGAGACCCCTCAACTAGTTTTGTAAGTATTTTTTAACCTCCTCGGCTAAAAATAGCCACAAATCCCCAAAAATACGGAACTGCCCGCCACGAAAGATGGGCCGAATTTCTACGAAAAAGAGGTCCACTCAGACATCTTTTTCTCTTTAATTATGACACTTGGGAAAACACTGAAGGAGGTTATTGTATATGGGCATGTGATGGACAAAAAATTCCTTCGGTTTCACCAAATTCTCCTCCATCTCGTAGTAACAGCTCCCGCGAAATAAAGACTGTAACAGAAAAATGAAAAACTGGAAAAAAGGGCCTTGACGATGGCTTCGATTCTCCCTACTCGTGGCACCTGTGAAAAACCTGAGAGAGGTTTTTGTTATTCATTCCGTTATAGAGAAAAACCTCTTTGGTTTTTTCAAAATTTGATTTATTCTTCCTGGAAATCGTTTTGAAAGTTAACTGGTAAAAATGCTGCGAAAGCGGTTTTTTGGGGGACAGAGTGGTATTCCGGACCCCCTCTATGGTGGTAAGTATTTTTTTTTTTTTTTGGGGGGGGGGG
>ML780675.1:215190-226251 GCA_009831015.1 Picea engelmannii
TTTTTATTATTATTGTTTTATTACTTTGTTTTGTTATATATTTTATTTTGTTTTGTTTTTTATGTTTTTTATTTTAATATTTGTTTTATTTAATATTAATTAATCAAACTCTAACCTAATTAATAACTTAGATTTTTAACTTACTTATTAATTAATTATTAACTAGTTAGTTATTAGCTAGTTTAACCTATTCTAACTATACTAACATTTATTATTTAATCTAATTAACTTTATTGTTATTTTTTTTTATCCCAAGTTTGATTATTCATGGATGGGTGGTGAGCGAGATGTGGCTAAGGGACGAAAGGACAAGTGAATGAGTGGCACAAAGGTGGATGAAGGATGCATAAGAGGTTATGGAGGATCGGGCGAAATGGATGGATGACATGTTGGGACAGGGCCTACCAAAGAAAAATGCCTCATTCCGGACCCCCCCCCCCCCTGCCCCACCGTTAAAGGCAAAACAGTCGGGGGGGGTCCAGAATCGCCTGTAGACCGTCCATCTGCACATTGTCACGATGATCGTAGATCTGTGCGCACTTGTTAGTCACCATTCCAGACCCCCCCCAAAACCGTTAAAAACAGAACAGTCGAGGGGGTCCATAATCCATTGTCAGCCGTTGATCTACGCGTCGTTAGATCGATCGTCGATCTAAGCGTTCTTTATTCTCCAGGCGTGAATGCAGTAAACACTTTGGCTTAGTGCTTTTTGTGGGTTTTGTGTGCTGCTTCCCTTGCTTTTGTCTCCATGGGGTTAGGAAACACCACTCAACGTCAACAATCATGAATTTTCTTTTCTTTTCCTTTCCTTGAAAATAATTTGCAGAAATGAAATATTATTTGCAAGCCAAAATACATCCGGAGTTAAAATTTTCCAGTCAACAGATGATCCTATGAATTATAGGGTTATAACATAAAGGAGAGGGCTGAACCTTCCCTTAAATTTATATGGTGAATTTCAAGGTTGGTTGCAAGCCTATTAGACATGTTCAACCCTTGTTTAAGTTGGTTACCAACATGGAGAGGCCCATCTAGGGTTGTCGCAAAAGATTCCTAACAACAAAACCATTACAGACTTAACCTTAGACCTAAATAATTGCAGACCAGAAGAGGAGGTCAAGCTCTATGAGGATGGTCAGTTGTCCAAGATAGGGTGTTCGTAGGCTTGGGGAGAAATCCTATCCAGAGAAGAGGGTTTCTACAGGTGAGGAAGAGACTCGACCTAGTGGTTTAGGACAACAGTCAAGGCTGGGAAAATAACATGGTTTTTACAGGCTTGTAACAACAGTTGCAAAGGCCTAAAATAGCAAATAAAGGAGGTTGCAACAACATTATGACATCAACGTATTACAAGTGGGTAATGGGCTGAGAAAAGGTGTTGTTATAGCAAGGATAAGGTAATTATTTATGAACATATTGAGGCATGTTCTGAGGAAAATTCTGAAGCAAATTCTAGACCTGTTCTAAAGTTAAACAAGGGCAGATTTGGAGCTGTTATAAAGGGAATATATGAGGAAGTATATCACCCAAGTTCTAATTATGAGTTTGAATACATTTTCATTTTGAGGTAAATTTCTGAAACTTGTTTCAAAATGATTCCTAGCGTGACTTTTGAGTGTGTGCTATAAGTGCACCTTATTGAAGGAGACTAGACTTGAATATCAAAGAGACTAGACTCGCAGCTAGTAATGTGCAAGGTTTTAAGCCCTTGTCACTATAAGACTAGACTTTTAGTTAGTGATGTGAAAGGAAATAAACATAAGCCACCTCAAAAGAAGGCAATGAATACAAGAAATAATGACGAGGAGTTATTCTCTATCCCAGTCTTCTCGGGAAGACCAAAAGAAAGATTGAGCATGATTGTAGACTAAGGTAAGGTTTGTACTACTTTCCTTAATTGATTTGATCATTACTTTGTAGTAGCTTGCTTTTGATATTGAAGGGTATTATCCCTGGTGTGAGAGCCCTCATGACTTGGACCATTATCCATCGTACGGGAGTCCAAATTTTATTAGTTGGTTGTTATCCTAGTATAGGAGGCTAGATTTCTTATTTCATTGTTGAAGGGTCATGATCCCTGGTACGAGAGTCCAATTTTTTAGTTGGTTATTATCCTAAGTACAGGAGGAGATTTTGATTTTTATCCCTACGGGAGGTCATCTTGGTTATTATCCTAGTACATGAGGCCAACAAAATACTGTAGAGGCAGTAGAGGACCTGAGAAGACATGGGATGTCTCCATGTTAGCAACACAGGAAAATGAAGATGTTTATCCTTATGAATTAAGAGGGATTCACTTGAATCAGAGGAATTCAACCTATTTGAGAAAAAAAAGGAAGAGAAAATACCTTCTCCCCCTTCAACAGTTCATAGGGACACAATTACAGATCCAATTGATCCAGTTGATCTCATAGCTCTAGTTGATGTTCCCAGAGACATTATAGTAGGTCAAGAGAGGCTTACATGGGATCGATAGACTATGATGGAGGCAGAGGGACATACAACACCTCATGGCACATTCCGAGAGAGCAAGAGACCATAGATATTTTTGAGCTATATTTCAGCTATGAGCCACATCATTGATACTAAGCCTTCTTGTCATGGAGAAGCAATGGGTCAACAGGTTTGGAAATATGGAATGACCGAAGAGTATCAGTCCATCATGAAGAATGATGTGTGGGATATTGTTCCGAGACCGGAAGGGAAGTTTGTAGTGACTTCCAAGTGGATATATAATATCAAACATGCAGTTGATGGAAGTGTCGAGAAGTACACAACGATATTTGTGGCTAGAGGACTCTCTTAGGTGGAGGGAATAAATTATGAGGAGACATTTTCTCTTGTTTCCCAATACATTTCCATCCATATAATTATCTCTCTTACAACATCCATGGATTGGAGACTACATTAGATGGATGTAAAGACAACCTTTCTCAATGGTGAGATTGAGGAAGAAGTTTACATTAAGCAACCAGATGGATTGGTGACACATGAGAAGGAGTCTCATGTATGTAGGTTGAATAAAGCCTTGTATGGACTAAAGAAGGAACCTCATGCATGGTATGATAAGATTGTTGGATACTTGATGAGTTTGGGCTTTAACAAGAGTGTTGTTGATCCAAACCTATACTACCACATTGTTGGTGACAAGTGTCTGATTTTGGTCCTATATGTTAACGACTTATTCCTTACTGGTTCAGAAAGCCTTATTGTTGAATGCAAGCGTGCATTGGCTTTCGAATTCAAGATGAAGGACCTTGGTATGATGCACTACTTCTTGGGACTAGAAGTGTGTCAGAGGACTGATGAGATATATAACTCAAGAAAAATATATATTGGAGATATTGAATAAATTCGAGATGATGGACTGCATATCCATGCCTACACCGATGGTGATCAATTTGAAGAAAATGAATCAGGATTCTTCTTAGTCAGGCGAGAATGATCCACATATTTACAAACAGTTGATTGGATCATTGATGTATTTGGTTAACACCAGACTTGATATATGATATGTAGTGAGTGTACTCAGTCAGTTTATGAGTCAGTCGAGATAGACACACTAGATAGCAATGAAGCATGTGTTAAGATATCTATGAAGCACAGTTGGTTATGGCCTGGGATATGTGTTCTGTGTAGACATGAGATTGCAGGGATATGCCAATAAATATTGGGCAGGGAGCACAGTAGAACGGAAGAGAACATCTAGTTTTTTTACCTTGGGGTATGTCATGGTTTCCTGGTTATTGGCCCTTGACCAATTTTTGGGATAACCATGGTCATTTTGACCTATTTTGGGACTTCGATAGCTAATCGAAGAAGGAGCACTAAGCGAAGCAGATATCATAGGATCTTGATCCACTTTTGGGCCTCTTTTAGGGTTTTGGGTTATTGTAATGGGAAGGTGATGTCGACCTGTGGGTTTACCCACGTTTAGGCCCACTTTTGTAATGCATAAATAGATACTTAGGCAATGTAAGAATGGTCGATGGCTTAGTGCTAGTAGTTAGATCTGTGTGATCAGATGTGGATTGTAAATGCTTCGTGCATGATTGTAAGAGTCTTGCAAAGATAAGTGCTAGTTGTTGTAAGAGGTTGTAGAAGGCTTTGTGCTGAAGTACAAGGAAGAAGGATCTAGCGAACTGTGCATATATTCTAGCCTATGCGAAGTAAGGGTTTTGAGTGGCTTTGTGATGTAACTGATTGAAGACACTAATAAAGAAGAAGAGTTGGTGGGCGTAGCCCCAGGGAGGGGGTGAACCACGTAAATCTGTGTATTATGCTTTGTTCTTTGATTTGATGCATTTATCTCTTTCGTTGCTAAATGCTTTGATATATTTAGATAGATCTACTTAGGCTTTGTGCTTCCTAGATGTGTATGAATGTTAGATCTAATGTGTATGAAGATGTTTGGTGATAATCTATTGGATCTGATCTATTTTACTATTGCTAAGTGCTGAAATATCTTAGATCTAAGTGAATGTTGTGATGCTTTGTGCTATATGCGAAGTATAAGAAGGGTTGAATATTGATGAATAATCGATTTTAAGTGCGCTATAAGGATAGAATCACATATATATGTCCCAGCTAAGGTTGCAAACACCTGAGTCTTACAACCACCCCTGCCTCTACCTAGGGTGAGACTTCATCTGCTTCACAGGTGTTGCCGAAAGGGCCAATAGTTAGGGCTTTGCTGGTGTGGTCTTGAGTGTTGAACCCTGGGTATTCCCCTGTGCCAACAAATGGTTCTGTTGCCAGGACCTGAAACTGTGACTGCTGGGAACTAGAGAAGAAGAATCTTTGTTCAAAGAAAGCTCAGTGCGTAGATATGTTTCCCTAGTGCACAATGTTCTACTTGACCTATGAAGTTTTGTGCCAAGAAAGAAAGAGGTCAGATCTGAAAGAAAGAGATCAGATCTGTGAGAAAAGAGGTTGATACTGAAGAAAAGAAGCAAGATTTGAACACTTTGTACTCTAAGAAAGGTAAAAGTGGGATTTTATGATTAGAAAAAGGTAAGATATGTAAGCACTGTGCTATGATAAAGGTAAGAAATTTCTAGATCTGAAATCTTTGTTCTTTGTAGAAGTAAGATAAGTGGGATTTTTTTTTCTAGAACATGGATCTAGGTATTTTTGATAGATTTTGTCCTAGCTTGAAAGCTAGGGAATTGTTAGATGAAATAAGGTTTGATATGAATAGATCTGATAAGAATAGTGATAGATATGTTATACCTTTGCATAGAAAGAACATTTGGACTAACAAATGGATGTAGGATCCTAGAAATAATTTGTTGCAGATTGGCCTCTATGACCTTGGTGTGAAGTATAGAAGAGGTTGGGGATCAGTTACAAGAAAGAGAGAATTAACCCTCTATTACAGTTGTAGAAAACCAGGACATCTAGCTAAGGAATGCCCTGGTTGAGGACCTAGTTGTGTTTGTTGCAAAGCTCTAGATAATAAAGTATTGGATTGCCCCAGAATGATTGCTAGGCTCAAAGGAATGAATCTGAATCCTAAGGAAGCTCCAGAGATAGCAGAACCTTAGAAAGAATTAGAGAAAGTATTAATTCAGATGAAATAAACCTTGAATGAAGACCGACATGTCAGATTATCGGAGATCTTTTAAGAAAAATAATGCATGGAAGTAAGGATAGGGGACTTCAACATTGATTGTGTTCTAGATGAGGAAACACATATGAATATCATGACTGAGAGAATGTGGGAAGCTATAGGGAAGCCTGCCATTACCCCTTCACTAGGAGGAATGGGACTCTTCAGAGGAAAATTGGTAAACCTATGTGGAAGGCTCACTCAGATATCTATGAATGCTAATGGAACTTCGACTAAAGAATATTTTGAGATTATTAAATTTATTGAGGACAGTGCCCCATTTACTATGTTACTTGGAAAACCTTGGATTGACAGAGATCAAGTTAGATAGAAGGAAGAAACAAAATTTTTGGAACAAAAGAAACAAGAATTAAAAGATTTTATGACCAAGAAGATTGCACAGTTGATTGAAGAACATAAGAACAGATCAAAGTTCCTTGACACTAGAGACCCCAATGTCAAAGCTAGAAGAATGTCAGAAGGCTCACAGAAGATTGAAGCAGTTGTCCCAGAGAAAGAAGAATTATTATCCCGGAGAGAATCTCAACAACGCATAGTGACTATGCTAAAAGAAGATAGGAATCAAAACGGAAAAAGACAGACCAAGTTGAAGATTACTGGGAAGAGGGCTAGAAAGTTAAGTAAGAAGAGGGTGAAGATTGAAAAGTTACAGGAGATTCCCGATGGAACATCACAGAAAGAAAACTTGCAGAATTTGAGCTTCGCCGAGATATCAGAACAATGACCAATGGCACTTTGCCATGGCGAAGAAATGTAGTCATTGGACCGATATACCCGTTCGACTTCCGCCCCGAACAGACAGAAAATCATTAAAGGATCGCCACCAGTCCGTTGGACCTTTCCATAATGGACAGATCAACGTTAATGGAAGCTTCATACCCATTGCAAGAATACCTTTGTTGAATTTCTTATTTAGCTCGTAGCGCCATGCCCGAAGAACACTTTTTCCAACTGAGAATTCGAAGCCCACAGAACTAGTGATTGTATACAGTGATCATTACGATCTGATTGTTCATCCTAGTGCAGTATCTGAGATCATCATGACCCCAATTATTTTTCTCGAGCGCGTATGTCCGACGAGCCCACCGCAGTTGAAGAATCCTTCATAGAGGTCCTCCTTGATTTAATGACTAAGAGAGTCATTTCAGAAAGAGGAATGTCCATCGAAGTCCAAGCATCATCAAAAAGAGGAGTAGCATCTTCTCCATCCACTGCCTGAGCCAGACCATCCCAACAGGTTGATGAGAAGCGAATGAAGCATAAGGATGATCTTGTGAACACTAAATTGATTCCGAGCATCTTGCCTGCTTACCTACCCCCTCTGTGTGGTGAAATCAACCATGACAGTGTGCCCTGAGAATTCGAGTATTCTATGATCACTGCATACCTTCCGAAAGGGGTGTGCGCAGTTTGTGTCAATCAGGACAAGCTTGCAGCATTGAAGTTTAGCGACTTCAACCTCAGCGATAGGAAAGTCTACAGTATGCTCACCCCACACAAGTATCTAATGAAGATGAAGGGAAAGAACTCTAAGATCATCCCGTAGTCTTGGACCCAGAACCTCGTGCAGTCATCATTGATGAATGCCATGAAGATCCTGCACTTTGGCAGGAACCAGGAGGTGAATGTGTACGTAAAGTTTCTTTGGTCTTACTATCATGGAGGCTACTTTTGGTTGAACTATCGTGTCACAGTGGATCGGACCTTGATTAATTGGATCACATGACTCAACATGTAGGGCCTTGACCCACAAGAGTTTTATCCTGGAAAGACCACAGACAGAGCGCTCGCAGGGAAGATCAAAGAAACCTATGGCGATGTCGAGAAGGGCATGCGAGGCTACAAGGTAGCCTCTATTCAGAGCGACGCAGTGCACCTTGTCTGTCAAATGATCGCAGGCAAGCTAGTTTGCAAGAATCATCCCACCCAAGTAACTGTATTCATAGTCGATCTCGCAGGGAAGTGCGCAGAAGGGCTTCAAATGAATTTGGCGAAGTACTTGGTGAATCAACTCGAACTGGATTGTAGGGAAGCGCAATACCAAGGGTATAAGTTCCATTTCAGTTGGCTTCTCATACTGATCACCTTCATAGCATGGGAGATGTTGGAGGGTGCCACTTTCCTAGAGCCTAATCCATTTGAACCTTTGGCTACGAGGTTCAGTACCCTGTGGTACTCGGCGAATATGAGCAAGAAATGGTAGTCAAATTTCGTCTTCCACGTATAATACAACCAGTTGAAGAATGCCATGCAGGATACACCTCACATTAACCTAAAAATGCTCCATAGATTCAAACCCTTAATGAAGTTCAGTGTGGATCGCCACTTCATTTATATAATAGCACGAGCTAATGAACACAAGAAATAGTTGTAGTCTTATTACAAGTTGACCGAGGAAGACATCGAAGATATCAGCAAGGATTGGTCAGCCGACCTTCTCATTCCAGCAAACCCCACAGAGCTATCCGATATTAATAGCCCAGAGACTGTACCGGATACACTAGGACCAAGCAAAACGAAGAATCCCAAAGAGGTTCACGAAGTAGACAGTGCATATGTAAGGACTGCCTCTATCACACCAGATGAAGGAGGTGATGGCGAAGATATAGAAGGCGTAGAAATTAAACAACAAAAAGGTGAAGTACCATTTCCTAGGGATGAAGAAGACTCGTTGAAGAAAAGGAAGGTCTCACCTTTGAAATCTTCCTCCCGAAAGAAACCTAGAACCCCTGTAACGAAGATGCGAACTACCCTCATGTTGGATGACTTGGATGTTGGCATGTTTTCAGATAGAATGCAGAGTATTTGTTTGTCATTGATCGCAAGAACAACCCGATGATGATGAACAAGATAAAGTGGCAATACCAGCAATGCAACGATGATTGCATGATGAACAAGAGAAAGTGGCAAGATCAGTAGCGCAATGATGATTGCATGGAAGAAAATTCTGAAATGAGAAAGGACAGAGCATGTCAAATAACTCCATTTTGGAGTTTCACAGACCGGGAAATCGGAGTTTCGGATACTGGGTGTTGGAAGTGTAGAAACACTTCACCACAGGAGTCCTAAAGTCACGAAATGCGAAATGCCGAAATCCCGAATGAGGCATAAAGAAGACTTGTGAATTCATGATATATTCCTAACCATCAGATCAAGGATTGATCTAGACCGTTGATCAGACACGACAAAGGCCCATGAAGTTTTGATAAGATCTGGACCGTTGGGTCCATAGGACATGTGGCAAAAGATCGTCATTTCACTGACTGGAAAGTCAAAGGAATGGGGTTCCCTAACCTCTCGAATTCATGACATGCGAAATGTCGAAGTGCCGAAATGTGAAAAACACCTTTTGGTGTAAGTTTTGGTTACCGGGAGATTGAGAAGTCAAGATTCGAAACTCTCCAACACAGGAATCCCAAAGTCACGAAATGCGAAACCCCAAAATCCCAAAACAGGCACATCTACTAGAATTTTGGATATCGGGAATTGGAGGAGTCAAGAGTCAAGACTCTTCATCATAGGAATCTCGAAGTCGCGAAACTCGAAGTCGCGAAATGTGAAATTGTGAAATGTCAAAGACTCCATACCGGAGGTTCGGATACCGGGAGTTGGAGTTTTCAAGAGCTCTCACATCAAGAGTGTCGAAATCGTGAAATGTCGAAATGCGAAATCGCAAAATGCCGAAATGTGAAATCACAAAATGTAGAAATGCGAAATAGTGGAAGGTGCTAACAACTTGACTCCATTTCATAGTTTCACAGACTAGGAGGTGGATTTGTCAAGAGCTCTCACATCAAGAGTGCTGAAATCGCGAAATGCCAAAATGAGAAATCGCGAAACGCCAAAATGTGAAATAGTGGAAGGTGCTAACAACTAAACTCCATTTTGGAGATCGCGACTTGGAAAGTCGAGATGCTTGCATCTGAAATTCACAACATGCAAAATTGCGAAATGCCAAAATGATCGAAGCTAGTCTAGCTAAGCTCTTCTTTCAGAGTTTCAGGGTTCACGACATGGAGTGTCAAGTTATCTCATCATAAGGAATGTCGAAATGCCAAACTGACGAATTGCAAAATGGAGAAATAAGCACAAGATCCATTATTTAATCCAACGTTGTAGGTGAACTTGAATATGATCGAAGGGATACTGCTCCATCTCTCAGTTAATTGACCAGTTACGAATCAGTTAGCAAAACTGATTCACGATTCTTGATCGGTTGGCGTTTCAGTTCCTGAGATGTTTTCTTTGCCTAAGAAGATTCGAAGTGTAAATACCGTTATTTTTGTGTATAAAAGAAGAACATAGAGACTGCGTGCAGTTGGCTGTCAGGACTGAAAAATGAGTTGAACTGTAGAACTGAAAAAACTACAGCATGTGCAGTGTGAAGAAAGCTCATAGAGAAGGAACAAAAGCCGAATAGAAGAGAAAAGGTGAAGAGAGAAGATTGTGCACATATCAAAGAGGATGAGAAGGATAGAGAAAGAATGGATAGACAAAGACAACAACTCAAGCCAAATATGAACAGAGTAGAAGAATAGTGTAGTAGAGAAGAATTGCAGAACAATGTAGAATTGGTAAGAATTGATTTATCTGTGTGTTGGTTATTCAATCATTTATTTGTAACCAGGGAGGTAGGGAGGTTCTAGGTTGTTGTCCTCAGAGGTTCAAGTGGGTTCTTGAACATAGGGGGTTGTAGCTTCCATCTGGTTGTAGCCAGAAAAACCAGGGTGACAGGGTGGTGCAAGGGAGAACAAGTGTTCTATGTTATATAGGTTGGAGCCTGTGTAACTGGAAGTAGGTGCTTCCATCCAGTTGGTGCTGGAACACTCAGGGAGTTGGTGCTTCCTTCTAGTGGGTGCTAGAGAAACTAGAGAGTTGGTTCTCTCAAACAAGTTGGAGCTTGTAAAACAAAGGTAGTAGCCTCACATTTAGTTGGAGCTCAATTATAGATGATGTACATAACTTAAAAGATTGCCTATCATTTCGAAGAAGAAGAGGTTTTCTCCCTTTATGGGTTTCCTCATGAAAATCTGTCTCTATGTATATCTTATGTGTGACTGATGCTCATTATTTATGTTGTCCATATGTTGTATAATATTGATGATCACTTGAAGAAAGTTTAACAATTGTTTAATTGAAATTAAAATTGTTTAAGCACAATAACAATTGATTCAACCCCCCCCCCCCCTCCTCTCAGTTGTCTTAGTAATTTCAACAATTGGTATCAGAACGGGTTCCTTTTATTTAAAGGTATATCTGTAACCTTAAACATGACAAGTCATGAAGGGACTTCAGCCAATAAGCCTCCTCTGTTTGATGGAACAATTTTTTCCTTTTGGAAGGTTAGAATGAGAACATACCTAATGGCCTTAGGTGTTGATGTTTGGGATGTAGTAGAGACTGGATACATAAAGCCTGTTGTGCTAGCT
>ML780675.1:226446-264925 GCA_009831015.1 Picea engelmannii
ATGAGAAAGTAAAAGATGCTAAACTTCAAACATTTAGGTTGAAGTTTGAACAACTAAAGATGAATGAAGATGAAACAGTTAGCAAGTATTTTTTAAGAGTTGAAGAACTTGTGAATGCCATGAAGGGTCTTGGTGAGAAGTTTCAAGAATCAATCTTAGTTCAGAAGATTCTAAGATCTCTCCCTGATAAATTTAATCCAAAAGTCTCTGCAATAGAAGAACTAAATGATCTTAAAACTCTATCCATTGATCAACTTATAGTAACTTTAACTGCATATGAAATGAGAATTAGCAAAGATAAATCCATTACTAGAGAAGCATCATTTAAAGCAGACAAGAATACTAATCCAGAATTAGATGATATTGAGGCAAAATTTGTGAGAAGATTAAAGAAAGGATCAGGAAAATATCAAGGAAAGTTTCCCTTCAAATGCTTTAACTATGGTAAGATAGGTCATTTTGCATCTAATTTTCCCCATCAGAAAAAGGACCAGAACTCTGATGATGAAAATAAGTACAAATACAAGAAATATAGTAAGAAGAAAAGTTTGGTTGCAAATAATGACAATTCCTCCGAAGACACCGATAGTGACTCTTCCTGTGAAGATAAGGTAAATGACTTTATGCTTATGGGCAAAAAGGATTATGATAATAAAAGCACAGTTAGTGATGCTAATGATGAAGAAGCTATAGTTGATATGGAAGGAGCATTGATCAGTGCATTGGAAGAAATTGACAGACTCATAATTAAGAACAGAAAGCAAAAACATTTGCTGATACAGTTCGAGAAAGGCAATAAACAGCCTGATGGAGACTTTGCCCTATTGAAAGTGGAATTAGAAGAGGCAAAGAAAATAGAAGACATACTGAAACAATAGTTGTCAGAGAAGAAAGCTAGGTGTGAAGCCTTAGAAGAAGAGATAGTAAAAACCAGAAAAGAAATGGAGAAATGTAAGGGATTGTATCACCAAAATATGCCAAGTATTAAAGCCTCAGAAGGATTAACCTCCATTCTAAATATACAAAGAAACCCAAAGTTGAAAGATGGATTAGGGTATGAAGAAGGATCAAGTAGTGATCATCCAAGTAATACAGAACCTATCAAGTTTGTCAAATCCTCAAACATTGAAAAAAATCACTCTACAGAAACAAATAAAGAAAATCATCCACCAAGAAGGAATGAAAGAAAAGATACCAGAACCGAATCCATAGATCAGAGAGATTATCGGCATGAAAGAAATCGACCTCCTCAAAGAAGACAGATTTTTTCAAGGTACAAAGGTTTTTTTTTATGGTTATTGTTTTTTCTTCTCTAATTTTGGTCACACAGCTATAAACTGCTCTTTAAGATTTAGATATGAGAAATCAAGTTTTTCAAGGAATAATTATCTTCCACTACAAAGATTGAGACAACCAAACAACAAACAATCATAGACTATAAATCATGTGATGACTGGGAGAAAGACACAGATGAAACACAACAACAATTATGAGCATAACAATTGTTATGATCTGTTATTCCATGAACCATAATGTTACAATTTCCATAATTATGGACATAAAGCTGTAGACTATCACTTAAAGAATTACAATTCAGATTTGATCCCCGTTGCTGAAAATGTCAAGGTTTGGAAGAAGAAAGAAAATGACAAGTGTGGACTAGTGTTATCAGCCCCAAAACAAAAGAATCCTTGGTATATTGACAGTGGATGTTCCAAACATATGACTGGAGACAAAAGTAAGTTTCTAACCCTAAGTGATAGCAAATCAGGGAATGTAACTTTTGGAAATGATGCACCAGGAAAAATAAAAGGTAAAGGAATGGTAAGTTTGAGTAATGGCAAAGGGAAAGCTCAAGATGTGTTGTTTGTAGAAGGTCTGAAACATAATCTGCTTAGTGTCAATCAAGTCTGTGACTGAGGATGTGAAGTCATTTTTACCTCTAAAGACTGTAGAATAAAATCTGTGAATTCAAGATAGCTAGTTGCAAAAGGGATACGAACAAAAAACAATGTCTATGTGTTAAAAGAAGAAAAAGAAGAATGCCACTTAAGAAAATATGATGAAAGTTGGTTGTGGCATAGGAGACTTGGACACCTAAATTTTGATCATATAATCAAGCTCATAAACAATGGGGAAGTAAAAGATCTTCTGAAGATATCAAAACCATACGACTATGTTTGTAAACCTTGCCAGATTGGAAAACTTACTCACACTCAGTTCAAATCTAAAAACTTTCCTTCAACAGAAAAACCTCTCTAGTTAGTACATATGAATTTATGTGGACCATCAAGGAAAGAAGGTACAGGAAAATAAAATTATTTTATGTTGATAATTGATGATTATTCTAGACTAACATGGGTTGCCTTTTTGAAGGAAAAATCTGAAGCATTTGAAAAATTCAAAGTGTTTAAGACTCTAACTGAGAATCAAACATGAAAAAGATTAAAGGCAGTAAGGTCTGATAGAGGAGGAGAGTTTCGTTCTTGAAACCTCAAAGAGTTTTGTGATAAACATGGGATCAAAAGATAGCACACAATTCCAAGGACTCCACAGCAAAATGGAGTTGTTGAGAGGCATAATAGATTAGTACAGCAAATGGCAAGATCAATGATGAATGAAATGAACATACCTCATACATATTGGGTAGAATAAATTCATACAACTGTTCATATCCTTAACAAAGCTCATCTCAGGCCACACAGTGACAAGACTTCTTATGAACTATGGTTTGGAAGACCTGCTTCAATAAAGCATTTTAAAGTCTTTGGGAGTAAGTGTTATATCAAGAACAATGATGAAAATATTGGAAAATATGATGACAAGGCTAATGAAGGTATCTTCTTGGGTTATGCTATGAACAGTAAAGGGTACAGATGTTATAATAATAGGCTGCATAAACTAGTTGATTGTATAGACATAAAAGTTGATGAAGAAATCCCAGTCAAAAACGTAAGCAATGTTGAACCAAGAACATAAGAAATAATTGAATATGAATATGAACAGGTCCAAGGATCAGAAAGAGAAGAATCTGAATTAGATGAAGATACGAATACTCCGACTGACACAAATCAATAGAAAGAAGCAAAATCACCTCTCAGAATTGTTAGAAAGAATCATCCTGAAAATCAGATAATTGGAGATATAAATAAAGGAGTTCAGACAAGAAGGAAATTGATTAAAGATTCGGAACAATCTCATGTTGATTTTTTATCTATGACTGAACCTAAAAAATTTGTTGAAGCCAGACAACATGATGATTGGATTAGAGCAATGAATGAAGAGCTTGATCAGATTGAGAAGAACAATACTTGGGAGCTTGTCCCTAGACCTAAAGATAAAAATGTAATAGGTTCCAAATGGTTGTTCAAGAATAAAATGAATGAAAAAGGACAAGTTGTTAGAAATAAAGCCAGATTGGTTTGTAAAGGGTATTCACAAGTTGAAGGTCAGGACTTTGATGAAACTTTTGGACCAGTGGCAAGATTGGAAACAATCAAAATGTTTTTTGCTTACTCATGTCATAAGAACTTTAAAGTTTATCAGATGGATGTTAAGTCATCATTTCTTAATGGAGATCTAGAGGAAGAAGTATATATGGAGCAACCTGAAGGATTCTCATTGACAGATAATCTTGATTATGTTTGCAAGTTGAAGAAGGCCTTATATGGACTGAAACAAGCACCATGAGCTTGGTATTATAGACTAGACAAATTCTTACATGACAAAGGGTTCAAGAAAGTTACTGTTGACAACAATCTCTACATTAAGTCTGAAGGTGATAATTTACTAGTTGTTTTGGTTTATGTAGATGATATTATTTTTGGTTGTACTAATGAATCATCTATCCAATGGTTTTCTAACTCTATGAAAAAAGAGTTTGAGATGTCCGTGATAGGAGAACTGTCATATTTTCTTGTCTTACAAGTAAATCAGAGTTCTGCAAGAAAATTTATCTCTCGAGAAAAATATTTGAAAGACATGTTGAAGAAATTTCAGATGGAGGATTCCTCTCCTGTTAGCACACATATGGTGGTTGGTTGCAAGCTCAGTAAAGATGATATCTCACCTGATATTGATCAAAGGACATATTTCTCTATGAGAGGAAGTCTTATGTACATCATAGCATCCCGTCCTGATATAATGCAAGTTGTTGGAATGGTAGGTCGTTATCAGTCTTCTCCTAAACAAAGTCATTTGGTAGTTGTCACAAGGATATTCAAATACTTGAAGGGAACAATGACTTATGGTTTGTGGTATCCCAAAAATCAGAATTTTCAGTTAACTTCTTATTCAGATGCAGATCGGGCAAACTATGTTGATGAGAGAAAAAGCATCAGTGGAGGAGCATTCTTTCTGGGTGACTCATTAGTATCATGTCTTAGTAAAAAGCAAGGATCCATTTCATTATCAACTAAAGAGGTAGAATACATTGTTGCTGCTACTTGTTGCACACAAATTTTATGGATGATACAAACACTTGCAGATTTGAAGGTAACATCTACTGATCCCATTCCAATTTACTGTGATAACACCAGTGCCATTAGTGTCTCCAAGAATCTTGTTCTTCATTCCAAGACTAAGTATATCCCAATAAAATTCCATTTTCTCAGAGAACAAGTTACAAACAGAATTGTTCAGCTAAATTATATTCCTTCCAGAGAATAGATTGTTGATATCCTTACTAAACCATTAGCAACAACCCATTTTGGATATCTTCGTCAAAAGTTGGGGGTTATAATTTCTTGTGTCTAATCTATTCACCTAGTCAGGGGGAGTACTTATTGAATATCTGGTGTATTTATAAGATGCTCATAGTTCACAGGGGGAGTATGTACTGCAACAACTCAGGGGGAGCATGTTTCTTGTTTGACATTGATGTCAAAGGGGGAGAAAATGTGGTAACTTCAAGGAGGCTACAATTTCTATAGTGGTATGGATTTCAAGTATGCTACAATGGTATAGTTATAGTTGCATGTTTTTCAAGGGGTTTCCATCAATGCCAAAGGGGGAGATTGTTGGCATGTTTTCAGACAGAAGGCAGAGTATTTGTTTGTCATTGATGGAAATCACAACCCAATGATGATGAACAAGAGAAAGTGGCAAGACCAACAACGCAATGATGATTGCATGATGAACAAGAGAAAGTGGCAAGACCAGTAGCGCAACGATGATTGCATGGAAGAAAATCCCGAAATGTGAAAGGAAAGAGCATGTCAAATAACTCCATTTCGGAGTTTCGCAGACCGGGAAATTGGAGTTTCAGATACTGGGTGTTGGAAGTGTAGAATCACTTCACCACAGGAGTCCCGAAGTTGCGAAATGCGAAACGACGAAATCCTGAATCAGGCACAACAAAGACTTGTGAATTCGCGATATATTCCTAACCGTCGGATCAAGGATTGATCTGGACCGTTGATCAAACACGACAAAGGCTCATGAATTTTTTATAAGATCTAGACCATTGGGTCCATAGGACACGTGGAGAAATATCGTCATTTCGTTGACTGGAAAGTCAAAGGAACGGGGTTCCCTAACCTCTTGAATTCATGACATGCGAAATGTCGAAGTGCTAAAATGTGAAAAAGACCTTTTGGTGTAAGTTTCAGTTACCGGGAGATTGATAAGTCAAGATTCGAAACTCTCCAACACAGGAATCCCAAAGTCATGAAATGCGAAACCCCAAAATCCCAAAATAGGCACATCTACTAGAATTTCGAATACTGGGAGTTAGAGGAGTCAAGAGTCAAGACTCTTCATCACAGGAGTCCCAAAGTCGCGAAATGTGAAATCGCGAAATGTCAAAGACTCCATAATGAAGGTTCAAATACCAGGAGTTGGAGTTGTCAAGAGCTCTCACATCAAGAGTGCCAAAATCACGAAATGCCGAAATGCGAAATGCCAAAATGCGAAATCGTGAAATTTCAAAATGAAAAATAGTGGAACGTACCAACATCTTGAATCCATTTTGGAGTTTCTCAGACCGGGAGGTGGAGTTCTCAAGAGCTCTCACATCAAGAGTGTCGAAATCGTGAAATTCTGAAATGTGAAATCGCGAAATGTTGAAATGCAAAATAGTGGAAGGTGCTAACAACTAAAATCCATTTTGGAGATCGTGACTTGGAAAGTCGATATGCTTGCATCTGAAATTTGCGACATGAGAAATTGTGAAATGCCAAAATGAGAAATGCTAAAATGATCGAAGCTAGTCTAGCTAAGCTCTTCTTTCAGAGTTTCAGGGTTCGCGACATGGAGTGTCAAGTTATCTCATCACAAGGAATGCCGAAATGCCGAACTGATGAATTGCGAAATGGAAAAATAAGCACGAGATCCATTACTTAATCCAACGATGCAGGTGAACTTGAATATGATCGGAGGGCTACTGCTCCATCTCTCAGTTAATTGAACAATTATGAATCAGTTAGCAAAACTGATTCATGATTCTTGATCAGTTGACATTTCAATTACTGAGATGTTTTCTTTGCCTAAGAAGATTCGAAGTGTAACTACCGTTATTGTTGTGTATACAAGAAGAAAATAGAGACTGTGTGTGGTTGGCTGTTGGGACTGAAAAATGAGTTGAACTGTAGAATTGAAAAAACTACAACATGTGCGGTGTGAAGAAATCTCAGAGAGAAGGAATAGAAGCTGAACAAAAGAGAAAAGGTGAAGAGAGAAGATTGTGCACATATCAAAGAGGATGAGAAGGACAAAGAAAGAACAGATAGACAGAGACAACAAGTCAAACCAAATATGAATAGAGTAGAAGAATAGTGTAGCAGAGAAGAATTGCAGAACAATGTAGAATTGGTAAGAATTGATTTATCTGTGTGTTGGTTATTCAATCATTTATTTGTAATCAGGGAGGTAGGGGGGTGCTAGGGAGGACTGTTGTCCTCATAGGTTCAAGTGGGTTCTTGAACACAGGGAGTTGTAGCTTCCATCTGGTTGCAGCCAGAAAAACTAGGGTGGCAGGACGGTGCAAGGGAGAACAAGTGTTATTTGTTATACAAGTTGGAGCCTGTGTAACTGGAAGTAGGTGCTTCCATCCAGTTGGTGCTGGAACACTCAGGGAGTTAGTGCTTCCTTCTAGTGGGTGCTAGAGAAAACAGAGATTTGGTGCTCTCAAACAAGTTGGATCTTGTAAAGCAAAGGTAGTAGCCTTACATTGAGTTGGTGCTCAATTATAGATGATGTACAAAACTTAAAAGAATGCCTATCATTTCGAAGAAGAAGAGGTTTTCTCCCTTTATGGATTTCCTCATGAAAATTTGTCTCTGTGTATATCTTATGTGTGACTGATGTTAATTATTTATGCTGTCCATATGCTATATAATATTGATGATCACTTGAAGAAAGTTTAAGAATTGTTTAATTGAAATTAAAATTGTTTAAGCACAGTAACAATTGATTCACCCCCCCCCTCTCAGTTGTCTTAGTAATTTCAACATTTGATTTCATCGTTGCAGCAGTAAATGATGCTTCAAAGGAGATAATAGAGAAGAAGGAGGTGAAGCAGGAGAAGATGTATAACCGTATAGAGATTGAACTCCAAGGAGTGCAGCAGGCACTCCACTCTAGTCGCGCAGTCCCCACTGCGCCTCTAACAGTAGGGACAATAGAACCAGGATATGAGATAACTCAACTTTGGCAGATTGTTGATATGGTCGAAGCTTGCCTTCGAAAATCTCAAGAAGACACAACACAAGCCACCCAGGCTTTGACACAGGTACAGGGTGTACTTGTCAAGTAGCACAGTGCTTCCGAATGAGAAAAACTTGCTTTCCAAGTACAGTGGGACAAAGACAAAGTAAAGCTACAACACAACAAGGAACATTTTCTCACAGAGCAGCTTGAAGTCAAGGAACTAATCAACAGAGAACTTCTCTCTGTGACTGTTATCGAAGTACAGGCTGAAGATAAAGTTCCACAACAGGTGGCAGAACTTGAAGAAGTTATACAGAAGCTTCAACAACGCATTGTCAATCTATAACTTCGTGCTGTGCCCAAGACCCCTCAAGAGATAAGACACTAGCAAGAAGCAATTGCTCGGAGTGCAGTTGAATGATTGAAAGCTCTTGCATTGGAATGCAAGCAACTCAATAACTAGAGTGCCCGGACTTTTGAGAACCTTACAGAGAATTCGGAGTTATAGGCGCTAGAGTCGCAGCTCCAGGAAGAAAAGCAATACATAGATACATTACAGGCCCAGCTGAAGGCCTTATCTGCAGTGGATAGAATGAAAATATCTCATGAACAACGCACACCTTAGCAACAGATACATATGATCCAGAGAAAAGTGATGGAAATCGCTCAGCGAATCCAATCGGTGCAAGACTAGGCATGCATGCTATTTTTCAAGATTGAAATCTAGGGAGAAGAGCTTGAGAAAGTTGTCATCACTGTAGAACAGCTCCTAGAAGGACTAGTAAATGACATAGTGATCATGTCATTCACCCAGTAGGAGACCACAATGAAGAAACAGGTCAAAGTAGTTTGATCCAAGCTCGAGGCTTTCGAAGAAAAATTGCAGAGACCAAAGTGACTCGGGATGAGTCACAGGTGAGTGTTGGGGGCCTGTTGGCCCTTGACCAAGTTTTTGGATAACCTTGGTCATTTTGACCTATTTTGGGACTTCGACAGCTAGTCGAAGAAGGAGTGCCAAGCGAAGCAGAGATCACGGGATCTCGATCCACTTTTGAACCTCTTTTAGGGTTTTGGGTTATTGTAATGGGAAGGGGATGTCAGCTCGTGGGTTTACCCACGTTTAGGCCCACTTTTGTAATGTATAAATAGATACTTAGGCAATGTAAGAATGGTCGATGGCTTAGTTCTAGTAGTTAGATCTGTGTGATCAGATGTGGATTGTAAATTCTTTGTGCATGATTGTAAGAGGCTTGTAGAGCTAAGTGCTAGTTGTTGTAAGAGGCTTGTAGAGCTAAGTGATAGTTGTTGTAAGAGGCTTGTAGAGCTAAGTGATAGTTGTTGTAAGAGGTTGTAGAAGGCTTTGTGCTGAAGTACAAGGAAGAAGGATCTAGTGAGCTGCACATATCTTCTGTCCTGTACGAAGTAAGGGTTTTGAGTGGCTTTGTGCTGTAACCGATTGAAGACACTAATAAAGAAGAAGAGTTGGTGGATGTAGCCCCAGGGAGGGGGTGAACCACGTAAATCTATGTATTATGCTTTGTGCTTTGATTTGATGCGTTTGTCTCTTTCATTGCTAAGTGCTTTGATATACTTAGATAGATATACTTAGGCTTTGTGTTTCCTAGATGTGTATGAATGTTAGATCTGATGTGTATGAAGATGCTTAGTGATGATCTACTGGATCTGATCTATTTTACTGTTGCTAAGTGCTGAAATATCTTAGATATAAGTGAATTTTGCGATTCTCTGTGCTATCTGCGAAGTATAAGAAGGGTTCAATATTGACGAATAATCGATGCTAAGTGCGCTATAAGGATAGAATCACATATTTTTGTCCCAGCTAAGGTTGTAGACACCTGAGTCTTGCAACCACCCCTGCCTCTACCTCGGGTGAGACTTCATCTGCTTCACAGGTGTTGCCAAAAGGGCCGGTAGTTAGGGATTTGTTGGTGTGCTCTTGAGCGTTGAACCCTGGGTCTGCCCATGTGCCAACATTGGTGCAGCGGAAAACATACTTTTGTGTCTATGAGTACCACATAAGAAGAGCACATGGCATTATGTGTGGAAGTTTGCGAAGTAGTGTGGCTTCGAAAGCTCCTTGAGGACTTATTTGGTCATGATATGGATTCCATCGTTATCCATTGTGATAACCAGAGTTGTGTGAAGCTCTCAGAGAATCCTTGTTAAGAACCAAATATCAATATAGCATAGAAAAACCTCAGAATAAGTACTCAACGCCTTGAAAAAAAGAGAAATTCATACTATAAGCCTCTTCGAGGGGGAAACCTCCTTATAATCAACATAAATGTCCAAATAAAATATGATCCAAATGAAAATGTCTCCTTGGTATATATAGGAGACTAGGAGGTACAATTACAACTAATGGACCCAAACCGACATAAATAAGATAACATTACTAATGTAATTTTCCTCAATTAAGGGGTAATGTTCCACTATTTAGGGCTTAACATGCCCTTCCCCTTGAGAGAATTGGTGTCCACAATGCTTGAGTAACTCTAGATGCTTCTGTATAAAATACTCATCTTCCCAAGTGGAATCTTCAGTTGATAGTTTACTCCATTTAATGATATACTCTGAAATGGATCTATTCCTCAGCTGGTGAATTCTTGTATCAGTGATGGCTTCAGGCTCAAATATGATTTTTCCTTCCTCGTCAAGTTCTGGAAATATAGTTTGAACTTGGATCTTGTCACCTATAACCTTTTTTAAGCATGAAACATGGAAAACTGGGTGTACTCATGAAGACGCAGGCAACTCCAATTTGTATTCCATAGTACCAATCTTTTGCAACACCTTGTAAGGGCCATAGTACTTTGGTGATAATTTATTATCCTTCATGGCTTGCTTGAGGGACATTTGTTTGTAAGGTTGTAGTCTTAAAAGCAACCAATCCCCTACTTCAAAACTTCTTTCACTATGATGTTGATCTGCTCGTTGTTTCATGCGATTTTGTGCCATGGTCAGGATGTCCTTTAAGATTTGGAGAACTTGTTGTTGATGCTCTATGTGATCTTCCACTTCTTGAAACTTAGATTTTTCTTTTAGAGAAGAAGTGATGGAAGGAGGGTGGTATCCATAGAGTGCCATAAATGGTGTCATTTTTTTTGCAGTATGAAAGGAAGTGTTATACCACCATTCTTCCAAGGGTAAACATTTGAACCATTGTGTCTGTTTATCAAAGACAAACAAACGAAGGTATACTTCCAGACATTTTTTCACCATCTCGGTTTGTCCATCATATTGAGGATGATAGGATGAGCTATGATCCAATTGAGTACCCAAACAAGAAAATAATTATGTCCAAAAATGTCCAGTGAATATGGGATCTTTGTCACTTACAATAATCTTAGGGCTTCCATGTAGCTTTTGAAATTTCTCCATGAATGCAGTGGCAATTGTACTGTCTTTGAAGGGATGAGAGAGTGCATGAAAGTGTGCATACTTGGTCAGTCTATCAACAATCACCATGATGACACTCTTTCCTTTATACTTCAGTAACCCTGTGAAGAAATCCATGGAAACTCCTCCCAACGCTGACTTGAGATGACTAATAGTTGTAAAAGACCCGGGGTCTTAATTGTTTCAACCTTATTTTGTTCGAAAACCAAACATTCTACCACAAACCTTTGAAGATCAGTTTTAAGGCAATCCCCAAAAAAATCCTTCTTGACCCTATGGTAGGTTTTCAAAAATATCGAGCGCCCTCCTACCGGAGAGGTGTGCAATTGCAATAGTACCTTTTGTTTGATTTGGGAGTTCTTACATAAATATAAGCGACCTTTGTACCATAGTGAATCATTTTTCCATGTAAATGTATCTGATGCATTGGAATCCTGCTGCAACCTTTGAATGAGAGTCCACATGTTTTCATCATTTTTCCATTCATCCCTTGCTTCTATTATCCAATCGGGTTGGATGATCTAGATAGCACAAAAAGAGGACTCAAAATATTCATCCTTTCTTGAGAGTGCATCTACCACAATATTTTTCTTCCCTTTTTTATAGACAATTTCAAAATCATAACCCAATATCTTCGTCACCCATTTTTGTTGTTCTTTTGAAGATTGTCTTTGTTCCAATAAGTATTTAATACTATCATGATTTATTTTGACCTTGAAGTGCCTACTTATTAGGTAAGGGTGCCATTTCTTCAATGCATGTAGTATTTCCATCATTTCTTTCTCATAAATGGGTTTGTGTAAGTCATTTCCCTTGAGTGGCTTACTTTCAAAAGCCAGGGGCCTTCCTTCTTGCATTAGGAAAACACCAATTCCGTTTCCCGAGGCATTACATTCCACAATAAAGGTTTTTGTGAAGTCTGGAGTTGTCAAGATAAGAGATTTTCACATCACCTCTTTAAGTTGTTCAAAAGATTTAGTTTCCTCTGGAGTCCATGAAAATTCATCCTTCTTAGTTAATGTCGTTAAAGGTGTTTCTATTCTTCCATAGTGTCGAACAAACTTGTGGTAGTAACCTGTAAAACCCGAAATTCCTCTAAGATTATTCAATGTTTTGGGTATCGGCCAGTCCATCATGCCCTTAATATTGTTAACGTCTACCTTGACACCTTCATGAGATACAATATGACCCAAATACTCTACCTCCTTCACCCCAAAGAAACATTTGGATGGTTTGGCATATAGTTGTTGCTCCTTTAGTAGTTGTATCACCTTGTCAACATGTTGCACATGATCCTCCCAAGACTTGCTATAGATTAGTATATCATAAAAAAACACTAACACAAATTTTCGAAGGAAGGGATTGAAAATGAAATTCATCAACCCTTGGAATGTGGAAGGTGCATTTGTAAGGCCAAAAGTCATGACCAAAAATTCATAATGGCCTTCAAGAGTTCGGAATGTTGTTTTTGGGATATCTTCTTCCTTCATTCTAATATGATGATACCTTGAATGGAGATCCAACTTTGTGAAATAGATTTCTCCATGTAGTTCATCTAACAATTCATCAATGACGAGAATGGGAAACTTATCTTTAATAGCGATCTTGTTGAGATCTCTATAATCTGGACACATATGCCATGAGCCATCTTTCTTGAGTACCATTACCACCGGTGCAAATTAAGAACTTTGGCTACATCTAATAATGTCAGCCTCTAACATTTCATCAACCATACACTCAATTTCACTCTTTTGGGCATAAGGGTATTTGTACGGCCTGATGTTAGGGGGGAAACTCCTAGGAATAAGGTGAATACCATGATCATGATCATGATTTCCAGTGGGTGGAAGACCTTTGGGAATATCTTCAAATACTTTGGAATTCTTATCAATAATCCCTTAGAGATCTAGGGGAATAGATGGCTTAGATGTTTGAACATCTTGTGAGAATAGTTGTGCAATTACACCTCAATGCCCCTTTTTCAATAATTTTGTCATGCCATTAGAGATTATCACCTTACTAGGTGTCCTTGTGATACCTCAACTCAATTTCTTTTCCTTCCAATGAAAACTTGATGAAAATTTCTTGAAAATTAAAAGCCATTGTTCCTAATAATTGTAACCATTGGATTCCTAGTACAACATCAGCACCACCCATGGGTGTATAAATCATTGGACTATTCATTACATATTCCCCCATAGTAAGATTGATGGTGTTGCATTTTCCTGAGAAATTGATAGTTCCTCCATCTGCAATCATTACTTGAAACTCTAGCACTGGATATACAAAGAAATTGAGAGCTTTGGCTAATTTATAGTGAATGAAATTATGAGTACTACCATAATCAATTAGGACTATTAACTTTTTTCCTTTTTATATATCCTTCGATCTTGAGGGTTTGAGGAGTGCTAATTCCAACCAATGCATTACACGATATTGTGGGAGTCAACTCTTCAAAAGAAATCGCTTCTACATTTTCATATTGAGATGGTTCGTGTTCTTGTTCTTGTTCTTCTTCCTCTTCACAATATATGTAGAATAATTTATTCTTACCACACTTATGTCCCTTACTGTACTTGCTGTCACAATTAAAGCATAAACCTTTTTCTTTTCTTTCCTCCAATTGTTGAGGTGTAAACCTTGTAGGTTGAGGTGTTTTAGAAGAAGGAGCATTATTCTCTCGATAGATGATAGGAATGGTCCTTCTAGTAGCCATAGCCATATTTTTACTTTCAACATTTCTTTCCACCCTAAGTGCATTCTCCAATGATTTGGGTTCCCAAAGGAAAACCTCATGTTGAATGTTATCCCTTAAAGTTCCTATGAATACATCAATCAAGTGATCATCTAGAATATCTGTTACCTTTATAGTCAATCTTTGGAAGTTCTCAATGTGCTCTGTAACTAAACCCGTTTGCTTGAGATTTATCAATTGGCTAAAGAAGGTATTGCTCCTTGTATCCTCATAGTGTGCTATCATTTCTTCTGTGAAAATTGTCCAAGTGACGAGTGATTTGTGAGAAAAAATCCATCAATACCACACAAATTGATTGGGTTCTAAATATAAAGAATCAATTCGTACCTTTTGTATATGTGGCACATCATGTAGATCAAAGAATTGCTCCATCTGAAGTATCTATGTGATTGGGTCCTTGCCATCAAACTTCCTCATATCGATCTTAGGAACGTGGTTGGTCTTCAACCCAAAGTTGGAGTTTCTCCATTCTTGATTCATCTTCCTTATTTCCTCATCATGAATTTCATGGGATACATTTTCACTTGTAGGTGTCCTCTCTATTAGGAAAATTTTCAATCCTTCCATGATCTCCCTTTTAAACCATCCATCATCCCTTGTATTTCATCTTTTGTCACTGTCTTCTTTTGTAAATCATTTATGTCCCTACACATTTCTTCACCTTCATCAAGATTCCAAGTAGGACTATCTGGAGGCTTATTTGGTGTAGAAGTTCCCTTTTTTGGTGGCATGTTGGCCAAGTATCACTTTTAAATATTGATTTTGAGGTGGTTCTACTAGACAATCTTTCTTCTGTTGTATCTCCAAAATTTCGACCCTTCAGGGTATGATTTTTTTTTTAAGTTATCTGATATTTCTTCTTTGCATTGCCATAGGTCTGATAAAAATTGGATGTGCCAAGTGGAATTTATGGTAACTTCCCCACAACTTTCTTATTTTTGTCCTTTCCAGGAGATCTCACTTGTATAGCGTGCCCCACACAAAATAATTGATATACAATTCTAAAAATTGTACTAGAAATACTACAGATTGTCCGCTATCCAATGCAATTGGTCTCACTCAATTTGGATACTCTAGGAATAAGTTATGATTGTTTTACTTGTAACACCTTCTGGAGACTAGTCGTATACCCTATCTTCCATAGGGTGTATATACAAATGTAAGATGACCCGGAAGCTAAATTTTTTTATCACAAATATTTTAATAATTTCTGTGAATATCCTATGGATTTTAGAGTCTGAAACGTTACATAAAAATGTTATAGCGAAAATTCCGCGATGACTCAATTCAGGATTATTTTAGAACCCTATATTACACAGGTTGTATCTATGAAAGTATAAGGCCTATGGAGATGAAATTTGAAACCAACATACCTTGATTCATCTAATAAATATCCTCCAAGGGGTTCCTTCTAAAACAACATAGAAAAATAATTATAGCGAAAATTCCAAGGTGTCTCAGATGTAGCAGCGAAACCCCAAGACCTTGAGCTCTGATACCATATGTTAAGAACCAAATATCAATATAGCATAAAAAAACCTCAGAATAAGTACTCAACGCCTTGAAAAAGAGAGAAATTCAAATAATAAGCCTCTTCGCAGGGGAAACCTCCTTATACTCCACATAAATGTCCAAACACAAGATGATCCAAATGAAAATGTCTCCTTGGTATATATAGGAGACTAGGAGGTACAATTACAACTAATGGACCCAAGATGACATAAATAAAATAACATTACTAATGTAATATGCCCCAATTAAGGGGTAATGTGCCACTATTTAGGGCTTAACAATCTTGTCTTTCACGATAAATTGAAACACATTGAGATCAAATACCATTACATCAGAGATATGGTGTAGATGAAAGAATTACAGGTGCAATACCTTTCTACACATGAGAAAGTTGCAGATGTCTTCACAAAACCGCTTGCCAAGACAAAGTTCAAGTACTTCCGTGAGAGACTTGGCCTGGTGGAGAATGCCTCCCTAACTAAGAGGGAGTGTTGTTGATTGTAGCTTCATGAGACATTCTCTAGATCATTCTCCTCTAGAAAGAGTTGAGATGTCTATGAGAGAGCCCATGGTGTGTCATAATCCTCTAGACTGAGTTGAGATGATGTGTGGTCTCTTTTCATGCTCCTCTGGACTGAGTTGAGATGACTTGAGATGGTCTCTTATCTGAATCTTATGGAATTAGTTGAGTCGACATGAGATGGATCTCCAGATGGTACTCATATGGAATTAGTAGAGTTGATTTGTTGAGAGTGATGTCCCTGTGGCTGAGAACTAGAGGATGTTGTTGATGATTGAAAATGCCAATGTACTTTCACTCGCAAAATGTTTCTAAGGCCTATTATTATATAAGACTAAATAATGCTAGTAGGTTGGACCCTCTTGAACTTGTGAAGATCAGATCTGTTCATTTTCAATGTTATGATGAGGTGCTACAAAGGTTTACGTGGTTGATGAGAATATGGTCATCATTGATATGAGTTAAGCCTTGAGAGTTGTTCCTTCATGACACTACAACCTGCTATTCATTTATGGTATTTGTTCTTCTCGCACCTGCACAATAAAAATGTTAGTGAAAATTGCAGAAAGGCATTTTGAGAAAAAGAAAAATACTATATCTAATGTAAAAGATGTTGAAATTACTAAGACAACTGAGAGGGTGGGGGGGTGAATCAGTTGTTACTGTGCTTAAACAATATTAAGTCAATTAAAACATTTTTAATCTTTATCCAAGTGGCCATCAATATTATACAACATATGAACAACATAAATAATGAGCATCAGTCACACATAAGATATACACAGAGATAGATTTTCACGAGGAAACCCATAAAGGGAGAAAACCTCTTCTTCTTCGAAATGATAGGTAGTCTTTTAAGTTATGTACATCATCTATAGTTGAGCACCAACTATGTGAGGCTACTACCTTTGTTTTACAAGCTCCAACTTATTTTAGAGCACCAACTCTTTGGTTTCTCTAGCACCCACTAGAAGGAGGCACCAACTCCCTGAGTGTTCCAACACCGACTGGATGGAAGCACCTACTTCCACTTATACAAGAACCAAATTGCATACAAAAAACTCTGTGTTTTCCCAAGCACCACCCTGCCCCCTTATTTTCTATCCACAACTAGATGGAAGCTACAACTCCCAATATTCAAGCATCAACTTGAATATCAGAAGACCACAGTCCTCCCTAGCACCACCCTACCTCCCTGATTATAAATAAATGACTGAACAACCAACAATACACATATATCAATTCTTACCACTTTTTCACTGTTCTACAATTCCTTCTGCTCTATTCATACTTGGCTTGACTTGTTGTCGCTTTCTTTCTGTTCTTTCTCTGTCCTTCTCATGCTTCTTTGATATGTGCACATTCTTCTCTCTTCACCTTTTCTATTATGTTCAACTTCTATTCCTTATCTCCGAGCTTTCTTCACACTGCACATACTGTAATTTTACCTTTCTACAGTTCAACTCATTTTTCTAGTCAGGACAACCAACCTTACACAGTTGCTGCATATCTCCTTTTATACACACTATCCTCATCAGTTACACCTTGAATTACCTTGGTCAAAGACAAAAATGTCTCAGCAACTGAATCGTCATCCAATCAAGAACCATTATTCGATTATGCTAATTGAAACGTAACTGAACAGTTAATCATGAATATCAACGTTAGCCCTTCGATCAGATGCTCAAATAACCAGCACTATTGGATTAAATCTGCAGGGTCTTGCGTTTATCCCATATGCCTACTGGTTGTGACCACGGGCCTAATCAAAATGCGTTTCTCATTTCGCATTTCGAAAATCCTGTGTCGAAGGGTCTCGATGCTCCAAGTTTTGATCCCCGAAATGGAGCTTAGCAATTAGCTCCTTCCCTTGAGGCTTCGACGATGTGACCTTGTCTATGACCATGGGCTAGACCTTATCGCAATTTCGCATATTGCAAGTTGCAAGGTTGGAGCATTTCCTTCCTTTGACTTTCTAGTCAGTGAAATTCCAATCGCTCGCCATGTGTCCTCTGCATCCAATGTTCCACAACATACCTCGATCCAAGGGTTCAGATCAAACCTCAATCCGATGGCTTGGATCATTTTGGGATATCGCATATCACGATTTCCCACACCATGCTTCGTTGAATCCTCCAATGTGCAAGTCAACGAAATTCCAATCACGTGCCACATGTCCTATGAATCCAACAGTTAGGATTGTTATCGTGATTTCACATATCGTGAGTTCGAGTGGTTAGAGAACCTATTTCCTTTCGATTTCCCAATCTATGAAACTCTGAAATGAAACCTTTGTCGTGCTCTGATCTATCGCCACATGTCCCTCTTGGATCAACGATCCAGATATTACTGCAATTTTGCATATTGCGAGTTGGAAGGTTAGAGCACTTCCTTCTTCTGGATCCAACGATGGTCAGTCCTTGTGCTCAGATCCAATGTCTGAGATGTTTTCTCCTCTTTTGCGCATTCCTCCTATCTGTATTCAGATCTGATGGTCATCAGGAATTCGGGATGGGTGATCCAACGATCACTGTTGCACTTCATTATTGATCTTTCCATTTCCATGTCATCATCACTCTATTGAACATGCTGATCTTTGCCATCAATGACAAAACACGCATACTCTACCTCTGTCTGAAAACATGCCAACAAAAGAGACCTAGCTCTACAATACTATATGCATGAAGATACTTGTTGATAGTGGTTAATTCCTAGCTAACAAGAAAATGTATAAGAAAATTTGTTAAATTACATTATATATATATACATATGGTGGAAATTTTAGTGGTGCATTTTGGCAAGGATATTATGCATTGGTTTATGAAATCGGTAGTTGATATGCATATGTTAAAAACCTTGGTGGCTCATGGAAGTAATGGCTTTGCAATTTTTATGGTGATTATGCTATTGGTTATGATTCTATTGTATAGTGGTCAAGCAATTTATTTGAGTTATAACATGGATGGCGCATTTGGCATATGGTTGAATTATATAACTTGGGTTATGATATGGTTTAAATGTGTTGATATTCTCGATGCATTGGTTGATTAATGGTGTTAATGGATGGCTCGTTGGCATGTATTGTGGAGTAAATGAGACAAGGGTGGAGGCGACATGAATTTACTACACGTCACCTTTACCCTTTCTGTTGTCCGCCACCCTAGTTAGACTATTGTTCAATATTGTTATTGTGTTCACACTCCGAATTATTAGTAGAGTGAAACCGCTCAACCACCTCTCATCTTAAGTATTTCTATTAACATGTATGTCTCTTTTGGCCATTCTTGACTTCACTCTAGTTATGAAATGGTTTTGGCTCAGTTGTGTGGGTTTGTGTTTGTCCTGAGTGATGCAACTGTGTGGAATTTTGGTTTTGAATGGAAAATGGATGGTTCTGCTGTAATAGTTTTAAGTTCACCGAAGTTGTTAGTCTCCCTGGGTGATAGTTCTTTGTTACCACTGCATTTTTGTTGAAGGGATTTGTTTAAATCATGGTTGAATAGTGGTATTAACGATTCTTAGGTTTAACTAGAGCCATGTTCTCTTGTTTTGGCCTTGTCAAGGAACTATCTCTCGTTCACAAGCATCATAGCTTCCTTGTACGTACACCTTTGGCCTTGATGTTTTGTTGCAATTAGTTTTGTCTCTCCTATGAAGGCTACCGTGAAAACCCTTAACCCTCTAGACTGGATTTGCATAGGGAGACTGTCGAGTCTACCAAGTTGTTCCCTGTTATTGTGTTCTATTTCTTTGAATACGGGCTCACCCATTGGTCGTATAATGAATCGTGTTGGTATGGTTTTCATCACTACCCCTGTGGAAATAACATGAACCTTACATTGCCAATTTGCGCTCCTAAAAGTTCACAGTCACCCACCTGATGTCAAAAAATCAGTTGTGTTTAATGGAAGGGCCTCTGCCCATTTCGATTGGATGCGTGGGTATACAAAGCTACCATGGCTTGTTATGCTGATTGATTTTACCTACAACAGTGGTAAATTGTTGGTTGGTGTGCAGTCATCGATTTTTCACCTATGGTGATTTGGTTGATGGCTGACATTGGTCATGAATGCTTAGGGTTGCTCACACAGGTCGCGTTCTCTATATGGTGTTTTATGAGACATGGGGAACGATAACTATGGTTTCCCTAGGGCCGAATGATAATCGAACAAGATAATTGTAGAAGGTTTATCCACGACATCCTTGAGTTGTTGGTTATTATACAGTCATTAGTATTTTCTCTTATGATGTTTTGGATAATGGCTGGCATTGGCTACAACAGTTTAGTGTTGTTCACATATGTCACGTCATGTAGATGATGTTTTGCAAAGTAATGTATTGGGCTAGATATTCCTACTACATCTTCAAACGTTGGTAAAATAAGTTTGAATATGCGTGGCCCAATCACTCACAGACAACTTAATAATAACCTAGAATGATTTTTTGAGTTATGTCGTGGTCATATGTTGTTGTGTGATTCTTGGAAATATTACACTGGGATTCTCTCAGTTGTGCACTGTGTGTAGTATGGATGACTTGTTTTTATGCTCAGCGATATCCACTGAGTTTCAACTGCATTATTTATTACAATTGATCATTGTCGATGGCAGTCGGTTGGATATTTGGCTCGGTTTTTAAGTTGCATTGAGATTTTTTATTATAGTGTCATGATTACAATGCCTTAGATGTTTACCCTTGCATAGTCTGTGTCTAAATGATGATTGTTGGTTGTATAATCAATTTTTTTTTAGGCGTGGCATGTGAGGTTTTGATTATTTTGATATTTCCATTGCATATGTATATATGGGAACAAATATCATTACAGATCTTGATTGGCTTCATTACAGAAATAGTGACTTCATTATTATTTTGGAAAGATTACCTTTAAATATAAATGTGGATTTGGGAAATGTATGGCAGTGGTGGATGATTAATAATTACAGATCGGAAATGATTGTTGTTGTTGACTGTTATAAAATGCAGAATGTGCAAATAAAGGGAGAGAAAACTCTTACAAATTGTGTAAAATACATATGTTATGAAATGGCACTGTGTTTGATATTAATGGACAACGAAATTAGGAAAATACACAGGAATTATTACTCAGTCATTTGGTCGTTGGTTGATGCATAGTTTTCTTACTGCAAAGTATGTTATGGATTGCTTGATTGATTTCATGAACAGTAAATGTTTTTTCCCCCTCATTATCTCATTTTCCGCTAATTACAACCCTCTCACATATCCCATATTCATTTTGTTCAGTCCCGTTCTGATATTGATTACAACTAAGAGAATTTATGTGTTAAGTGAATGAAGTGGCAGTGTCTTTAGTGGATTGCAGTAAGGTTTATTTGGTTGTTTACAGTTGATTGTTTTTTTCATTGAGTGGTGACCATTTCTTCTCCCCTTTCATTATATCATATTTTCACTCATTACAAACCCCTTATGTTTCCCAGAACATTGTTCACCCCCCCTGCTCATTCATTAACATTAAGACAATTTGTATGGATTGGATTGCATGAGCCTGATGCATTCTGAGCCAAATTTGTTTCGTATTTTTAAAGAGTTTTCATACATGGTTATTTAAAAGACTATTTTCTAATCATTAACATATGTAGGATGAGAGTTTTCAGTTGGGGAAGCTATGGCCGAGGAAACAGAGGTAGTGGTGACTGGAACCGAGGCCCAAGAAGGCCCAGTTTCTCTATACATTTTGATGTTGATTCAGAAGAGTTTGGCCAATTATTTCATGTTGGATTCTTTAATTGGATTGGGCATGGAATAGTCCAACTGAGGCTCTAAAGGCCTCATTTACAAGCCCCTTAATCCCCCAACATCCTTGTGCCTCCTCACGTCTCTTTATATATTGAAGTCCTGAAAAATGATGGGTGGAAAGAGATTGTTCACCCGACAGTCTCCCAACACCATGGCTGGCCAAACCTAACCTTGCCTGCTCCCCCACCTTTGAACCCCATTGTCCAAGACCACTCACCAGTGAAATCCTCCCATGCCAGCAAGAGATTGAATACTGAAGCCCACCATGCATTTGATAAAGGAAAATATATTGATGCCCCTTCCTCACCCTCCGATGACTCTGACAAATCCGTGTCTTCACGGATGCATTTGAGGGATGATTGTTCCCATGTGATTAGTGAGATAAATCCTAAAGGCTCTGCCCAACCCAAGGCAAATTTAGGAAAGTCAAGAGGTGATAGCTTCAACCAAGGAAGTTTTGCATCACAAACGGGAAAATATGGATTTGTTGAAATTACTAAGACAACTGAGTGGGGGGGGTGAATCAGTTGTTACTGTGCTTAAACAATTTTAGTCTATTAAAAAATTCTTAAAATTTCTTCAAGTGATCATCAATATCATACAACATATGAAAAACATAAATAATAAGCATCAGTTAACCATAAGATATACATAGAGATAGATTTTTCACGAGGAAACCCATAAAGGGAGAAAACCTCTTCTTCTTCGAAATGATAGGTAGTCTTTTAAGTTCTGTACATCATCTATAATTGAGCACCAACTCAATGTGAGGCTACTACCTATGTTTTACAAGCTCCAACTTGTTGAGAGCACCAACTCTTTGATTTCTCTAGCACCCACTAGAGGGAAGCACCAACTCCCTGAGTATTCCAGCACCAACTGGATGAAAGCACCTACTTCTAGTTACACAGGCTCCAACCTGTACAACAGAGAACAAATGTTCTCCCTTTCACCACCCTGCCTCCCTAAAAATTCTCTGGTTGCAACCAGATGGAATCTACTACTCCCTTTGTTCAAGCACCCACTTGAACCTCTGAGGACAATAGTCCTCCCTAGCACCTCCCTACCACCCTAGTTACAAATAAATGATTAAATAACCAACACACAGATAAATCAATTCTTATCACTTCTTCACTGTTCTACAATTCTTCTCTTCTGTTCATCCTCTATTCCTTCTATCTAAGCTTTTCTTCACTCTGTACATTCTGTAGTTTTTCAATTCTATAGTTCAACTCATTTTTCCAATCCGAATAGCCAACAATCCATAATCTCTATGTTCTTCTTTTATCTAAAACCACGATGTTCATTACACCTCAAATCATCTTCAACCAAAAAGGTCTCGACTACAAAAACGTTAAAAGATCAAGAATCATAAATCAGTTTTGCTAACAGATTTCTAACTATTCAAATAACTGTGAGATGGATCACTAGCCCCATGATCATATTCAAGTTCACCTGCAACATTGGATGACTTTATTAGTCTTGCATTCATTTCGGCATTCCGCTCTTCATCATTTCAGGATTTGTGTGTTCAAGTGTCTCGACACTCCATGTAGTGATCCCCGAATAGGAGCTTGGTTGCTATTGCTCTTTTCCTCTATCTCTCGCTGATGTGACCAATGGATGTGACCAAGGTCTACACAAAGAAATATTTTTCACATTTCGCATTTCGGCATTTCGAGACTTCACATGTCGTGTGGTAGAATTTCTTGACACTCCATGTCCTGATATCCAAAGCTTTGAAATGGAGTCAGATCAACGGTCCACACTCTAGATGATTCGACAGTCCAGATCTCTTCGCGATTTTTCATATCGTGATTTTGGGGTTCACGACTTCAGGACTCCTATGGTAGGAGTTCTTGACATGTCCATCTTCCGATTTCTGAAACTTCGAAGTGATCGAATGGCTCACATAACCCCTTGAGATGGACGATTGATGGGATTTCAGAGTTTTGCCTTTTGGCGTTTTGGCATTTCACATTTCACGATTTCGACATTCTTGTTGTTCAGTGTTCTTGACAATTCAAAGTCCTAGTATCCGAAACTCCGAAATGGAGTTTACATCGGGGTTTCTCATTTCGCGAATTCGAGAGGTTAGGGAACCCCATTCCTTTGACTTCCCAGTCAGTGAAATGACGATCTTTCACCACATGTCCTATGGACCCAACGATCCATATCTTATCAAACTTTACGGGCCTTTGTCATGCCTAATCAACGGTTTAGATCAATCCTTGATCTGACGGCTGAGGATATTTTGCGATTTTGCATATCGCGAGTTTGGGACTCCTGTTGTAATGATCCTTGACATTTCTATATCCCAATATCCGAAATCCCAATAGCCAAAACTCCAAAATGGAGTTTGACCAACAATTTGATCTTGTCATTCGATCATTGTTGCGCTGCTGGTCTTTCTGAACTTATCTTCTATTCCTATTTTTCCATCAAAGCCATAAATGACAGGAATACTCTGATCTTGCCATCAATGACAAGAATACTCTACTTGTTAAACATGCCAACCATCATACTCTACCTTCTATCTGAAAACATGCCAACAAGATTTTGAATTTTATGTTGTTTATTGTTTAATGACAGTGGACATCAGGGATTTTAGACATGTTTGTTTTTGGATATATGAGTATTATTTTTGAAACAATTGCAATTTTCATGAGCTAAAATTGCCAAAAGTAAATATGTTGATGGGAGGCACAAGGTGGTGTGTTTTCTTAAATAATGGATTATGTTATGATGATTATGATTGTTATGAACTGGAGGGAGTCACAAGGGGTCCCACCTACTAGTTATTATTTATCTATGACCCTATTATGATTCCCCCCCTGAACTAAATTTATTTGATTCTTTAGTTAGCTTAACTAATAAGTTGGTTCAACTACTTCAACCAATCCTAATTTGTTAAAAGCAGAAGTAAGGGGAGAAACAAGAGGAGGATAGAAGCATAAACCATGCTAAGGTTTTCTCTTTGAGTTGATGTTGAGATAGTTTAGTTTTCATTCATTCATATATTCATCATAGCCTAATTCTCTTTTGCAATAGCAGGGTCTTATTGTAGACAACAATATTCAGGGTTGAATCAAATCATTCATACACTTGTTCTTCATAGGTGTTGATCTATCTTTGATAGTCTGTGTAAACTTGTCTGTTTGTGAATTAATTTTCATGAATGATAAAGGTTATTGTGCAGAGTCAAGTGGGCAACAATTTGTGGCAAGCTGATCCATCTTTTAGAGTTCATTTTTGGTTTTCTGTTAGAGGTCCTTTTGTATGTTCCATTGGGGATTTCTAAGTTTGACTTTGGTCCAAGATTTATGTGTTAATTTTTGTAAAGACAATGAATCTTTGGTGAATTGGAATGAAATAAAGGATTTCTTTATGTCTCATATATATTGAGTATCATCTTGGTGTCTTTACTTATGTTCTTATATTTATTTCAGCAACTGATATGTTCAAAACAATACATAAAAAGAGAATTTCCAGCAAGTTTTTTGTGAATAAAAGACTATCCTAAGCACTTGTGATTAATACTTGTGAGTTAGGATATATATATTGTTGGCTATAAACATAGGGTGATATTCCCGTCTACTTTACTTTAGCCAAGTAAATTTTGAAAATGCTTGAGTAAGATCAATTCATATCTTTTCTAATGCACACCAATGAACCAATGAACACCTAGTGGCATTTTCTAATGCTTGTCATAACATAGGGGCCAACGAAAACGATACTTGCATGCACCTATTCATCAATTCCTTGTAAGGGAAGGTTGCGGCTGATTTTTTTGACCTTCCTCCTAAGATTTTTTCTATGTGGGAGGATATAATCTACTGGTTTAGATCCACTTATGTGAAATCCAAAAGCCCCGCTAAGAAGTTAAGGGAGTAAAATAATGTCACGTACGAAGATGGTGAGACCATCAGGTATTTCAACTTGTGTTTCACCAAGTTGTATAATCAAATCCCCAAACTTATCCGTCCTCATAACCAAGCCACCTTCATGAATTACTATAATGCATTTCCTCCTCCTTACCATCATAGACTTGAAGAGAAAGCCATTGATAATCTTTGTTCTGCTCTACACACTTGTTTAGAGTACGAAGAACAACTTGAACGAACTGGTCTACCCCTGGGAGAATTAGTTAGACAGACAGACATGTACTCTCTCTTACAACTAGTACAAGATATGAACAATCATATGATAGCATTTGAGAAGAAGAGTATTATCTCCCCTCTCACCCCTGGAGCTTCATCCTTTACTGCACCTCCTTTTAGAAATCCAGTTGAAAATAATTTTTATCCCAAGGTTATCCTGCCTAGGAGTTGGTGTAACTTTTGTGAGGAACACTATGAAGAAACCACGTGTGAGGTAAGGAAGAGTGCCAGAGACAAGATCTTTGGTAAAATACCAGAACCCACTATCGTTGTCCTAGATTTTGTCAGCCAGAAGATGTCATGGTTATCAATACTAGAAATAAAGCCTATGCCCCAAAAGGCAAGTTTGAACCTCCTCACAGTTCATCTAACCTGAGTTCATCCTCAACCGCTACTACATCCCATGTTCCCAAAATTCTTGAGATTCAAGGAATCACTCCTCCTCCCCCCTCTTCCAAATACAATATCCTGAATCAATTGGCCCAAATCAAAGCAAATGCAACCCTCCTAGACATGGTTTTCATCCCTAAACAACATATGCATCTGAAACAATTCATGGAAGGAAAAGCTTTCATTGTAACCAATCTTTCTGAAGAGGTAGACAAAGAGGATTCTTCTGTAAATAAAGTAGGTGTACATAATTTTAGATACCTCGTAAAAGACTTCCCCTTTTATATTTCTATAAAGATAATGGATAAAATCGCCCATTATTGCCTTATTGACGACAGTTCAGGCCCAAGTGTGATGTCGAAGATTATTATGGAAGAGATAGGCTTGTCTTGTACAAATGAAAATGCTAGAAGCATGCTCTTCTATAATAGTCTACAAAAAACTACCATAGGCGAGATTAAGGATGTAACCTTGGTTTTATGCGCTCATCTTGAGATAAGGACAACCCTCAAAATTCAGGTGATTGATATGCATGTAAGAAACTATTCAATTATCTTGGGGAGATATTGGCAAGCCCTAACAGGTGGATACCTCTCGCTTGAAGGGACACATTTATCCGTTCCTCGGAATGGAAATAATATCATAGTCCTTAAAGAAGTAAGAATTCCACCCTACATAGAGAGTGTTCCACAATCTAGCATAAACCATATCGAAGAGGACCTAGGAGTGTACTCCATATTCACTGAAGAGGATAGTATTCCTCTAGAAAGAATTGATTTAGAGGATGAATTGTGGCATATAAACTTTGATGGTTCACACTCAAATGAAGGTAACGGGGATGGTATTATCTTTGTTTCCCCTACAAGGAAGATTCGTAATCTGTCATATAGGTTGGAGTTTTCTTGCTCAAACAATGTCGCTAAATTCGAAGCTTTGCTGCTAGGCATTGAGAACGCCCTTAATCTTGGTTGTGGTCACCTTTTTGTTTTCAAAAATTTTGAGCTTGTTGTGAACCTGATACATAATACATGCTTTCCTAGCAACCAGCTGATGGAACAATATTCCCAAATTGCTTGGGCACTTGTCTCGAATCTCCTATCTTTTAACATCACTCGTGTCAGGAAGGAGTTCAAATTCAATATTTGATCGATTAGCTACCTTCACAACCTCTCTTACTCAGTAGCTCTTGCCTTATTGGCCTGATTGTGCTTTCCAATCTTTGCATCGCCCATAAATTTCCGAGAATGAAGAATTTAGGAAAGCCATCCCTAACCATGAAAGCAATTATGTTGTCATTCAAAACGAACCTCTCAAGCTTGAGGATATTATACCTATAGAAAACAATAAAACTCTTGAAGGATTGACTCATATCGGGGGTTCATTTTCCTCAAGTGTTGTAGGCAACAAATATAAACAGGAAGAGAAGGAGCTACAACTAAAGGTGGTTGAATCCATCTCCACGAACATTAGTACACATGGATCTTCATTGAATGCTAAAATAAATGTCCTGGGTTCTGATAAAGAAAGATTAAAGTCTGTTGAATTACTCGGTAGATTTCAAGAGGTTTTTGCTTGGTTTAATATGGATCTTAGTGGTTTTGATATAGTTCTTGTTCAGGATACTATGAAACCATCTAGGAAAAAATGAATACTTGTTAAGTCTGCACTGAAAGAAACTTTTAGTAGGGAGCCGAGGAATTTCTCAAAGACTGAGATGTTCTCATTAGTCCACCCTAAATGGGTTTCCAAATGGGGAACTGCTTTGAAGACCATTGATAATATTAGAACCTGCATTAGTCTTCGAACTTTTAGGAAAGAAATTATGAGAAATCCTTTCCCCCCTCTCAGCATGAAAAGATTTATGCAACAGGTTGTAGAGTTACACTTGGAGCCCTTACTTGACAGTTTGTTTGGTTACAATAAAACCAAGGTAAAAGGGGAAAATATTCACATAACCACTTTCATTAGAAATTGTAATACTATGTCCTACAGTTGTCTGCCTTCTAGCTTATTTGATACCAGTATCTCCTTAAAAAGGCCTATACACACAACTTTCGATGAATTGGTCAGTATCCATGTTTATCTTGATGATTTAATCATATGCGTCAAAAGGCTGATAGTTACATTAGAGTGTCCGGTGTTGGGTCATTTCCATATTAATTTTGTCTTTGACACTAACTCGAAAATTTTAGAGGAATTATAGAGACAATGGTTTTCTCACAACACTAATAGTCCTTGCTTGAAGTATTGCGAGGGACTAGCGTGAAGGTTTTTTTTTTTTTTTTTGCTGATTGGATATTTCTGTATACTAGTAGCTTAGCTTTGTTTTCAATTTTTTGTGATTCCTTTTTCTGCCTTACGACACTTTGACATTTGCTTTCTAAATTGAATTTTCATTTTCTCACTACGTTTTGTTTTTGTCTTTTACTGCTGCTATTTTAATTTTTGCACTATTACTTCTGTTACAATTTTTGTCTTTATCATCTTTTAAGTGTTTGGTCAAGTTAGAATGTTGGATCAATTCTTCCATAGTGACACCCCTACAAAAACATTGTTAGTCGATAACGATCAATCTTACATAGTTATTATGATCTCTCCTCTGAAGGGCCTTTGAATTTGTTACATATTTCCACTGTTATCTTAGGATGAATTGGTTATTTCCCGCTTCTTGCCATTTCTTCATCCATCGAGATCTTAAGAGAAAATCTATAAGTTTTCCTCTTTCAAGTTGAGAGCATTCTACAGTCAAATTATTATGCATACAGTGGTAAAACCCCTCATACTTAACACTTTTCATGAGTTATTCCCAAATTTCCGGTCATCTTTCCATTAAATCCGCTCACTTCCCCTTGTTGCATAATCATTCAAGTTACATATTCTTGAGATTACTATTCTTGATATGTGAAACCATGAGTTCTGAGTTCCAATCTGTTGAAAACAAATTTCCCTGTGGAGTCGCCAATTTGTTGACGATTAAAAACGTCAACATAATTCCGCCTACAAAGTGTTGCTAAAGCCTATTATTATATAACACTAAATAATGCTAGTAGGTGGGACCCCCTTGAACTTTTGAAGATTGGATATGTTCATTTTCAATGTTATTATGAGGTGCTACAAAGGTTAACATGATTGATGAGAATATGGGCATCATTGATATGAGTTAAGCCTTGAGATGTTGTTCCTTCATGATACTACAACCTGCTATTCATTTATGGTATTTGTTCTTCTCGAACCTGCACAATAAAAATGTTAGTGAAAATTGCAGTAAGGCATTTTGAGGAAAAGAAAAATACTATATCTAATGCAAAAGAGATCTAGCTCTGCGATACTATATGCATGAAAATACTTGTTGATAGTGGTTAATTCCTAGCTAACAAGAAAATGGCTATGAAAAATTGTTAAATTACATTTTATATATATACATATGGTGAAAATTTTAGTGGCACATTTTGGCAAGGAGATTATGAATTGGTTGATGCAATCGGTAGCTTATATGCATATGTTATAAACCTTGGTGGCTCATGGAAGTAATGGCTTTGCAATTTTTATGGTGATTATGCTATTGGTGATGATTCTATTGTATAGTGGTCAAGCAATTTATTTGAGTTATAACATGGATGGTGCATTTGGCAAATGGTTGAATTGTGTAACTTGGGTTATGCTATGGTTTAAATGTGTTGATATTCTCGAAGCATTGGTTGATTAATGGTGTTAATGGATGGTTCGTTGGCATGTACTTTGGAGTAAATGAGACAAGGGTGAAGGTGACGTGCATTTTTTGCACGTCACCTTTACCCTTTCTGTTGGTCGCCACCCTAGTCATACTATTGTTCGATCTTGTTGTTGTGTTCACGCTCCGGATTTTTAGTAGGGTGAAACCACTCAGTCACCTCTTGTCTTAAGGATTTTGATTAACAGGTATGTCTCTTTTGGCCATTCTTGACTTCGCTCTGGTTATGAAATGGTTTTGGATCAGTTGTGTAGGTTTGTGTTTGTACTAAGTGCTACAACTATGTGGAATTTTGGTTTTGAATGGAAAATGGATGGTTCTGTTGTAATAGTTTTAAGTTCATCGAAGTTGTTAGTCTTCCTGGGTGATAGTTTTTTGTTACCACTGCGTTTCAGTTGAAGGGATTTGTTTAAATCATGGTTGAATGGTGGTATTCATGATTCTTGGGTTTGACTATAGCCCTGTTCTCTTGTTTTGGCCCCGTCAAGGAACTATGTCTCATTCACAGGCATCATAGATTCCTTGTACGTACACCTTTGGCCTTGAAGTTTCACTGCAGTTAGTTTTGTTCCTCCTGTGAAGGCTACCATGCGAAACCTTAACCCTCTAGACTGAAGTTGCATAGGGAGACAGTCGAGTCTACTAATTTGTTTGTGGTTATTCTGGTCTATTGCTTTGAATATGGGCTCACCCGTTGGTCGTATAAGCAGTCATGTTGGTATGGTTTTCATCACTGCCCCTGTGGAAATAACGTGAACCTTACATTTCCAATTTACACTCCCAAAATTTCATAGTCACTCGCTTGATGTCAAAAACTTAGTTGTGTTTAATGGAAGGGCCTCTGCCCATTTCGGTTGGATGCATGGGTATACAAAGCTACCATGGCTTGTTCCATTGATTGATTTTTCCTATCACAGTGGTGAATTGTTGGTTGGTGTGTAGTCATTGATTTTTCACCTATGGTGATTTGGTTGATGGCTGACATTGGTCACGAATGCTTAGGGTTGCTCACACAGGTCACATTCTATGTATGGTGTTTAATGAAACAAGGGGCACGATAACTATGGTTTCCCTGGGGCCGAATGATAATCAAACCAGATAAATGTAGAAGGTTTATCCACAACATCCTTGAGTTATTGGTTATTATACAGTCATTAGTACTTGCGCTTATGATGTTTTGGATAATGGATGGCATTGGCTACAAGGGTTTAGTGTTGTTCACACAGGTCACGTCCTGTAGATGATGTTTTGCAAAGTAATGTATTGGGATGGATATTCCTACTGCATCTTTTGTCGTTGGTAAAACAAGTTTGAATATGCGTGGCCTGATCACTGACAGGAAACTTAATAATAGCCCAGAATGATGTTTTGAGTTATGTCGTGGTCATATGTTGTTGTGTGATTATTGGAAATATCACACTGGGATTCTCTCAGTTGTGCACCGTGTGTAGTATGGATGACTTGTTTTTATGCTTAGCGATGTCCACTGAGTTTCAAATGCGTTATTTATTACAATTGATCACTGTTGATGGCAGTCGGTTGGATATTTGGCTCGGTTTTTAAGTCTCGTTGAGATTTTTTGATTATAGTGACATGGTTACAATGCCTTGGACGTTTACCCTTGCATAGTCTGTGTCTAAATGATGTCTGTTGGTTGTATAATCAATTTTTTTATGCATGGCATGTGAGGTTTCGATTATTTTGATCTTTCCACTGAATATGTATATATGGGAACGAATATCATTACAGATATTGATTGGCTTCATTACAGAAATAGTGACTTCATTATTATTTTGGAAACATTACCTTTAAATATAAATGTGGATTTGGGAAATGTATGGCAGTGGTGGATGATTAATAATTACAGATCAGAAATTATTGTTGTTGTTGACTGTTATAAAATGTAGAATGTGCGAATAGAGGGAACAAAACCTCTTACAAATTGTGTAAAATATATTTGTTTTGAAATGGAACTATGTTGGATATTAATGGACAGTGAAATTAGGAAAATACACAGGAATTATTACTCAGTCATCCGATTGTTGGTTGATGCATAGTTTTCTTAATGCAAAGTATGTTATGGATTTCTTGATTGATCTCATGAATAGTAAATGTTTTTCCCCCCTTATTATCTCATTCTGTTAATTAAAACCCCCTCACATATCCCATATTCATTTTTTTCACTCCCTGTTCTGATATTGATTACAGCTAAGAGAATTTATGTGTTAAGTGAATGAAGTGGCAATGTCTTGAGTGGATTGCAGTAAGGTTTATTTGGTTGTTTGCAGTTGATTGTTGTTGTCATTGAGCAGTGACCATTTCTTCTCCCCTTTCATTACATCATATTTTACCTCATTACAAACCCCTCACATTTACCAGAACACTTTTCACCCCCCTTCTCATTGATTAACATTAAGACAATTTGTATGGATTGGATTGCATGAGCCTGATACATTATGAGCCAAATCTGTTTTGTATTTTTAAAGAGTTGTCATGCATAGTTATTTAAAAGACTATTTTATAATCGTTAACATATGCAAGATGAGATTTTTTAGTCAAGGAATATATGTCCGAGGAAACAAAGGTAGGGGTAACTGGAACCGAGGCCCAAGAAGGCCCAGGTTCTTTATACATTTTGATGTTGATTCAGAAAATCTTGGCCAATTATTTCATGTTGGATTCTTTAATTGGATTGGGCAGGGAATAGTCCAACCGAGGCCTAAAAGGCCTCCTTTCCAAGGCCCTCAAGCCCCCAACATCGTTGTGCCTCCTCATGTCTCTTTACAGCCTGAAGTTTCAAAAAATGATGGGTGGCAGGAGATTGTTCACCTAAGGGTCTCCTAACACTATGGCTAGCCAAACGTAACCTTGCCTACTCCCCCACCTTTGAACCCCATTTTCCAAGACCACTCACCAGTTCAATCCTCCCATGCCAGCAAGATATTGAAGACTAAATCCCACCATGCATTTGATAAAGGAAAAGCTACTGCTGCCCCTTCCTCACCGTCTAATGACTCTAACAAATCTGTGTCTTCACGGATGCATTTGAGGGGTGATTGTTCCCATGTGATCAGTGAGATAAAGTCTAAAGGCTCTGCCCAACCCAAGGAAATTTTAGGAAAGTCAAGAGGTGACAGCAGCAACCAAGGAAGGGTTTCATAACAGACGGGAAAATATGGATTTTGAATTTTATGTTGTTTATTGTTTTATGACAGTGGACATCAGGGATTTTGGACATGTTTTATTTTGGATATATGAGTATTATTTTTGAAACAATTTAAATTTTCATGAGATAAAATTGCCAAAAGTAAATATGTTGATGGGAGGCACAAGGTGGTGTGTTTTCTTAAATAATGGATTATGTTATGATGATTATGATTGTTATGAACTAGAGGGAGTCACAAGGGGTCCCACCTACTAGTTATTATTTATCAATGACCCTATTATGATCCCCCCCCCCCAACTAAAGTTAGTTGAGTCTTTAGTTAGATTAACTAATAAGTTGGTTCAACTACTTCAACCAATCCTATTTTTTTAAAAGTAGATGTAAGGGGAGAAACAAGAGGAGGCTAGAAGCACAAAGCATGCTAAGGTTTTCTCTTTGAGTTGATGTTGAGATAGTTCAGTTTTCATTCATTCATATATTCATCATAGCCTAATTCTCTTTTGTGATAGCAGGGTCTTATTGTAGATAGCAGTATTCAGGGTTGAATCAAATCATTCAGACATTTTTTCTTCAGAGGTGTTGATCTATCTTTGATAGTCTGTGTAGACTTGTCTGTTTGTAAATTAATTTTCATGACTAATAAAGGCTATTGTGCAGAGTCAAGTGGGCAACAATATGTGGCAAGCTGATCCAACTTTTAGAGTTCAGTTTTTGTTTCCTGTCAGAGGTCCCTTTGTATGTTCCATCGGGGATTTCTAAGTTTGACTTTGGTCCAAGATTTCTGTGTGAAGTTTTGTAAAGACAATGACTCTTTGGTGAATTGGAATGAAATAAAGGATTGTTTTATGTCTCATATATCTTGAGTATCATCTTGTTGTCTTTACCTCTGTTCTTACATTTATTTCAGCAATTGATATGTTCAGAAAAATACATAAAAAGAGAATTTCCAACGAGCTTTTTGTTGATAAAAGACTAGCATAAGCACTTGTAATTAATACTTGTGAGTTAGGATATATATTTTGTTGGCTATAAACATAGGGTGATATTCCCGTCTACTTTAATTTAGCCAAGTAAATTCTGAAAATGCTTGAGTAAGATCAATTCATATCTTTTCCTCAATAGATGTGAGAGATCCTTGCTATATTGTCTAAGAGTAAGATTTGTTGTAACCCTAATTTGTGTTCTAAAGGGTACAAGTTGGCTCCACCATGTAAAACATAATTAATATTGTGTAATGATTAATTATATTTTAAGTTGTTCAGGTCGGTTGTATTGTGCCAATAGACACATCCATTTGATGTGTCTAAGTCTTGTATTTATATGAGAGATAGATCCCCATTGTGGATCACTCTCACTTGTCATCTCATGATTTCAGGCCTTCTTGTACAGCTGAAGTGCGCATCCTTCTAAGGTGCTAGATTTCTCAATTATAGGGCACCCTCTTGAGTGTTAGGGTTTGGTGGTGGATGGTGGAGGCAATATAAGCAAAGGATTTATGGGTTTTTCCCTTGATTGAGAAGGGTTTTCCTAGGATAAATTTTGTTGTCTTGTGTATGGTTATTCTTCTTGTGATCTTGGTTTACTGTAGCTTGTGTATTGTTTCTGCAATGGTTATGATTCAAGTATATGATAAAATGAAATAAACTACATGCTTGAGCTAAACATAAAAAATAAATAGTAACCTACATAAAACACCTTCATCAGTAACAGAGTGATTAATATAGTTATTAATAAGCCGAAGGAGATGCTAACGAGCATACATCTTTCAATTACCATCAAACTTAGTTTTGGACAAGAGTAAAATGTCTTTTTGATAATGATGGTAAATGGTAAATTGATAATACATTCCCATACAGGGATTGAGTTAAACACATTTGAAACAAATGACTACATAGGAACAACTTGTCATTAGAACCTCCTCCTTCTAGCTCCAAAATTGTTGATGGTTAGAAAATTTCCTAGCACCAACAATGATGGAGAATCACTAAATGGCATAAAATTTCCTAGCACCAACAATGATGGAGAATCACTAAATGGAATATCTCAATTAGATCTTCGGGATGACAATGTCATCGATTTGATTGGCCACAAAAATGCAACCCCTTGGGCTTCATCTATTTCGTCGCCTCTGATCTGGTTTATGAACTAAATGTCCACCTCGATGTTGTGGTCGAACCCCAACTAATTGTCACTGCGATATGGACATGCATCCCTCTATCACAATACGATTGTAATTTCTAGGCCTTAACCACGATAGCATGACCTCCTCCCTGTTTTCACAATATTACTGTCCCCAGGTGTTCTACAATTTTGTGGCTTTATAATTGAGCAGCCACCTCATTTTACTGAATCCGATCCATCTTTCCAAGCCCTATCTGTGATATGGTGGGATATCTCCTTCACTTTATTTAGGACTATGAGCTCGCCTCATAATTTTCAGTTGCATCCCTTTCTTCTCAATCTAGCCTCCTCTTCCTCTCTTTCCATGCTAGTTGTGATCTTTCCTGGTGTTGTGATCTCGTGCCCCTTTTTCCCTCGATTTGGTGGTTGAAAATGTACATAGTTTGATTAATATTGGATTAATTTCCTCTAACATTGTTGGCCCACCATTATTTCTTGGTGAAAATTTTTTCATCTGTAACAAAATAGTATATTTTAGCTACGTTATTCATTAGGAAGCAGTGTAATTCATCCCCTAGAATTGAATATTGCTTCTAGCATTACATTATATAAAATAAGAAAATAGAAGATGGGTAAGCATATAGACACATGGTCTTCATTAATAACTTTCAGTAGTTTGGCTTGTGAAAAGAATAGGTTGTCAAGTGAATTTCTAATACAGTGAAAGAATCATTGTAGGGGAACCATTGAAAAATTGAATTCTTTGGGCCTGGAACTACTTGGCAGTTTCCCATTAAAGTGTTGGGTTCTTGGACATTTCATTTCCAATTCCTTATTTGTAGGTTATACCAGAGAATAACCCATCTCACTAATCCTCAATAGTGTTGTAGAGAAGTGTTGCACTCAAATTGGCAAGAAGAACAGATGTCTAGTAGCTATTCTAAAGACATAGTTCTCTAAATAAGTATGAGATCAGAGATCATAGATAATTCCACATAGTATTCATGTTGGTGAAGTGAGTGGGCTATAAGTCCCTCGTTTATGGATCACAAATAAATAATCACAACCAATTATACAAAATATCTATAGCATGACCCAACTACCCAAACACACTCTCAACATTCACACCCTCTTTAGGAAAATAATTCACCTTTATACAACCACAAGGTTCTCATGTCAACACCAATGTTGTGCTCCTCCAACAACTACACATAACATAGGTTCCATGTCTCAATGTTAGCATTAGATTCTCCCTACCATGGATGAACTCTCTTTTGGGAATAATCAATAGGCATACTTTTAGGAGGGTACCTTTACCCCCTCTCCTCCACATGGTGCAAGCTTCACCAACATTTTCGAAGAATTAATTGAACAATCAAAAAGACATCCAACCTCATGAATTAGAAAGATAGATCATGTCCACCATAGTGCCCTTCATTCAACCACATCTCTAAAGGTAATGGATGGTCAGGGAGATTAATATCATTCAACCGCATGACAGTAAGCTCCCTGATCATCCATTACCTTTAGATAAATAGAATCTACATACGAAGCACACTCTCTATCAAACATCCACATTCATAGCATGGATCTCTTTATTTATAGAAGACATCCTAAGTATCTCTTTTACGTTGCAACCTTGACCTCCTCACCATCATGTCAGGACCACCACTTTTCACTCATTTTTCAAAGATCTCTCGAACCTTGGGTTTTCATTGGTTCCTATCTTCTTATAGCTTGATCAAAGGAACCATATAGGGCTCACTCAATTTCTTCGATGCACATAGTTAGCACTAATGTCACCTCAATGCACTTCACTATATCTCAAGATTGGCCTCATATCCCTTCCTCCATAATTGTGCCCTTTTGCCACCTATTTCTACTCCTAGACATACATTATTTTCATGGTAGCATTGCATGTCCTTCTCTAGTGACTCATCCTTAGCCAGTGATGATGACACATAACACTAACTCTCCACATCCACCTCAAAGAATATTTTTTTGTTTTCTAGTTTGTATGTGACCTGCGGGACTAGTTTGTGGTTGAGAAACCATGACTCAGGGGCATATAAGCCGTCAAAATCACCCAGTGATCGCACCCAGCCTGAGCCACACCAACCCTTAACATGGTTGGATTTTTTTGTCCACGCGGGTTTCGAACCGATGACTTTAACAACACAAAGTTCCTTAACAACACACTTCATCACCGACTGTCCCACACCTCGGGGACCACTTCACACCATCTTTCTATTAGAATGTTGGAACATATTTTTATCTCTTATCTAGGGTTTCACACAATTTATAGTAGCAATTCAAGTTCTTATATGGATAGACAATACTTAATTATGACTTACCACAGGCAGATCTGGGTTGGCCCTTCTTAGGGCTCAATACACATCCAAATACTTTAGTATTACCACCTTTTTCTCTATATATTTGTTGGCTCTTTCTTCACACATATTGTGTAGTGTAATTCATTTGTCTTCTAGCTCCAGGTATCTATACATATTTAGAGATTAGAATTCTTAACATCTCTCTTGGTTTCTATCACACAATTCATTCTCATTTTTTGGGAAACAACTATTTAGGTTTCCTCCACATTCACAACCACCCAACATCCTTGGTACTTCCCCTAACTAGATTTAGTTAAAACTCTTAAAAGAAACATTTTATATAGTGTCATTCTTAAACCTGAAGGTAAGTGACGAATATTTCAATATAAAATAGGAATAATTGATGTAGATAGGTGAGGTGACTTCCACAAGGAGGTCAAATCTATCATTTTGACAATGTCTAGAAAAACCAATGGGGTTGGTATCTAGAGTGACCTCCCCAAGTGTTATAACCCTAAATTGCACGATCCCTGCTTACCTGGCATCAGGCCTACTCATTGCCTTTCCTTGCCAAAGCCATGCTGAACAGACTCTTCAAAAACCTCCTAAATCAAGTAACCCGTGCCCTAACCTAGCACTGGGCACGTTGGGACGCTGGCAGGCCTTCTGCAGCATGCGTGTGAACGTTGGCTGGCCCACTACAACCCGCGTTTACCTAACAAAGCAAAAAATCAGGAAAGTTTCCGCCAGGACGAAGAGCTTTTTGTCAGTTAACTGGAACTCCCAGCCATGCATGGCCGAGAGTTGGCCAAAAACCCTAGCTCCTTCTAGCCTATAAAAGGAGGGGTAGGGGTACTATTCAAGGAGGAAAAAATCATAGCAAAGAAACTCTGCCAAATTTCCAAGTCCATTATTGTCCCAACCCTTTAGCCTTTCCTCAAGCTTTAGGA
>ML780675.1:277856-292336 GCA_009831015.1 Picea engelmannii
CCCCAAAAAGAGGATGGGAAAAGTATTTTCTTTATTGGCAGCATTATGAGTCGCCCTTGGATAAAGCACATCTGTCCGTTTGATTCATCAGACTTTGGGATTTAGTATGACCTTAGGTAGCCTTGCTCGCTATATTGAGTTGTGTCCTCTGTCGTTTGGTTACTCTTCCAAACATATGGAGAGTTTGCGTGGCCTCCTGCTTCGTAGACTTATGATTAACAAATATGTCGCCTGAGTCTTACCACTTGTCGTGCCATTATCCAAGGGAAGTTTGTTACTTAGCCTGAGTCGGCCACTCTTCAATATGTCTCTTGTCCGCATACCCAGCCATCCTGAATGTCCAATCAAGTCTTTGTTCGAAATCACTGAAGCCTTCAGTCCGATCATCAAGATTATCAAGTCCGTAACCGACGAGCCGTCGAAGACCTCTGTGTAGTGCAGTCGTACACTCATATTATGCTCCTACCCAAGTTTTAGAAGACTTTGAAGTCGTTGCTCGAGCTCTGAAGAACAGCCATCAGGCCGAATCAGCTTCTGAGAGATGGATACTTCATATGTATATATTTCTGATTTCGAGATGTAGCTCCGCTGTGTATTGTTCGCGGCTACTCTTTATAGCTATTTGACATGGATCTATAGTGTATTTGATTGATAGCCATGGTTCTGATTTATCCCGAGCATGGGTATGCTCGCCTCGGTGAGACATTTGATATTTTTTGCAGACGGAACTTCCCGATTCCTGATTCCTGGGCTCACTCATTCATCATATCAGTACATATTGGTAAAGAATTGGTAATGTATTTCGGCCATCAGATGCTCTTCTGACCTCACACATTAGGGGGCATCTGTTATAACCCTAAATTGCACTATCCCTGCTTACCTGGCATCAGGCCTACTCATTGCCTTTCCTTGCCAAAGCCATGCTGAACAAACTCTTCAAAAACCTCCTAAATCAAGTAACTCGCGCCCTAACCTAGCACTGGGCACGTTAGGACGCTGGCAGGCCTTCTGCAGCATGCGTGTGAATGCTGGCTGGCCCACTACAGCCCGCGTTTACCTAACAAAGAAAAAAATCAGGAAAGTTTCCGCCGGGACGAAGAGCTTTTTGTCAGTTAACTGGAACTCCCAGCCATGCATGGACGAGAGTTCGCCAAAAACCCTAGCTCCTTCTAGCCTATAAAAGGAGGGGTAGGGGTACTATTCAAGGAGGAAAAAATAATAGCAAAGAAACTCTGCCAAATTGCCAAGTCCATTATTGTCCCAACCCTTTAACCTTTCCTCAAGCTTTAGGAGAAGTTCAAACAAAGCAGTTGGAGGACAAAGAAGAGGAAGAGCCCCGGATCAGGATCGAGGAACGGTGGCCGGTCTCGGAAATCATTGTAAGTTGATTCATATTGAGATTAATGAAAAAGATAGTTTTCCCGTCCCGAATACATGAGTTTTATCTATGTTATTTGATTTGTGTTTAATCTCTAACCCCCTAGTAGATCAATAGCATGCGTGTGTAGTTTTGTCTTGATTGCAGGAAAGCTTTGTGGAAGGAGCAGCAGCAGCAAGGGGATAAAGGCTCAACGAAGGATCTACTTCAACCGTCGATAAAAAGGTTAGTCGACTCTTCCCATGTGTGCATGAGAAAAGGGGTTGAGGTTTCGGGTAGAAGGTTAAAAGTTACGTCTTAAGGGTCATGATCTACGTACAAGTTTAAAACCCTAGCTTGTTAGTCCGTAGGGTAGAATACCCCACAACACCAAGGAGGTCACACCCCTCAACACTGAAATGTACAACTTAGTATTCAAGGTGGACAACTAGGGACTTCTCCCCAAGGAGGAATAACCCATCTTTCCAGCTATGTCTAGCTCAACGTACAACCCTTAAGGGGCTCTTCCTTATTTCTAACATTCAATTTTGATTGTGTTTATTATGTGTAATAATGTAGGTGCATATTTCCATCCCATGGGATACATGTAGGCCCTTATTTGGTATTTGTTTCTCATCCCTTTGGATGTGTGTATCTTGAGTGGACTAGTTGTATTCCTATAAAAATGTCAGTTGGCCATACTAATAAACCAATCCATTTTTCCTTCAGGTTATTTTTTTTTTCTTCTTATTATTTTTGGGTTATTATTTTCTTTAGGCTAGTGAACTTCACCTCTAATATAGGGTTTGTTGGTTGATAGTTCGAAAATACATCATGGATGAGTGGATCAAACATGGTTTTATCCTCAGATTCAAATGCATCAACAAAAAGTGTTCCTTTTGCTTAGGGGAATGGAGTCATGGAATGATAATGGAAAATTGATGACCTGTGTTGGAATTGATACATACAATGCAACCATTAAATCCATGCATGTTGAGAGTGAGTCCTCATTTCTAGATTTTGATGTGGGAAGCCACCATGGGTTTACTAATTCAATTATTTGCAACAAGACTTGTAATGGATACAAGGAATCATTTTAAAAATAATTGCAGGTTGGAGTACGTGCTAGTCTCAAGGATCAAACTAAGGTTAATGGTGGAAATTTCTCTCATAGAGACTGATATTTAGGAGATATTTAGAATATTATCGGCAAAGCAATTGCAAATAATTTTCTCACTCTTTTATTCACCCCTCTTCGTGGATGCATGCTCTTCATTTCTCTCGATTGTTTTAAATTTGGTTCAATCGGGTGATATGATGGGTATTTGGGTTGGTACCCTCAATTACGTGTTTATGATGACAAGTATAGATCAAATCATGGTGATTATATTCGTACTTGACCTCTATGATAACAATATAGTAATTATATTTACAACAAGGGTTTGGATGGTTCAAGTTTCCTTCTATGGCATAGTAACATCCACCATCAAGATCCTCAATGTGTGATATCTTGGAGCACTTTCGTTCCTGCACACTCCTACTTGAATCCGCATGCATATTACAAGGTGTTTTTTAATCTATACCCATGACTTTGTTGATGGTGAATCCTTCTCCCACATAGACTAACCAACCCCCAAGAAGACAATTTGGTAGACTTAATTTTCTTTTTCAAGGTATTTTCCATTCAAATATTTTGGACACATAATCCTTGGGATTGTGTTACTTATGTAAATATAATTGTAAATATGAAGATTTGTAGGTTATAGGAAGAGTCACACAGAATGTGGAGACCAATCATCACTCATATTTTTATTTATAGATGTTTATGTTAATACAAAGAATCAAGTGTGGAGTTACAGTTCTACCCATACTTGGCCTGTTAGTGGTATCAGAGCACATGTTAACTCCATGAATAGTTCATCTTTGTGTTTTCTTTCTCCTCGTGTGTAGAAAAAATATTTTCTATCTTCCTTCCTATGCACAGTCGCTCTTTGTGTAGCCACTATGTGTTCCACTCTAACCATTCATGCACATTCTCTCCTCTCTCTGTGTAAATCCTATTCTCCGTGTAAACATTTCCTCCACTAATTTTGGCTTCTAATCTTGTTGGAGTTGCTCATGCTCGGGATAATGTAGGTGCATGTGTTGGTCCTAATATTGGGGCAGGATTCATCATTTATAGAAATGATCTAGAATAGTTCATAGAACATATGTGTATTACAAGTGGCCTCTCGTACAAGAAAAAATGTTGCAGATTGTTGTGATGTTCTATGCAGCAATATTTTATGTGCTTGCATATCGTGCTTGGATTTGCATCCAACCCTATCCATGATAATTCCTTTTTTGGGGCATTGCAAATTACATTGCGATCATCTACCTCCACTAGTTTGATCATATCTGTAATGATGTCTATTTGAGTCATCATCATGATTTTGAGGTGACATGTTTTGATTTGGTGAATGAAATTTGAGAACGTTCCAATAATAAACATCCTTGTAATATGTGTTGCAATGGTATTGTGTTATTTCAAATTTGTGAATTGCACTAATACAGTATAGTTCACCACCTTTGTAATATTGATCCATAAAATAATAATGGATGCAGTATGTTGTGAATGTTTTCTCAATGAATTTTGATAGTTCATAATTAGAAGGAAGTTTGATTTGTTCAGTAGCATTGCGATATCATGTGCCTTTTATTTCTTATGAAGTTGACCACTTCAACATGTACATATCATTTAATAAACAAGCCAAGAGTTTTTTCTCCAAGACCTCCATTAATTCTGTGCAAGACCTCTTTAAGAAAGACATTGTTTGGGGATGCATTCTCTCATCTTCGTCATCAACATGGCGTTGAATAGTAAAGATAATTACCGAGAATGGTACAAAAAGATCAAAAACACATTGATCTTCAATGAATTGTGGAATGGAATTTGTGAAGTAGCAGTTGTCAGTGAATAAGACTTCAAATCTGTTGCAACATATGAACAACCAAAGATTAGTAGACCAACCATTCCTACATCAAACCAATAATGTTCCATATGGAAGGATACAAACCAGAAAACATATGTTGTAATTTATGCAATATTAAGTGAAGATGTGAGCTACCATATTTCTTCCATTAACGACTCCTATAGTGCTTCGAAGATATTGTATTACTTGTATGACACACACTCATAACTAGAAATCATATAACTACTATGGAATATCTTCAACCCGGAGTTGAAGAATGATTACCCTATGGCTTTAGCTTATAAAATCAAATCCATAATCATTTGACATTGATTTCACTGGAGTAAAATTATACCTTCCTCTCATATCCTTCATTAAGGCCCTCTATGTTGGGTATGTGTTATATTCTTTGCAAAATTGATCCCATGTACTGTACATTGATATGGGAGAAAACGGGGTATGGGGGGTGCTTTGCACACACCAGCCAAGAGGGTTGCAAGAGTTTGGGGGTGGGATCCCCCGAGAAAAAAAAAACTTGTCCATTTTTGGCGGTTTTTTTTGCATCTATTTTTTGGCGATTTTTCGACACATGGTTTTTTGCAATGGTTTTCTAATTTTGGTTAAAGAATTATGATTGTTGACTAATATGGGTCAATGGATTAGGTGTTTAGATGTCGGGAGATCCGATATGTATATTGTATTGTAAGAAATGAATATGATGAATAGAATATTAGAGGTGCAACTCTAAACAGGTTGTTGGTTTTCCCGATTTTGGTTTCTAGGGCAAAAATATCTATGTAATGTGTGTGTCTGTGTGTGTGTGCCATTGTATCTTTTCTATTTTATTAAGAATTTGTTTTCATTAATTAACTATACAAGGTTAAAATATACATTTGGTATCATAGAAATGGTTGGCTTAAGGGGTATTCCTTTATCGATGAGGTTTTGGCTTGGGTCTGTGATAAGCCTTGTTACAGTGGGAGATCTGGGGTATTAATTCTTTAGGTGAAAATAAATTGCAAGAAATTTAGAAATAGAGATAGAGAAATTTAATGGGAAAAGTTTTGAGTTGTGGAAGCTCAAGATGGAAGATATATTAGTGGAAAAATATCAGGTACTACACCCATGAGAACGTCGACAGAAGACTGGAAAGAAATGGATTGGAAGGTGAAGAGCACAATTTGGTTGTGTCTCTCAAATTTAGTATTGATGAATGTGTCAAGGTAAGATACAACCAAGGCATTATTGGATAATTTGAGGAATTTGCATCAATCTAAGTCCTTGGTAAGAAGATTATTCCTATAGAATAAGTTATATAACCTAAGGATGGAATATGATTACTCGGTGACAGAGCATTTGAACTCTTTCAATATTGTGGTAAGTCAGTTATTATTTGTTGATATTAAAATTTTAGATGAAGATAAGTGTATTAGTTTATTCTTCCCTTTACCAGACTTATGGTATAGTCTGGTTGTGGCCATAGGTAATAATACAACTAATTTAAGTTTTGATGATGTGGTCTCATCCTTGTTGTTGAAGGAGATGAGACAAAAGAACATGGAAGGACAAAGCATAAATGCATTATTTTCATGAGGAAGCTCCTAGGAAAGAAATATATCTAAGTCCTCAAGTGGGAGATCTAAATCTAAGGGTAGATCTAAATCTCCCAGAAATTTTGTAAAGGTATGTTGTAGATGTGGAAAATAAGGGAACTAGAAGAGGAAATGTAGATCCAAAAGCATTGAGAGAGGTAAGGGACCTGAAGATGCTCCTTATACAGAAGAAAAAACCTCCTCGTAAGAAGGGAGAGTTGAGTACTTGGATTCATCAAGCACACATGAAGATCATGAGACATGGTTGGCTGACTTAGGCACATTATTTCATATGACTCCCTATGGGGAGTTGATCTAATATGAAAAGTATGATGGAGGTGTTTTTTTGCTAGGTGATGAATTAACAACCAAAATCACAGGATGAGGAAAAGTCAAGTTGAATCTCATGGATGGAAGGATTATAACACTTTCTAGTGTTATGCACATCCCAAGATTGGCAAAAAAATTGATTTCCTTAAGAAAAATGGATGATGTAGGGGTAAAACCAATGTTTGAGAAAGAAACATACAGGATGGTTCAACTAGAAATGGTGTTGTTGAAGGGAGTCCATATTGGAACTCTATACAAGTTGCAAGGAAGCACTATTAGTGATGGGTGTAATAGTTCCATTGTTCCTGAGATTGGAGCCAGAGATGAAAAAACTCCTACATTATTTCGAGAAAAGGCTATGTTGTGGCATCAAAGACTAGGGCATATCAGAGAGAAGGGATTTCAACTTCTACATGGTAAAGGTATGGTTGAAGGTATGTCTAACTACTCTCTGGATTTGATTTATGTGAACATTGTGTATATGGGAATCATAATCAAGTAAGATTTCCTTCTAGTCCAACGAGGGCAGAGGGAATTTTACAGTTGGTGCATAGTGATGTGTTTACACATGTGTTGGTTCCATCTTTGGGAAAATATGCATGTTATGCCTCATTTATAGATGACTTCTAGAGGAGTACATGGATATATTTCCTCATGAATAAATCTAAAGTCTTTGATAGGTTTAAGAAGTTTAAGACTCTTGTGGAAAAATTTTCTTTCCCTATTACTGATGATGATCCTAGAACAGTTAGGGAGGCTATGGATTAAGTGGATGGAAAACTTGGAAAAAGGCCATGGTTGAAGAAATGGCATCATTGGATAAGAATGAAGCTTGGGATCTAGTGGAGTTGTCGACTGGAAGAAATCCCATTGGAAACAAATGAATATTTAAAAAGAGGCTGAATACAGAAGGAAAAGTGGAGAAATACAAAACTTGGTTAGTAGCAAAAGGTTATTCCTAGGTTGAGGGAATTGACTTTGGTGAAATTTTTTCTCCCATTTCCAAGGTAACTTCTATTATATTTATTTTATCTATTTATTTTGTGTTTTATTTTGAAGTATAATAGATAGATTTGAAGACAACATTCCTACATGGAGATCTAAAATAAGAAATCTACATGAACCGGCCAAAAAAGAATTTTGTGAAGGGAAAGAATAGGCTAGTATGCAAGCTGAAAAAGTCCTTGTATGGGTTAAATCAATCACCAAGGACATGGTATAAAAAATTTGATACTTATATGTTGGGAGTTGTCTTTAGAAGGAGCAAATAGGATCATTGTGGGTATGTCAAATAATTGGTGATCATCTTATTTATTTGGTCTTGTATGTGTATGATATGTTGCTGATAGAAAACAACAAGAAGATTATCCAAGATGTGAAAACTCAATTATCCTCTAAATTTGACATGAAGGATATTGGTGTTGTAAATTTAATTTTGGGCATGGAAATTAAAAGAGATCGAGAAAACAACAAACTCTGGTTAAATCGGAGGAAATATATTGAGACAATATTACAAAGGTTTAATATGCAGGAATGCAAATCGATCAAGGTTCCTATTCTTGTAGGTGTAAAGTTGTATTTGGATTAGTGTCCCAAGAAATAGGAAGAGGAAGAGGACATCTCCCATGTTCCATATATGATTATGGTTGGTAGTTTGATGTATGCAATGGTTTGAATTATATTGGGCATTGCACATGTAGTCAGAGTTTTGAGTAGGTATTTTTAAAAACTAGGGAAGGAGCATTGGACAATACTAAAATGGGTTTTCAGGTATTTGCATGGAACTACCAGTTATGTAATGTGGTACCAAGGAATACTAGGATTGAAAAAAGTGTTGGACGTACATGGATTTGTGGATGCAGATTGGGTTGGAGATATGGATTGTAGAATATCTACAAGTGGGTGTGTGTTTAACCTGTTTGTGTTGAAATAATGTAACTGTAAATTGTATTCTGATTATTATTTGATATATTATTCATTGGATCAATCCCCATTGCAGATTGATCATGTCATCTATTGTAAAGGACCAAATCCCCTTTTGCAGATTGGTCAAAATGTAATTGTAATAGGAAGAATAAGAAGTCGGCCCCAGAATATATTAAAGGTGGTTATAACCACCCAAATTGAGAAGTCGGCCATGCCAGTGAAGAGACACTTCCACACGTGTCAGACTTGTATAAATAAGGAGGCTAGCGCATCACTTAGACACACACTCACTTGTTCATTGAGAGACAAGTTTCGGAGTTGCAGTTGGAGAAGAGAGAGAGAGACGAATGCATCTTTGGGAGAGGACTTTATGTACTTGTTTGAGTTATATCTTGGCATTGTATTGGTTATCTATATTAAGGAAGTTTTATTGGGCTTTCTACCCCATGAGGGTTTCCCAGGATAAATGATGTGTCTCTTGTGATTGTGTTTTTCTCAGTGATTCTATATTGTGTTATTGTTATCTATTGAAATACAAAGAACTATAATAATGGCTTAAACATTAACATGGTATCAGATCCAAGCTGAAGAGAGCATCTTTCATAAGAGAAAAGTGAAAGACGTCACTGTTGCCATACATGAAAATTAGGGCATTTTGTTGGTGAGGTATTTCAACCCTAAAACCATATAGAAAAGTGTGCCCTCCCCCAAGGATCATTTTGGCACCTTCAGTGCACCTTTTCAGTGGCTAGATCTCCTGAAAAGTGAAACCCTAGTTTCCCAAAGTACTAGAAGTACCAGAAAACCAGAGAACCAGAAGTACTAGAGTACCAAAGGTACCAGAAAACCAGAAGCACCAGTCCAGAAATCCACAGATCAATTTTGGAGGGGTAAAAGTTGGATTTTATCAGATCCAAGCACACCAAGCTACTCGCCTCAGCAAAGCACACCTCCTGGTAAGTTCAGAATTTGATTTTGAACATTTTCATTTTTGGACATTTTCCCAGCTTCAAGTAAAAGATGTTTGCAAGCGTTAAGCTTGTTGACAAGTTAGAAGGTGTGAAAAACTTTCGTGCGTAGAAGTATAGGATTGGTCTCATTCTTGAAGAGAATGACCTAGCAATATTTGTCAAAGAAGAAGTGCAGGAGCCCATCGATGTTGCAGAAAAAGAAAAGCACCAAAAGGACACAATCAGGGCCAGAAGAATCATTGTAGATTCAATCAAAGACCACCTGATTTTGTTAGGATATTTAGACACATAGGAGTTAGTAAGATCTACTTGGTCTATTGTGTCGTTAGGTAAAAGTGTGTTTTCTAGTGTGTTTCTTTAGTATGCATTTGTAGTTAGGAAATCTGACAGTCACAATATGTTCTCAACATAGAGTGATCTGACGGTTCATACTCTCCTCGATATTAATGACCATTGATATCTGGCTTAACACCCGATTGGTCCATGATCTCTATTTAAAGAGAATGGAGGGTTATTTTCCAATGATCAATTGTGAGAAAATCTCTTGTAAAATCTCTCTGTAATATTTTTCTTTGCATTAATAAACTGCTGCAAGTGGCCATGTTGTCTGAGGCCGTGGATGTTTCCCGTTAGGGGTTTTACCACGTGAAAACATCGGTGTGTTGATATTTGATCTGGTTATGTGAGTGGTTACTGAAGGTGTTATTCCTCTGTTGGAATACCTGTGTTGTCGAACATGGTATCAAATCTTGTTTGAAGACCCGCTCCTGTTGAAGATCGAGATCGTGAAGTCGAGTTGCCTCATCTCCACTTTCTGTCATTTTCGTACATTTATGGCCTGAGAGGATTGTTCCATTGTGTCTGAAGTGATTGTTTCAGTCAGGAACATTTTTCATTTCACTCAAAAAAATTTCCATTGCCCAAGATACAGCCATTACAGTCAGATCTGGAGGTATAAAGTTTGAATACACATTTTTTTAAATTTTTGCATAATAGTATTTTGGTTTTATTTCGGTTTTGTTTTATTTATTTCCGGGTTGATACTCTTTTAGATCTGTGTATTCTCTTTTCCCCGCACCCTGTGCGATCTTAGCAAATCAGAAACAGATAGGAAAAGGTGCATATTTTGGTTAAGCTAACCGAGATCTAACCCTTGCTGTCATCGAGAAGCGACATTTTTTTCTTGTGTGAAAAGAGTTTTTTTTAGAATGCTCTCCAAGGCCGTATTCCACAACAACAACACCCCCAATCCTCATTTTGAACATTACAATATGTTTTGCTAGATCATTTGGTTAAAATTTTCCTTATTAAGTAAGAGGTCTTGAGTTCAAGTCTCTCTTTTGTTACCTTTTTTGAAAAAGTTCATGCTAAAATTGTAAAGTGTATTTCACTTCAAGTATAAAAGTGGATCACTATAAGTAGCTTTAATATTTTATTTTAGAATTATTTATTTTGCATGCAACTTTTCTGTTATAAAGTAACTTCATTGTAAAAGTGATCCCCACTTCTCTTTATAAAAGTGGGTCACTTCATAAAGAAACTTACATAATCACGTGGTCATTTGGTTACCGATTGTGCCTTTTTAAAAAAGGGCATAACTCTAACATCAGAAGTTTGTTTTCAGTGTCGTTTTTTTTAAAACCGCATAACTTTTCGAGATATTTCCATCCAGATCATCAGTTTCAGTTTTTAAATCCACATTATCTTTATATTTAATATGGCTTCTACAAGAATTATCTTTCTTACCAGCAACAACTACTTCCAATGGAAATCTCATATGGAAGATTTATTAAGAAGTAAGGGCTTGTACCGGATTACCTTGGGAAAGGAAAACACACCCACTGATGTTGATAAGAAATCCAAGTGGGATAATAGGAATGATGAAGAACGTGGACTCATCGGAATTTTCATCTCTCTTGATTTAAGGTACCACCTTCAAGATATTGATGACCGCAAAGAAGCTTGGAACACGATTGAATATGTGTTTGGTAAACTCAATATTATTCAAGCACAACAGTTAGAAAATCAAATACTGACCTTGAGTCCAAATGATTTTTCTTGCCTTGGAGACTATCTATCTAGGTTTCAAACACTCGAAATTTTATGTGAATAATGTAAGATAAAGACGGAGGAAGAACGTTGCATCTATCTTATTCTTTCTAAGCTAGGTAGTGCATATTATGTGTTTGTATCTACCTTTTATGCCATGAGAGAGGCTCTAGGGGAAGAATCTTATGAAACACCCACTCTTGAGTCCTTTTGTGCTTCTTTGATTTGAGAGGAAGATAAGCTTGTACAATTTGGAGTGATCAACACTGCAGGTCCCTCCAACAAAGCCTTAGTTTCCTAGCAGAAAGATAAACCCTAGTATCCCAAGAAGAAACATCCTCGCTACAATAAAAAACAACATAAGGGTCCCAAACCTGCTGAGACAGCTTCATCTCCTATTGGTAAAAAAGGAGCAAAATATAAAAGTAATAATACTAACAGACATTGCAACTTTTGTGATAAAGATGGTCATTGTGAGTCCAAATGTTTCAAGAAGATGGTAGTTTTAGAAGCACAACATCGGTATTGATTCTACTTCTTCTTCTCACGGACATGCACTTTATTCTTTTGGTTTCTCCTTCAATTCAAATTCTACTACTACTTCTTCTTCTGATGAGTGGCTTATTGATTCAGGAGAATCTTATCATATGGCTAAGGATAAAGCCATATTTTATGCTCTAAATGAATATAACACCAAGAAAATATTCGTTGGTGATGATAGATCTCTTAGTGTTGTAGGATATGGAACAATTCAAGTAGATAATGGTCATTTCAATGATGTATTATGTGTTCCAAGTCTTTCTTGTAACCTTCTATCAGTATATCAAATCACTCATTTAGGTGAAGGTAAAACCATCGAGTTTTCACCTCACCAAGTTGTAATCAAGGATCTAAAAGATCCTAATCATGTTCTTGCAACTGGAATTGTTGATGATATTACCAGGTTGTACAATTTTGACAACTTTGGGTCATCAACTTTTTCCTCAGTTTTTGTTGCTCATAGAGATGACTTGAGCAAACTTTGGCATGAGAAGTTTGGTCATCTAAACTATCGCTCATTGCAACAACTATGTAATCAACAGATGGCAATTGGTCTTCCTCTTGTTTCATGCAGAGATGGTGTTTGTGTCAGTTTTGTTCTCGACAAACATCATCGAGACAATTTTGACAAACGTGCCTCTTTTCACGCCTCGGGTCCTTTGCAGCTTGTTCACAGTGATTTGTGTGGTCCATTTTCTTCTCCTCCTTTTTCTGGGTGCAAGTATTTCTTAACTTTCATTGATGACTTTTCCAGATGTACTTGGGTTTACTTATTAAAACTCAAGAGTGAAGTTTTTGACAATGTTTTGGCCTACAAGGCCCTTGTAGAAAAGCAATCCGGACATCAAATTCAAAGGTTAAGAACAGATAATGGAGGTGAATATGTGAACAATAATTTTACAAGCTACTACACTTCATAAGGAATACAAATGAAACACACTGTTCCATATACACCACAACAAAATGGTCTTCTAAGGGATTAAGTCTAAAGTGTTGGGCAAAAGCCATCAACTGTGCAAATTACATAATAAATCGAACTCCCACAAAGGCTCTTAAAAATATAACACCGGTAGAAGATTGAACAAAAATTAAACCAGATGTAAGTCACTTCCGTGTATTTGGCAGTATAGCATGGGCTCACATTCCTGATGAGAAAAGGAAAGCATTGTAGCCTAAAAGTGAGAAGTGTATATTTTTTGGTTATTCTGAAGATGTCAAAGGTTACAGACTTCTTGAATCACATTGTAAAGAAATTATTATTAGAAGAGATGTTAAATTTGATGAAAATCTCTTGGTTTGTGAGCCTAATTCGACGATTGTGCCTTCTTTGGCCTGCGAGCCATCTTCGGCGTTTGTGCCTTCTTATGATATGGTTTCTTCTTCAGATGATGATAGTGAGGATGAAAATCCACCTTGTTGGTTGTGGAGCCTGATTGTCTTCCTGATTTAGAGGTCTTTTACTTTTATCTGTGTTTATACCCCATGAAGTATTTACACCCCAGAAGTATGTACACTCTTCCACGCGGGGGAGTGCAGGGGGGGGTACCCCCTCTGCGGGATCTGGGGGGGCTATCCCCCTAGCTGGGGGGTCTGGGGGCAAGCGGGTCCCCAGCGGGGGTTCGGGGGCGAAGCCCCGGAAGAAAAAATTGCCTTGTAAAAGTATATTGTAATTTCATTGTAAATATGGACCGTTCATTATAAGGTCACAGATCTAACGATAGAGATTATCTTAGGGTTTATTTCCCTAGAAGGCAACCCTCTTTTATGAGGGAAATGTATTGCAGCTATGTATGTTGGTGAGTATTGTATTCTAAGAGAGGATACTGTGAGAGAAAGAAGAGGAAGTTACAACGGGTTTTGTTGTAGGTTGTATCCCTTCATTTTGCTGGATAATAATAAAGAAAGGACTTGGAAATTTCTCTGGTGGACGTAGCCCACACTGGGTGAACCACATAAATCTGTGTCTCTCTTGTATTGTGTATCTTCTGTGTTTTGTTTCCGCATTTGTTTTATTTTATTGCTTTGCGGTCCTATTTTTCTAACAACTAGTATCAGAGCGTAAGGTAACTCGCAGGAAAAGAGGGTTCCTGGTTCGAGTGGGAGCAATGTCGGAAGATGGAAAGTTTAGGGTCGAGAAATTTAATGGCCAAAACTACCAGTTATGGAAGATGTAGATGGAAGATTATTTATATTAGAAGGATCTATTCCTACCATTGAGTGGAGTAGCAAAGAAGTTGGTGGCCATGAAAGACAAAGAATGGGAGATTCTTGACAGAAAGGATCTAGGAACGATACGGCTGAGCCTGGTAGCGTCGATGTCTTTCAATATCTCGAAACAAAAGACAATGAAGGGTTTGATGGATGCGTTGGCCAAATTGTATGAAAAACCATCGGCGTCCAATAAGGTATTTCTAATGAAGACATTATTTAATATGAAGATTTCAGAAGGTGGGTCTGTTGCAGATCATTTAAATGAATTTAATACGGTTACTAATCAACTAAGTTCTGTAAAAGTGGACTTTGATGATGAGGTTAGGGATCTTCTAATCTTGTTCTCATTGCCAAAAAGATGGAATGGATTGGTCATGGCTGTAAGTAACTATGTCTCTGGTTCAAATACCTTAAAATTTGATGATGTTGTTGGTGTTATCCTTAGTGAGGAAATGCGACGGAAAAGCACAGGTGAGACATCAGGTAATGCATTGAACATGGAGAACAGGGGAAGACAAAAGGATAGAGGAAAGGGCTCAGGGAACCGTGGGAA
>ML780675.1:295069-306901 GCA_009831015.1 Picea engelmannii
ATTTGAGAGGTACTACTACACATGCATTATGTTTTGGATGTTCAGACACTTTTCTACAGGGATATGTTGATTCAGATATGGCAGGTGATAAAGACAGCAGGAGGAGCACCACAGGGTATGTTTTTACTATAGGTGGAACAACAACAAGTTGGATTTCGAAAATGCAAAAGGTTGTTTCACTTTCAACAACAGAGGCATAGTATGTTGTTGCTACAGAGGCTAGTAAAGAGATGATTTGGTTACAAAGGTTTATGGAGGAATTGGGAAAGAAGCAGGAGAACAACAAGTTGTACTGTCACAGTTAGAGTGCCAGTCACCTTGAAAATAACTCAACCTTCCATTCGAAGACTAAGCATATACAGTTGAGGTACCACTTCATACGACCTGCCTTGGAAGATGGACAATTGAAGCTGGAAAAGATACACACTAGCCAAAATCCTGCAGACATGTAAACAAAGGGAGTAACCAGGGAGAAATTGAGTTCCTGCTCAGTTTCAGTTGATCTTCAAGAATGAAGATGAAGATGAGAAATTTGCCAAGTCGAAGAAGGTTCAAAGTCCAGCATATACAGTAGCGGTGGAGTTGTTGAGATCAGTCTCCAAGTGGGATATTGTTGGCTGTGGAGCCTGATTATCTTCCTGATTTAGAGGTCTTTTACTTTTAGCCGTTTTTATACCCCATGAAGTATTTACACCCCAGAAGTATGTACACTCTTCCATGTGGGGGAGTGCAAAGCGGGGGTACCCCCTTTGCGGGGTCCGGGGAGTCTATCCCCTTGGCTGGGGGGTCTGGGGGAAAGTGGGCCCCCAGCGGGGGTTCAAGGGCAGCGTCCCCTGATAGGGGTTCGGGGGCGAAGCCCCAGAAGTAAAAATTGCCTTGTAAAAGTATATTGTAATTTCATTGTAAATCTAGACCGTTCATTATAAGGTCACAGATCTAACGATAGAGATTATCTTAGGGTTTTTTGCCCTAGAAGGCAACCCTCTTTTATGAGGGAAATGTATTGCAGCTATGTATGTTGGTGAGTATTGTATTCTGAGAGAGGAGACTGTGAGAGAAAGAAGAGGAAGTTACATTGGGTTTTGTTGTAGGTTGTATCCCTTCATTTTGTTGGATAATAATAAAGAAAGGACCTGGCAATTTCTTTGGTGGACGTAGTCCACACTGGGTGAACCACGTAAATCTGTGTCTCTCTTGTATTGTGTATCTTCTATCTTTTGTTTCCGCATTTGTTTTATTTTATTGCTCTGTGGTCCTGTTTTTCTAACACACCACTGCATACTCACCCTCCTCCAAATGAGTCCTTTGAACCTGAACCAACACCAGCTCCACCTCTTCCTAGATGGTTCTGTTCAACGAGAAATAGCTAGTGATCTTGTCGGTGATCCTTCGGATCAGCATCAAACACATTCACAGTTCTAGCGAGCCTCTTCTCTTTTGGCTCAAGTTTCAGAAACTCATGATCCGAAGACATTTGCAGAAGCTTCAGGTCATCCAGATTGGGATACAACAATGAATGAAGAGTATCGTTCTTTAATGGAAAATGATACTTGGGATCTTGTACCTCTTCCAAAAGGAAGAAAACTTGTTAAATGAAAATCGGTCTACAGAACTAAGTATGCATCAGATGGAAGTTTTGAAAGACACAAGGCTCGGTTAGTTGCCAAATAATTTTCCCAAGTTGAAGGAATTGACTATAATGAAATCTTTGTCCATGTAACAAAAATGAATTCCATCTACCTTGTTCTTTCCCTTGTTGCCTCACATAAATGAGAGGTCCATCAAATGGATGTTAAATCTGCCTTCTTGCACGGAAATTTGCAAGAATAAATATACATGGAGCAACCTCCTGGCTATGTCCAGAATGACTCTAGCCTTATTTGTCGCCTCAAGAAATCTCTTTATGGTCTCAAGCAAGCTCCCCGAGATTGGTATGCCAAAATGGATAGCTTTCTTATTGCCACTGGATTCTCTAGATGCCATTTTGATCCTAATGTCTATACCAAGAAAGTAGGAAGCCATATCATAATCCTTGTCCTTTATGTTAATGACCTTATCCTTACTGGTAGTGACTCAAAAATTTTAAACCATGTGAAAACCATCCTTAAGAAGAAATTTGAAATGATAGACTTAAGCTTTTTGCACTATTTCCTTTGCCTCCAAGTTTTGCAAACCAATGAAGGAATTTTTCTTTCCCAATCTAAGTATGCTTGTGACCTTCTTCGTCACTTTCACATGGATGATTGTAAACCAACCCCTTCTCCCTTCCAGTCTGAGTCAATCTTTCTGCCACCCTGTACCGTCAGTTAGTTGGTAGCCTCTTATACTTGACTCATACCCTTCCTGATATTTCCTTTTTTGTTGGTCTTGTTTCCCGATACATGAAAACACCACATGAAATCCATTGGAAAGTAGCTAAACAGATACTTCACTATGTTCATGGTACAGTTCAGTTCGGGATACATTACAGTTCAGGGGGGACTCCTTTATTGGTTGGTTTCAATGATTTAGATTGGGTTGACAACCCTAATGATCGGAAGTCTACTGCAGGTTATGTTTTCAACCTTGGTTCAGGACCTGTCACTTGGGCCTATAAGAAACAACATGCTATTTCACTTTCTTCAACAGAAGAAGAGTACCGAGCAATGGTAAATGAAAGTCAGGAAGCCCTGTGGCTTCGACAGATCCTTTCAGAGTTTGGATTCTAGCACCAACATCCAACCAGCCTCTGGTGTGACAATCAAAGTGCCATCAAGCTTGTCAAAGACCCAATTCAACATCTATAATGTCCCCACTTTGGGACATCATCACAGTGCAGATATTTATGATGACTAGAGTAGCCAGATGAAAATTATAGCAAGTACAGGGGTATTTGAGAGGCATTGTGCGGTCCAGCTTGCATTTCTCATCATATTCCATCATTATGAGCCATTCCACACAGGTTGGATTTGGTTCCGTTGCATTCCGATGATTTCCATGATTTTGACTATTTTGAGTTATAAGTCAATGAAATTCACTAAAAAGGTCATTTTGGGAACATTACTTGGAGGAACCTCTCAGTGTAATAGCTCATTGGAATTTGGAGGAGAAAAACTACAGGATGGGATGGCTAGAAGTGACTTTCAATGGTTAGGGAAGCCACAAGGAGAGATAAGGAGCTTTTCAGAGGTAAAAAGGATAATTAATTAATTAAAGTGATTTAATTAATTAATTAAATATTAATAAAAGGAAAGTCACTTTGGAGGGACAAGGTGAGCCAAAAGTATAAAAGAAAGGCAAGGGCCTCTTCTCATTCATTCATGTATGATCTTATTTTGTTATCTGGCTTTAGCTAGTGATCCCATCTCTTGGGGGTTTTGAGGGTTTTGACTTAACAAACCCTAGAGGACGATTCAGTGGTGAAAGATTCCACCTAGATTGTCCCAAGATTGGTCTCAGAAATGAAATACATTCCCACACCATTCTAGTTCCATATCTACTCAGTTGCAGGAGGATTCCACATCAGTTGCTTGTGTAGATAGAGAGAGGGCGCACCAGTTGGGGGTTTCTAGCAAGGGGGGCACACCATTCATTGAGGAGGGATTCGTCCTAGCTGAGGAGAAGGGATTCCGGGAATTCCAGGTATTGGGTTTCCTTTGCAGGTGTCTTGGCATCATTCTTGGTGTTTTTCTGGAGTCTTTCAGTGGAGGATCGATTTGTATTGGGAGTGTGACGTTTTCCCAAGAGGAGGGCACACCATTATTTGGAGGGTAGCTAGATCTAAGTATCTAGTAGGTATTTGAGGATTTGAGCACTTGGGTTCTCATTGCAACATCCTGATCTATCATTGTGGAGAGTTTCAGAGCATTTGGAGGCCTCCTTCATTAGGGCCGAATTATCTAGGGCTTCAGTCATCAAGTGGGGTGCACCATTCAGTGGAGGAGTTCAGATCTACAGAGGTTGAGAGGGATATTGGAGATTCGAGCACCTGGGTTGTTCTTACCATCACCCGATCTACTGTTTGGCATATTTCTGGAGGTGATTGGACATCCTTGGCACCAGGGCCGAATTGTTGAGGAGCTTTAGTTATCCAACAGAGTGTGGCATCTTCCAGCAGTGAGGGGTTTGGCACTTGGTGTTGGTCTTCATCTCTTATCCAACCTTTGGAGGCTTATTTTGTATTGTCGGGAGAATTTTGTAGCAGCTCATACTTGTTATCTATTGTCTATCATCTTGGCCATCCGTTGAGCATTCCAGAGCGGCATCTCCATTGTAGCAGGTTCTTTTATTTTATGAATAAAGAAGATTTATGATGTTTTGGCTTATCTATCATATTGCATATGGTTGAAGTATGTTTCATGGTTGTCTATTCTTGTTATTTGCTGCATACACACATATAAACACAAGTAAACAAATAGATCAGCAAACTATTTGACGGAATACCACAACCAGAAAAAAGTTTTAAAAAGACACCAAAACAGTGATGATCCTTGCATAATGGCTTGGGATCATTACAGTGGTATCAAAGCTTAAAGCCTACAAACCTGAGGGGTCTTTATGGATAGTTGAAAGGAGATGGATTTGTTTTACCTTTCTAGAGAGAGTATGATCTGTAAAGGGGAATATTACGCCCTTGGGGAGGAAGCTAGGGCTCAATTGACATTCCAACAGGTTTTATCTATAAAAAATCCTAGGTGGAGCAAAGAGGAGATTACATATTGGGTTAACATAGCAGAGGAAAACAAATCTATGGATATTTTGGACTTTACTAGAGATATTGTTGAGTGTGATAGGGAATATCAAACCCTCAATGAGATTCTCATAGATCTAGTGACATTCCATCATTTTGTATCCTATAAAAATCCTAGATGGAGCAAAGATGAGGTTACACATTAGGTCGGCATGGTAGAGGAAAACAAAGCTATGACAGCTAGATGGAAGGAAGCATAGAGAAACCCCACACCCATGCAGCCTTGCTACAGTTGCAAGGGGTCTTGGGAACCAGATCATAGGTGTAGGGGTAAGGATCAGGAGCGCATTATTGAGGCATGCCATGATGGTGATGATGAGGTGTGTGAGGATGGAGCGATAGATGTGGATTCAGAGCAGTCGGATGATGACAATGACTCTTGCATAGAGGATAGTGATAGTGACTCTACCTTAGAGGATATTGATGATGACTCTTGCATGAAGGCTACTGATGCTTGCACGCTTGAGGAGGATGATGACCCTTGTGTAGTGGATAGGTGGCAGGATGGACAGGATGATAGCACTAGTGTCTCAGCAGACATGTCACATACCATTGATGACCTCACGCCTTAGCAGAGTAGTGACACTAGTGAGGAGTCACACGTGTTAGCACCTAGAGATGATGAGCCTCCTATGGGGGTCGTGACACATCTGTCACCTATTCAGACACCCATGATAGCCATGTCACATGAGGAGATCAGTGGCACGTCAGGTATGATGGATGAGCTTAGTGTGAGGCATGCACACCATGGACAAGTAGACCCACAGATCCAAGAGGAGGTACAGGATGTACCGGCAGTTGACCTCACACATACAAGTCAGCTAGAGGAGATAGAGTCACAACTATTGGAGACTCCATTGGTTGAGCAGATTGCAGAGGCTAGTAGGTGGATAGAGCACTTACTTCCAGGATCACATTGCATGGATGAGGATGCACTCTTTAGCAGTCAGGATGACCATAGCATGAGTATGTATACATCTATATGGGATCCAGGCACAGATGATAGTAGCAGGTTGAGTGCACAGGAGGTTACAGTTGCTCACATTGGATACAGTATGATTCAGAGGGAGCTAGCAGTTGAGGATGATGTGTAGTTATGTATGGACAGACCCAGCAGCATAGTAGACAGTGGACAGGTTAGCACGTCATTTTGTGCAGAGGGTGTTTTTGGGGATTCTAGAGTTGGCACTAGCAGGACTGACACTAGCAGTGAGGGGTCTGAGATGGAACCCCAGTATGACCATGATCAGGAGTCACACCACTTAGCAGCGCAATTGAGAGTTAGTGAGGCTATGATCAGGGAAGCCACTAGACGTATTGGTGACATGCATACAGTGATGGTAGATTACTGTTGGAGAGCATCAGTGACATAAGGTAGCTCAGATGGAGGATTTTCCATGGATGATTTTCAAACTCTCCAGGAGAGAGTATCTGTGAGATGTATCATGAGGCTCTGAGGGAGCAGGAGTTGGAGATGGACCGACTCACTTAGAAGTTGGAGAGCGCTTGAGGATTCTTGAGAGGCACACAAACAACCCTTCAAGAATCAGAGTCTAGGACATATGAGTCTCCTGAGGAGATTCATCAGAGATCCACTTCATCTGTATTAGTGGACACTCAGATGTATTAGTCAGTCACGTTGACAGAGGATGTTGATGATATAGCAGAGGAGCACCAGTTGATGGGGGACACTTCCATTTGTTTCTTGGGAGTGGTTGATCTCCATATAGAGATTGATCCAGCCGTACGCCCAGGATCTGTGATGCAACATGAGTTTGCGGGAGATGATAGGAGTATGAAGGAGCATACAATGATGAGTGATAGCTCACATAGACATGCTGAGATGTATGGTGGGATTCAGAGGGGTGTATTGCTTGGCAAGGAGGAGACACACTTAGGGGAGCATGCAGGTGCCACTTCTTTGCAGCAACATATGATTATGAGACCTCACCTTCACCATTTTAGCAGTTTCTTGGGTGAGGGGAGATGGAGAGTGGTTTACCAGTAGTTGGAGGAGTTGCTTCCGATTGTACCTGATGATTGGGGTTTAGTGATGACTACAGGCGAGCAGTTATCATGGATACCGATGAACGAGCTTCTGGTTGAATCCTTGGGATTGACCAAAGCATGTGATTCCTTTCAGTCCTTCAGTCAACTACATATGTTTCTATTAGCCCGTCCTGACACTTTTATTATAGACAACAACATGAGGAGGGATAGGCCATGGCTGAGGGCATGGAGAGTGAGTAGGCCGAGACTACATGACAGGAGTACTTTTACGTCATACAGTAGGTCAGAGGTGGACCGTGTTAGACAGATAGTTGAGAGTTGGTGCGTGACGGTGAGAATCATAGACCAAGTGATGAACGATGAGCACAGAGTGCTTTTGATAGTGATTAGCCTCACACAGGAGCAGTTAGAGGAGATTGGAAGTGATAAACTTCCAAGTTTTCCATGGGACCCAGGAGTCCGTTTTGTTAGCATGATGTTCATGTTGACCTAGGTTGCACTAGAGAGTCACACACTCCACCTTGGTTTGGTTTGGAGTGGGTCTACAAGTACTTGTCCTATGGGGCGAGACCTTTCCTTCTCCTTGATCATCATGGTAGAGCATGGAGATGTTTGGACAGGTACTTCTTCTACAGAGGTGTCTTCACTGATATAGTTTCTAGACATCAGGTCCAATGGTCATAGGTAATTCAGCTGGAGGACCCAGGAGAGGAGGGTTCAGGATGTATGCAGGGGGCAGACAGTCATGGTCAGAGTAGTGCAGTGTCAGCATGAGGATCTTCGACAGAGGTTAGCATGGGACCCAGGGATTGCAGGATTGAGCAGTTCATTGACCAACAGGGGAGAGTGGACCATTGCAAGGGAAAGTCATTCTATATTTCCATTGAGCTTCAGTGTTGAGAGGAGTGCATCGCTTGCGGGTGCCTCACGGAGGTCTTGCATCACCTCAGTCGGGTATCAACATGTGCAGTTGATGGAGGCCATGTGGATCTTGGTAGAGACTAGGTGGATGGACTCACTCTGGGATGAGGCCATGTGTCAGGTACAGGAGACTCATGGAGTTGGTGTATTTCAGGATTATGCATCCCAGGGGCTAGCAGTTCATCACTTGATATGGGACCCAGGGGGAAACATGTGTGATTGTTCATCCTTGGATGGGTTCTACTATGTAACCCACAGGTGGACATGGGATCCTGGAATTATACTTGATGGGATTTGGTTATTGCTTGAGGACAAGCAATTTTCTAGCTGGGAGGACTGTAATGTCCCCACTTTGGGACATCATCACAGTGCAGATATTTATGATGACCAGAGTAGCCAGATGGAAGTTATAGTGAGTACAGGGGTATTTGAGAGGCATTGTGGGGCCCATCTTGCATTTCTCATCATATTCCATCATTATGAGCCATTCCGCACAGGTTGGATTTGGTTTCGTTGCATTCTGACGATTTCCATGATTTTGACTATTTTGAGCTATAAGTCAATGAAATTTATTGAAGAGGTCATTTTGGGAACATTACTTGGAGGAACCTCTCAGTGTAATAGCTCATTGGAATTAGGAGGAGCAACACTATAGGATGGGATGGCTATAAGTGACTTTCAGTGGCTAGGGAAGCCACAAGGAGAGATAAGGAGATTTTCAAAGGTAAAATGGATAATTAATTAATTAAAGTGATTTAATTAATTAATTAAATATTAATAAAAGGAAAGTCACTTTGGAGGGACAAGGTGAGCCAAAAGTATAAAATAAAGGCAAGGGCCTCTTCTCATTCATTCATGTATGATCTTATTTTGTTATCTGGCTTTAGCTAGTGAGCCCATCTCTTGGGGGTTTTGAGGGTTTTGACTTAACAAACCCTAGAGGACGATTCAGTGGTGAAATAGTCCACCTAGTTTGTCCCAAGCTTGGTCTTGGAAATGAAATACTTTCCCACACAATTCTAGTTCGATATCTACTCAGTTGCAGGAGGATTTCACATCAGTTGCTTGTGCAGATAGAGAGAGGGCGCACCAGTTGGGGGTTTCTAGCAAGGGGGGCACACCATTCATTGAGGAGGGATTCGTCCTAGCTAAGGAGAAGGGATTCCAGGAATTCCAGGTATTGGGTTTCCTTTGCAGGTGTCTTGGCATCATTCTTGGTGTTTTTCTGGAGTCTTTCAGTGGAGGATCGATTTGTATTGGGAGTGGGACGTTTTCCCAAGAGGAGGGCACACCATTATTTGGAGGGTAGCTAGATCTAAGGATCTAGCAGGTATTTGAGGATTTCAGCACTTGAAACATCCTAATCTATCATTGTGGATAGTTTCAGAGCATTTGGAGGCCTCCTTCATCAGGGCCAAATTATCTAGGGCTTCATTCATCTAGTGGGGCGCACCATTTAATGGAGGAGTTCAGATCTACAGAGGTTGAGAGGGATCTTGGAGATTCGGGCACCTGGGTTGTTCTTACCATCACCCAATCTACTGTTTGTCTTCTTTTTGGAGGTGATTGGACATCCTTGGCACCAGGGCCGAATTGTTGAGGAGCTTCAGTTATCCAGCAGAGCGTGGCATCTTCCAGCAGTGAGGGGTTTGGCACTTGGCGTTGGTCTTCATCTCTTATCCAGCCTTTGGAGGATTATTTTGTATTGTTGGGATCATTTTGTAGTAGCTCATACTTGTTATCTATTGTCTATCATCTTGGCCATCTATTGAGCATTCCAGAGAGGCATCTCCATTGTAGCAGGTTCTTCTATTTTATGAATAAAGAAGATTTATTATGTTTTGGCTTGTCTATCATATTTCATATGGTTGAGGTATGTTTCATGGTTGTCTATTCTTGTTATTTTCTGCATACACACATATAAACACAAGTAAACAAATAGATCAACAAATTGTTTGACAGAATACCACAACCAGAAAAAAGTTTTAAAAAGACACCAAAATAGTGATGATCCTTTCATAATGGCTTGGGATCATTACAACATCAACATAGAAAACACATCGAGATACACATGCACTTCATCAGAAAGATCATTCATGATCAATTTATTGAAGTGCTCTTTTTCCCTATAGAAGATCAAGTTGCAGACATTTTTACAAAGTCTCTTACAGAAGCGAAGTTTTCCGAACTTCGATCTATGTTAGGAGTTCAGGAAGTTGTCATTAGGGGGGGTGGGCTCTAATGTTTCCTTCCTTCTCCTATTGTGGCACTATTGTAAATCCTTCAACCCTATCCCAAGTTGTTCTTAAGGGGGGATGTTAGGATATTTAGACACTTAGGAGTTAGTAAGATCTAATTGGTCTATTGTGTCGTTAGGTAAAAGTGTGTTTTCTAGTGTGTTTCATTAGTATGTATTTGTAGTTAGTAAATCCGACGACCACAATATGTTCCCGACATAGAGTGATCCGATGGTTCATACTCTCCTCGATCTTAACAGCCATTGATCTGTGGCTTAACACCCAATTGGTCCATGATCTCTATTTAAAGATCATGGAGGGTCATTTGTTGATGATCAATTGTGAGAAACTCTCTTGTAAAATCTCTCTATAATCTTTTTCTTTGCATTAATAAACTTCCCCAAGTGGCCGTGTTGGCTAGGGCCTTAGATGTTTCCCCGTAGGTGTTTTACCACATGAAAACATCGGTGTGTTGATCTTTGATCTGGTTATGTGAGTGGTTACTGAATTTGTTCGTCCTCTATTGGAATACCTGTGTTGTCAAATAGATTCCCTATGTATCATCAAAGAAGACTCTGAAAGAAATGTTTGATGCCCTAAACAAACTATATGAAGGAAAGAACAGAAACTAGAAGATGAATCTTAGAACTCATCTCAAGAGTACAAGAATGCAGAAAGGAGAATCAATCCAAGAATGCTTCTCTAGAATATCCCAATTCAAAGAACAACTATAAGCAATTGGAGATACTATAGACAAAGATGAAATTATAATGACGGCCCTAAATGGTCTCACAAGACCTTGGGATGCATTCATCCAAACAATTTGTGTCAGAACAAAGAAACTGAAGTTTGATAGTCTCTAGGAAGAAGGCATCCAAGCAGAAACAAGAGTAGCTAACCAAGAGGATTTACTAGCAAGAGATGAAGATCAAGCCCTAGCTACTCACATTAAAGGAGGAAGAAAGAATTCTTACTTCCAGAAAGAGACTTACAAAGAGTCTCAACCCCAAAACAAATTTAGTCATAAAGAATATAATCCAAGGAGATTCTAGAAGAAAGGACGATGAAAGGAAAGAGATTACTCATCTGTACAATGCTACCATTGAGACAAGATGGGACACATTGCAAAACATTTTCTAGCTAGATGAGAAGAATACAAGAGGAAAAAAAAGAGGCACCATTGTTACACATTATTTTCGTCATCCCTATGATCGTTGATGATGTAAACCTATCTGTTTCCTTCAGAGGGGTCAGTGGCCCGAGTTCCTAAAGAGAGAAGGGAGAAGAACTTCTCTTGAGAAAAGAAATTGTTTTTTCCTATGTAAAAACCTTATAAAAAGGGAAGTTCGCAGGTTGCTATATAGGTAGGGTGCGAGAATGACCCATTCTCGCGGGTTGCACTATAGCCAGGGTGCGAGGTGTTCGCAGATTTCTCTATAGCCAGGGTGCGAGAATGACCCATTCTCATAGGTTGCACTATAGCCAGGGTGCGAGGTGTTCGCAAGTTTCTCTATAGCCAGGGTGCGAGAATGACCCATTCTCGCAGGTTGCACTATAGCCAGGGTGCGAGAATTCCAGCACGTGGGAAAAATGAGCGTTTTCGTGAATCTTCTAGAAGGAGAAACTTCTATGGTGAGGTGGCATCCGAATGGTTTGGATCTTACTCGCTTTCATGATTTAGTGGGATCATCCTAACCTCCTCACCTTATCTTCTTCAACTTATAAAAGGAGAGGAGTTCTCATGGAGAAAGTTAGCTTTTGGATTGGATGAGCTTTTGTTAGCTTGTGGGTTCTTTGGCTTGGTTAGAGTGGCTTTGAGATTTGCTTTGTCAAGATAGATTGTGAGTAGCTATCAGATCTATGCTTTCAGAATCCTTGGAGCAAGAAGTGTGTTGGGAACGAAGGACAGTTGGAAGGGACCTTACGACATCAAGG
>ML780675.1:307922-424353 GCA_009831015.1 Picea engelmannii
GCATGATTGATATTGATGAGTTTAATATATTTTGGGACATTGTGCATATGGGAATGATAAAAGTTTTCTCCTTCTCGTAGCATAGATTTCATTGAAATGAAAAGATTGCATTTTCATATCTTTGCATAATTTTCGAGTCGGTCCAAACACCATATTGTCCACGCCATCTTCCTTTTGAGTAACAACAGCCATAAAATAAAGCGCTTATAAGAATTGATTAGACATTTTTATATTTTCTGGTAGCACACCTACATTAGATTAGTTGTAGGGCTTTGGAATAGGTGTGAAAGATAACTTTCCAAAGCTGCAAACAAACATAGAATCTTGAGTTAGGGAGCGGTTAAATCCACTTATTACATTTTGTCCTGGGAAGCCCTTCAAACACAAGGGTCAAGCACTAGGTCGCATTTGTGTTGGCAGAGTTACTCACCCTGCTTTGTTGACATCAGTGTAGAGATTGCACATATTATGGGGATCACTCCGAGGTATACCCACAATTATGAGTGGAAGCCTTTGAGTTGATTTTGGGCTAGATACCCTGCCCTTGCGTGTGGATCGGACTGACAACTGTTCCCCCAGGCTTTATTGTTATTGGTGGTAACCTTAGTGGCCTATCTCTCTAGGTTCTTTACACGAGGTGACTGTGGAGGGGCAAGTCTTCATGGTACCTGGAATCGACATTGACCAAACTCACTTGGGCTCCTTGGAGGGTATACCCACGATTATGTGTGGGAGCTTGCACCAGGGTGTAAGTCCGTTAAGTAGGTCGTCAACGTAACTTTTCCACCCGCTTTATCTCAACCCCTTCTTACTTTGTTCCCGCGACGTTGGATTTCATCACCAACTAGTGCGTTCATTGTGAGAAGGTTTTGTTTGTTTGCTTGCTTCCTAGATTTTTAGCATGAGCTGTTTGTTTTCCCTAGTGGACTCTAGATTGGATTTTTGTTTTTCATGGCGTCAGTTCCCGAAATGACCAATGAAGGAACCTCTGCTCCAGGGGAACTTTTTGTTTTTCCTTCTTATGGAAACATTGGTCCTCCTCACATCGCTACTTTGAGCCTTCCAGGTCTCACAATTGGATTGCCAGTGTGGTTGTTTTCCAATCAGGTCATCCCGAATGCAGTAAGTGCTTCAGTCGTAAGCACTTCCCCCCAAGAACATCAACCTCATGTTGATCCTTCACCGTCTTCACCAGTAAGGTCTTCTTCACCTTCTTCACTTGCAAGGTCACCTTCCATTTCATCTTCTTCGTCGAGTGAAAGTTCTGAAGCTAGTAACTCGGTGAATAAGAAGAAGAAAAATAAGCAAGGATCCAAATTTCCAACCACTGTCAAACATGTTGGAAAACAACCAGTTATTGTTAATCGTGTTGGGAGTGTTGATGATGTCAAGATCACCCAAACAACTCGTAAGCCCAAGTACCCTTGCAGGCTTTGTAAGGGTAGCCATCTTCTTAAGGATTGCCCTGGTCTATCCAAAGTTATAGAAGTATGGTCTACACACACTAGCCAACCCATGTCGTTAGCCTCTGAACAACATGCTGATGACCCCCCATCAACCAGTCACGATACTGTTGGGAAGAAGAAAAGTAGAGTCAAGTTCCCGTGTATGTTATGCAAAGAGAGTCATCTCACTCACCTTTGCCCTTGTATGGACGAAGCCTCGAAATTAATGGAAGACATGATTGTTTCACAGCCTCAACTCCCAGTCGCTTATCACAAGCTTTCTCTCGACCCACCTGTAGTTGATGGAATGATCACTCCGGTCCCTTCACCGGTCAATCCGGTTGATCATGTTGTCAATCTGGTCACGTCCTTAGTTGAACCAGTTGACAAAGTGGTTGGGTCGATACCATCCTCGGTCAACCCCACTCTCCCGATAGAGAGTGAAACCCAAGCAGTCGATTCGTTTCCAACTATCGACCCCATTCTCCCCTTAAAGAATGAAACTCAAGTGGTCGATCTGATCTCTCTGTCGGTCGATCCTACTCTCCCGCTAGAGAGTAAACCTGATACTTCCCATGTTTTTCTCGTTGATACAGACTCTATCGTGTCAGGGGGTATTCCTCCTTCTCATGTGGAACCCCCTCCAAGTAATGAGGCCATCCGTTTTGATTGGGATTTAATAACTGGACCTCGTCTTCCCTCTTACATTCCTTTCCAGATTACAGTACAGGTTGGTGGTTGGGACGTTACCAAAACGTTGATAGATGAAGGTTCGTCTGTTAGTATTTTTTCCTCTATTGCTTGGCAAGCATTGGGTTGTCCTTCACTTGCATCGGTTACGCAGAATCTGTTAGCTTTTAACAGAAGAACTAGTCAGCCTTTAGGGACCCTTCCTCAATTTCCTATAACTTTGGGAGGGAAAACTGTCTTTATTGATGTCATGGTAGTCCAAGACCCCTTGTATTTTTCTTTACTCCTTGGGAGAGATTATGTCTATGCCATGAAAGCTATTGTGTCTACTCTTTTTCGTGTGATATCTTTCCCTCACGATGGACGAGTTGTGACTGTTGATCAAATTTCATTTGTTGACCCCGCCTGGATTGCCTCCTTGAATGGTTCTTATTTGCAGACAGTATCGCCCCCGCCACAGGTCAATTATGTGGCATTGTCTCCCATGGCTTCGACTTCTGATGACTTAGATCCAATAGTTGACATGGTGATCTCTTCGATAGGGTTGCTAGAGCTTGATCTCTTTACTCCTATTGCGACCCTTGATATGGTGTCCTTCCAGAGTGTGTTTCTTCCTTCCGGTGAAGACCTCTTTGAAGCCATGTTTGAGTTTTGTCCCTTGACATGGTGTCATTCCAGATCATTGTCCTCTTGGAATCCATGATCGAACAGAGGTTTTCGAGGATAGTTTTTGCGTCTCTGCGGCAACCTCGTTAAAAAATGAAACAGAGGTTTCGAGGATAGTTTTTGCGTCTCTACGACAACCTCATTAAAAAATGAAACAGATGTTTTCGAGGATAGTTTTTGCGTCTCTGCGGAAACCTCGTTAAAAAATGAAACAGAGGTTTCAAGGATAGTTTTTGCGTCTCTGCGGCAACCTCGTTAAAAAATGAAACAGAGGTCTTTGAGCATGGTTTTATTATTTCAAGCTCATTAAAAAATGAAACCACTTGAGGATAGTTTTTTCGTCTCTATGGCAACCTCGTTAAAAAATGAAACAGAGGTTACGAGCATAGTTCTTATTTCTGTGTCAAGCTCGTTAAAAAATGAAATAGTTTTCCCCCTCTCTGTTTGAGTCAAGTCCTTCATCTAGTATTTGAAGCTTCATTTCATTCTCCTTTGTCATTGGATGAAATGAAGCTTGGGGGGCATTTGCCTCAGCCTCTGGACTTCATGCTGAAGTTAAGACGCTAGTTTCTTAAGCTGGGGGCTAAGTACCAACCATGGGTTGGGAAGTCCAAGCATAGTTTTCTATGGTTCAAGCTTGTGTAAAAATGAAACCACCTACCTCAAGCATAGTTTCCTTTGGTTCAAGCTTGCATAAAAATGAAACCAGGTCCAAGCATAGTTTTGTTTAGTTTTTAAGCTTGTGTAAAAATTAAAATCTATCCCAAGCATAGTTTTGCTTTGTTTTAAAGCTTGTGTAAAAATAAAAACAATCCCGAGCTTAGTCTTTGTCCGTTCTCATGCTCAAAAATACATGAGAACGCGATTGAGCATACTTTTATCACTTTTTCGGGCTCAACAAGGTTATACAAAAAAGGAACCTACCTGGAGTCCTCTTTAAGCTCTTTTCAGACTCTCTAAACGTGAAAAGATTGCCGAGCGACCTTGTTCTCTTCACGCTCGTTAAAGTATTTGAAGAAAACATTCGATGAGCGATAGTTTATCACTTTTTTGGTCTTGTCGAACTAATTTACGAAAAAGGAACTGAGACAGTTCTCTTTTAAGTTTTTTTTCAAACTCTATAATCTTGAAAAACCTTTGAGTTTTCTTTCTTTGGACTCGTTAAACAAACATTGAAAGGCCGATATGGGACCGAACCACTCCTTCCTAGGGTTCGTTAAACATACTCCGAAGGACTTATCCGAAGGATGATCTTACATCAACAAGCATATGTTATCCTCCTCAAGCTTGCGTAAAAATAAAGAGGTACTTGCCATAAATGGTGGGGGAAAAATTGGGAAAGAATTGTGTCTAAACCTGTTTTTATGAAAGAGTCACTTTTGAACATGACATCCTTTCACTCGCCTTGTGTCTAGGTTGGAAAATCTACTTGTCTCCTGGTCATACTCCTATAAGATTACAAATTGGTCTGTGATCCTTGTTGTTGAGTCAGTTTTTCCAAGACAATTGTTGTGTCGTCAATATGTTCAAAAAGATGTTCAACCCGAAAAGCCTTCTATTGCATCGGCCATTTCTGCAGTCTTTAAGCCTTCTATTGCGTCGGCCATCCCTGAGTCAGTCCTGAATCACTTATTACTCTGATCTACATCAAATCTTGTTACTTGTTTCGTGTCATTGATGTGGGATACATTAAGGCCCTCCTATGACGAGTCTTTTCCTGTCGACTTCAACTCATTATCCAGGAATTAGACTTAGAAACTAATTGGTACCTTGGAACTTGCATGCCTCAATGGTAGGTTTCCTCGCTTTCGACAATGGGTTTTCATTATTGACCCCTGATCGGGAGATTCCATCGCATGTTCGACCTCAGCTCATTGATTCACATTCGTTGGATTGTACTAGTGTACCTTGGGATTCATTGACATTAATGGTGATTTCCCTCGCGCTTGTTAATGGTATACACTAATGACTGGTAATCAAGTGGTTTCTACCATGTTCGACTTCAACACATGTATTCACATGGTTAGATTCGTACTATAGAGTGGTGGAGATGAAGACCCTGGATATTTTCTGATAGATCCAGGTTGCGTTGGAGTATATTCAGTGTACTGTTGCATAGATCCACATTGTATGTATGGTGGCTATGTTCAAATTTGAGTCTTTAACACATAGATCCACAGTGTATTTTTGGTGGCAATGTTCAGATTTGAGTCATATTGGCATGGATCCACAGTGTATGTTTGGTGGCCATGGCTTGTCTTACTTGACATGGATCTTCGCACGTCAACATTTATGCTTCGAGTCCTTTGTATTCTGAGTATGGGAATGCCTACCTCAGTGATGATATATTATTGTACTGTGTTTCCTTGTTTGTTGGCAGGTTTCCGACCGATTGTTCCTTGTTCTCTACACACACTCGACAAAGTATTTTAGCTATCACTCTGTTCTAACTTCATACTTTGGGGGGCTCTCTGTTACACATTATTTTCGTCATCCCTATGATCATTGATGATGTAAACCTATCTGTTTCCTTCAGAGGGGTCAGTGGCCTGAGTTCCTAAAGAGAGAAGGGAGAAGAACTTCTCTTGAGAAAAGAAATTGCTTTTTCCTATGTAAAAACCTTATAAAAAGGGAAGTTCACAGGTTGCTATATAGGTAGGGTGCGAGAATGACCCATTCTCGCAGGTTGCACTATAGCCAGGGTGCGAGGTGTTCGCAGGTTTCTCTATAGCCAGGGTGCGAGAATGACCCATTCTCGCAGGTTGCACTATAGCCAAGGTGCAAGAATTCTAGCACGTGGGAAAAATGAGCGTTTTCATGAATCTTCTAGAAGGAGAAACTTCTATGGTGAGGTGGCATCCGAATGGTTTGGATCTTACTCGCTTTCATGATTTAGTGGGATCATCCTAACCTCCTCACCTTATCTTCTTCAACTTATAAAAGGAGAGGATTTCTCATGGAGAAAGTTAGCTTTTGGATTGGATGAGCTTTTGTTAGCTTGTGGGTTCTTTGGCTTGGTTAGAGTGGCTTTGAGATTTTCTTTGTCAAGATAGATTGTGAGTAGCTATCAGATCTATGCTTTCAGAATCCTTGGAGCAAGAAGTGTGTTGGGAACGAAGTACAGTTGGAAGGGACCTTACGACATCAAGGCAACGGTTGTAATCTCTCTTTCACATTTAATATAATACAGTAATATGATTCTTTCCTATAAAGCTTGTTGTGTTTTATTGTATGATTCCTTGATCACATACATAGGTTTATATTGAGTTTATGCTATCGCTATCACTTTGGTTGGTTTGTGTTGTTTTGATTTTGGCTGCACAAGAGCACTGGAGCGAAGCGGGAGAAACAGAGACCTAAGGAAAGCGTTCATAAGGTATGTCCATGATTCTTACCTCTTAGTAAATTCAATATTTAAAACTTAAGGAAAGCGTCCTATTTTGTCCTGTTTTGTTCTAGATCCAGGTGGATCTAGGGAGATCGGTTTGTGTCCGCACTTACGGATTAATCCTAAAACAACCATGCCCATGCAGTTGAAGATGAAGAGCCACCTGCAAAGATGTTAAGAGAACAAATTAAAGAACATGTCTTAATCTTGGCCCTCTCAGGATCGGTAACACCTAGAGAGGACACTTGGCTCATTGATAGTGGTTCCTCCAAGCACATGACATGACAAAGAGATATTCTCTCTTACATTTTAGAAAAGAAGTTTTCTAAGAAAGTGACACTTGGAGATGATTATCAATATCCCATCAAGGGAGTGGGAAAATCAAACTACAAGCTTAATTCAGGAAATGCAATGAATATGAAGGACGTACTATATGTACCAGGTTTGACAAAGAACCTACTCTCCATATCATCTTTAGAGAAGAAAGGCTTCATAGTTTCCTTTATAGATGGAGAAGTTCTTATGTGGGCTAAAGGAGAAACCTTACAAGAAGCTATCATCATTGGAAAAGAATAAGGTGGCTTGTATAAGCTCAAGGGTCACTCAGAAGCTGCCATGACCCACACCATTGAGAATCCATGTGGACTTTGGCATAGAAGACTAACTCACATTAACTATAAGGCACTACCATACATATGCAAAGCGGTCACAGGTTTACCAGAACTCAAGGTTGACCATGAAGGTGTATGCAATGGATGTGCAAAAGGGAATAACACCAAGAACCCTTTTATGAAGAGAGACAACAAAGCATAAGGAGTCCTAGAACTCATTCATTTAGATGTGTGTGGCCCAGTTCCATCATCCTCCATTAGTGGGTATGTATATTATGTATCATTTATTGATGATTATTCTCGTAAGACCTGGTTGTATCTCTTGAAATCTAAAGATGAAGTGTTCAGCAAATTCAAGGAATTCAAAGCCTTGATAGAGAATCTTTCTGAAAGAAAGATCAAGATACTCAGGTCAGATAATGGAGGAGATTACACCTCAAAAGAGTTCGTGAACTTCTGTAAAGATGTTTGGATCAAGAGGGAACTCACTACTCCCTATAATCCTCAACAAAATGGTGTGGTTGAAAGAAAGAATAGAATGATAATGGAAGTTGTGAAGATCCACGATCAAGATCTTCCTATGTGCTTATGGGCAAAAGAAGAAATGACAGTCATATATGTGCAAATCCGATTGTCCCATAGTGCAATGCACTTGGGTTCAAGACCTCGGAAGAGATGTTCATCGGAAAGAAGCCAGAGGTAATCCATCTCAAAATATTTGGCTGCCCAATATTTATACATATACTGAAAGAGAAAAGAAACAAGTTGGAACCCTCAAGAAAGAAGGAAATATTTGTGGGATACTGTGAGGTATCCAAGGCCTTTAGGATTTATATACTAGGTCACCACCACATTGATATCAATAGGGATGTGACCTTTGATGAAGATGCAACGCTCAAGAAATCGAGAAAATGCCAGCTTGAAGAGGTATATGAAGAGGAACCCGTAATCCCCAGAGTTGCAGAATCAATGAGGGAGGTTCCCAGAGTTGTTGAACCAGTGAAGGAAGTCGTAACTTCCCCTGATGAGGAAATTCTAGAAGATCATGACATAGTAGAGTTTCAAGAACCTCCTCAAATGACAATCTCCCATAAAAGAAAGCCAGCTTGGGCTAGAGAGCTTATTCAAGATGGAGAGAAATATGGTGTTCCCGAAGGAACCAGGAGACATGTGAAGAGACCTAATTCATTCTCCAGTTATATGGATTTGATGTGTGATCTCCTAGAAGAGGAGCCTACCTGCTTTGAAGAAGCCATTCAGAAGAAATAATGGGCAGATTCCATGACAGAAGAATACCAATCCATAATAAAGAATGATGTATGGGAAATAGTTCCCAGACCAAATAGCAAGGATGTGATATCGTCCAGATGGCTCTTGAAAATAAAACATGTTGTTGATGGAATTATTGAGAAGTATAAAGAAATATTTTTAGATCGTGGATTTTCTCAAAAAGAAGGCATCGACTATGAAGAGACATTCGCTCATGTAGCCATCTACACTTCGATCAAAAACATCATAGCCCTTGCAGCTAAGATGAAGTGGAAGTTACACCAGATGGACATAAATACAACTTTCCTAAATGGTGCTATCAAAGAGGAAGTGTATATAGAGAAACCTCAAGGATTTAAAGTTGAAGACAAGAAGTTGCATGTCTGCAAGTTGAAGAAAGCCTTGTACGGATTGAAGCAAGCTCCTAGAGCTTGGTATGGACAGATAGACAACTTTCTGATGAGCTTGGGCTTTACCAAGAGTAAAGCAGATTCTAACCTCTACTTCAAGGTTATGAATGATGAGACATTAATACTATTATTGTATGTGGATGACTTATTCTTAACTGGAGAATAAAATATCATCATTGAATGTAAGAAGAGACTTGCTTCAGAATTTGAGATGAAAGACCTTGGCGTAATGCACTATTTCTTAGGTCTTGAGGTATGGAAGAGTCCAGAGAGGATCTTCTTTAACCAAGTAAAGTATGCAGTCGAAATCTTGAAGAGATTCGACATGTTAGAGTGCAAGCCCATGAATACACCCATGGAAACGAAGTTGAAGCTGTTGGTCGATACTTCGTCAGAATTGATTGATGCCACACTGTATAGACATATTATTGGATCGTTGATGTACCTGATGAACACTAGACCATATATTTGTTTTTCTGTGAACACCTTAAGTCATTTTCTGGTAGAACCCAGACATGTTCACCTTGTGGCTGCAAAACATGTGATGAGGTACCTTAAGGGTACATTAGATTATGATCTCAATTATGATGGAGATCATGATTTCACATTGAGTGGGTACACTGATTCAGATTAGGTAGGAAGTGTTTCTGACAGGAAAATCGCTTTAGGATGTTGTTTCAGTTTTGGATTAGCCATCATCTTGTGGCAGAGTAGGAAGCAATCCAACATTGCTCTCAGCACAACAGAAGTAGAATACATTACTGCATGTTCTTCCAACTGCGAAGCTATATGGCTTCGAAAGTTGTTGACCGACCTATTTGACCTGGAGATGGAAGCAACCACGATCCTATTTGACAAGAAGAGCTACATAAATATGACATAGAATCTTATATTCCATGAAAGGTCGAACCACATAGAGATTCGTTATCATTACATCTGTGACATGGTATAGAGAGGAGCCTTAAAGCTCCAGTATGTTAGCATGGATGAACAGGTTGTAACTTGTTGATGTGTTGACCAAGCCTCTATCTCATGTAAAGTTTTAGCACTTTCGAGATAAGATTGGTATAGTCTAAAAGGAACTTCCTCAAAAGGGGGATTAGTTGTTGAGATATGACTAGTACTGTGCTTCCAGCTTGATAGTTGTGATGTAAAGCCAGTCTAGTATCTTGCTTCCATCTTGAGTGTTGTGACGTAAAGCAAGACGATGAGATGAGACTAGTACTGTACTTCTAGCTTGATAGTTGTGACGTAAATCTAGTCTAGTATCTTGCTTCTAGCTTGAGTGTTGTGATGTAAAGCAAGATGATGAGATGAGACTAGTACTGTGCTTCGATCTTAATAGTTGTGATGCAAAGCCAATCTAGTATCTTGCTTCCATATTGAGTGTTGTGACATAAAGAAAGACGATGAGATGAGACTAGTATTGTTCTTCCATATTGATAGTTGTGACATAAAGCCAGTCTAGTATCTTGCTTCCAGCTTGAGTGTTGTGACGTAAAGCAAGACGTTGAGATGAGACTAGTACTGTGCTTCAAGCTTGAGAAGTTGTGACGTAAAGCTAGTCTAGTATCTTGCTTCTAGCTTGAGTGTTGTGACGTAAAGCAAGACATTGATATGAGACTAGTATTGTGCTTCCAGCTTGACAAGCTGTGACGTAAAGCCAGTCTAGTATCTTGCTTCCAGCTTGATTTCTATGATGTAGCAAGACGAGTACTGAGCTTCCAGCTTGACAACTATGACATAAAGCCAATCTTGTATTATGATGAGCCAACCTCGTGTTTTGATGATGATGATGTATTATTTTTATACTAATTCATATTAATGCAGATGATGATTACATTCCTTTGAGAATGACGATGCTTCCAATGAAGAAAACTTCTGATGATTTATAGATACGCCAGTCAGTGTTCCAAGATGATATTGATGATGTTGTCCTCCTAATGTTGTTGATAATAAAGGCCTCTCTCTCGCCTGATGTTGTTGAAGAATACCCTTCTTGTTAAGGGGGAGTGTTGAAATAATGTAACTGCAAAGTGTATTCTAATTATTATTTGATAAATTATTCATTGGATCAATCCCCATTGCATATTGATCATGTCGGCTATTATAAAGGACCAAATTCCCTTTTGCAGATTGGTCAAAATGTAATTATAATAGGAAGAATAAGAGGTTGGCCCCATAATATATTAAAGGTGGCTATAACAACCCAGATTGAGAAGTTGGCCCTGCCATTGAAGAGACACTTCCACAAATGCCAGACTTGTATAAATAAGGAGGCTAGCACCTCACTTAGACACACACTCACTTGTTCATTGAGAGACAAGTTTCGGAGCTGCAGTTGGAGAAGAGAGAGAGGCACATCTTTGGGAGAGGACTTTCTGTACTTGTTTGCATTATCTCTTAGCACTGTATTGACTATCTATGTTAAGGAATTTTTTTTGGGTTTTCTGCCCCATGAGGATTTCCCATGATAAATGATGTGTCTCTTGTGATTGTGTATTTCTCAGTGATTCTATCTTATGCTATTGTTATCTATTGAAATGTAAAGAACTATAATAATAAATTAAACATTAACCGTTTGGAGGAGAAATTATTTGGATGAGAAAAATACAGGTTGTAGTGGCACTCTCTATTGGATTACTAAGAGGGGGGGTGAATCAGTAATAGAGAAATTTAATCTTTTTTCACCATAAAATGCAAGTGTTATATCAATGTACCATTATCATCCAATAGTTGCAGAGTAAATAAACAATGAACAAATGAGCAATCACACACATACATAGTACACCAATGTTTTACATGGAAACCCAGAGCGGGAGAAAACCATTGGTTGCTTTTTTTTATATGTATTTAAGAATTACATTCATTGGAAGCACCAACTTCCTTTGTTTTCTAGCTTCAACTGGAAGGAGGCTCCAACCCCATAGTTTCTCAGGATACAACCTGAAGGAATCTCCAACTCCTCAATTCTCTAGCTACAACCAAAAGGAGGCTACAACCCCCTAGTTTCTCAGGCTACAACCTGAGGGAAGATCCAACTCCCCAATTCTCTAGATACAACCATAAGGAGACTAAAACTCCCTATGTTCTCCATCTACAAACGAAAGGTAGCTATAACCACCTTTCCTTTCCCCGTCCAACTGTCGTGACGTAGAAGTAGAATTATGGAACCACTATCACACTATCACTGTGAGATATACTATTGTAAACCAGTACCAATCAACCTGTAATCAACCTGTAACAACCTATACAAATAACCTGTGCCAAAATGTACCATACATCAACCTGTACCTCAACATGTACCATAAACAAATGCATCAACCATGCACCAAATGTGTACAAATAACCTATCACAATAACCTGTCCAAACAACTTGTAACCAACTTGTACCATAAACAAGTGCAACAACTATGCACCAAACTATACCATCAATGAGTGCATCAACCATGCACCAACCTCTACCTCAACCTATACCATGAAAAAGTGTATCAACCATGCACCAAACCTTTACAAATAACTTGTCAGCTTCCAAACAACCTATAACAACAACCTGTCTCATCAATCTTATCAACCAAATCAGATCTACTCAACAAGATCAATCACCAAGACAACTCTCAACCATATGAAAAATATCACCAAGATGTTCATCAACCAAGCATAACACAACAACTCATAACCATCACCAAGGTCAATATGTGCTTCTAATAATATACCAAGACAAGTATGCTACATCATCCATAAACCATGTGTCAACAATAGTTCTAACAAGTGCCTCCAACCATGTACCAAGTATGTACTAGTCATGCATCAACTACTCATCAATATGTACCAACATCATCAACTATACACCTCATGTATGTGCCAACTCATCAACCAATCTGATCTGATCACATATACCTCAAAACTATACCCCAAGTTTGTACCTCAAACCATGTGCTTGAACCTCACTGTTATACAACCTCTATCTATACTAATAACTTCAGAAACATACCTCAACCAAAAGCCTTTTTTTTTCTTCTTGTAGCATTTCATTTTCACGGTTATGCTGCCTCGAATCCACTGACGTAATTTTTCTGCCGCACTTTTTTTTCTGCAATTTTTCTGCCGCACTTTTCTTGCTACGATTTTTCTGCAACACTTTTTCTGCGACACTTTTTCTGCCGCACTTTTCTTCCACAATTTTCTTGTCGCACTTTTCCTATCGCACTTTTCCTACTGCACTTTTTCTGCTGCAATTTTTTTGCTGCACTTTTTCTGCCGCACTTTTTCTTCCGCACTTCTTCTTGCCACACTTTTCCTACCCCACTTTTTCTGCTGCATTTTTTCTCTATCAATAATACCTGCCCAAATAACCTTTCAAAAAATAGATATTCAATGATATTCAATAGGTGATTTTAATGAGAAACCCTTGTCTCTTATTTATACTTTTATGTATCTTCCTCAAGGGGTTACCTTCTAACCATCTTAACCCACTTTCCTTATTTTAGAGCTAACCCACTTCTAACCACTTGTCCACTTAGTAATTTCTCCATTAACTTTATTATTTAAATAATCTATTTTGTATCCACTTTGACTTATAGTACACTCATCACTTCACTTTATTATTTACCTTCTAAAATCGCTTAAACCACTTTCCTTATTTTAGGGCTGACCCACTTCTAACCACTTTTCCACTTAATAATTTCTCCATTAACTTTATTATTTAAATAATTTCTTTTGTATCCACTTTGACTTATAGTACACTCATCACTTCACTTTTTTATTTAAATAATTTCTTTGTTGCAACTACTTTGACTACTTTGACCTTTTGTGGCTTCTAGATGACTCGTGAGGGTTCTCCAACTTCACATGGCCATAAATCTCTAGCCGTGAGGAGTTATGTGACGTTCAACATACCACCGGAAATGAAATGACATGTATTATCCATCTAGAATAGTATTACCTACAAATATATCAAAACTCATACAATTTTCCATCAAACAAACTTGGGTCCATTTCTCAAACCTTTGTGCTACCAGACATTCTTGAAGGGTTGACATCAATGACAACCAACCCAATTAATCAACAATGTCCCCCTTTGGCATTGATGGAAACACTCTGATGTAATACTGACGTCATATCATGCAATAATGAAGTCATATCACTCATGCTCCCCCTGTGACCATCACTCCCCCTGTGACCATCGCTCCCCCTGGAACCATGCCTCTGTGCTCTGCATCTGATAAATCTCTCCCACTTTGTCATCAATGGCAAAGGTATCTTTCCATATGGGGTTGCTCCCCCTAACTGAATTGTCCTTGCGGATAATTCCCTTGAATGAAATCTTCCTGAAATGATCTCCCAACCTGAACTATCCTCTTTATGGTGCCTCCTCGTGTAAATCTAAGACATACAAGACAAAAATTCAAAAGCATTCAGTTTGGAGTAGAAATTACTCTGAGTCTCAAGCGAAGATACTCAAAGGCTTCCCATGGAATCGGTTTTGTAAAGATGTCTTCCACTTGTTCTTTTGTGCCCACATATTCAACTTTGATGTTCTTCTCTGCAACTCGTTCTCGTAGAAATTGATACTTGATCGGAATGTGATTTGTCTTGGAGTGCATCACCGAGTTTTTTGAGATACTGATGGCTCTTGTATTATCACAATATATTGGAATGGGCTCATCATACTCAACATGTATATCTGTATCTAACATATTTCTTTTTCTCTATAGAATTTTCTTCATCTCGTTTTATTTCCAATCTTGCGATCTTTGGGATCTGGTATTTGTTCACTTGTTCTTCGTGTTTTCTTATCCATACTTTCTTACATGTGATAGCAATGTTCTCTTTCATGGAAGTATCAATCATGCTTCTACAATCACTAGTTATGTGTCCATAGTTATGACATTTGTAACATTCAATGTTACGTGGGGCCACATAGGCATTTCTTGCTTGAACATTTATTTTATAATCCCTGCAATATGCAATCTTATGTCCAAAGTTAGTACAATAAAAACAATGACCATAAAAGAAATCTGCATACCTGGGAGTGAATGATCTTCTTTGTGGCGTAGTCTTTTTGAATTTTTTCATTGACTGATCATGATTATGAGTGAAGTTTCTTTGTTTCTTGAACATGGATGGTCTTCTTGAAGATGTATCTTCAATAGTTTTCTTATATTCTGGTTTACCATGATTCCTTCCTTTGAGTACTTCTACATAACTCTTTATATTTTCTTCATTCTTCTTTTCTAGCAACCTAGAGTGCTTCTCTTCATTCTCTATAACTGATGTGGATGTTTCTGTCTCTTCAACATTCTTGTCGAGCTTGACGATTTTACTTCTCAATGTGACAACTTATTCTTCAAGATTCTCAACCTCTTCTTATTTCTTCATTATTTGAGACTTCATGACTTCTTCTATTCTTTTCGCTTCTTCAAGATGAATTTTTAATGTTATTATTTCTTCTTCAATTCCTTTCTATTTTTGACCAAAATCTTCCTCAAGATGGTTTAGATCGTTAGTTCTTTCCTTAAGATGATATGTCAATATATTCTCTCTCATTTATGTTTCTTCCCTATGTGCTTTTATGTTTCCTTCCAAATACTTCTTTTGATATTCAAGATTTTCTTCGATCTTTCTGGCTTATTCTAGTTGAGTTCTCAAGTTCTCGATGACCTGTTGGGATTCTTCAAAAATGAACACTTTCCTTTTGTTTCATCAATTCTTTCTTGAGTGACTTGTTTTCTTCTGTTAGTTCATCTAAAGAACTAATCAATTCTGCTTCATAATTGACTTCCTTTTCAATTAGTTTTTCTTTCTCATTTCCTTCATGGAATTCTATTTAAATATGTATGTGTTTTTCACAATTAAATAAAAACAACATACCTTTGGTGATTATGTACTCCTCATCTTCTAAATCTATTTGACATGGTGAACATAATTCTTCTTGATTTGTATCTGCATCTTCTTTGGCATTTTCTGAATCTGTGATGGCTGAAGAATATATGTCATGTAACTTATCCCAAATTTCTTTGGTTGATGAACATTTACCAACCTTATCTCTTACCGGATTAGGTAATCCTTCTCAGACGAAATCCATTGCTATTTTTTTATTCTTCTTCAATTCCTTCTTGGCTGCAGTCTTTGCCCTTTTTGAACTATCATATCTTGTAACAACTGATAGCCAAATATAATGTCCCTGTGCCTATAAAAATACTTTTATCCTTCTACTCCACTTCTCATACTTAAAATCATTATGACCATTAAACATTGGTACTTCATTCTCAGAATAATCCATGATCTCGTTCCAGTGGTTAAATGGTTTCCTGAAGGAACTGACTCTGATACCAATTGTTGGATTACTGAGAGGGGTCTGAATCAGTAATAGAGAAATTTAATCCTCTTTCACTGTAAAATACAAATTTTATATCAACGTATCATTATCATCCAATAGTTTTTGAGTAAATAAACAATGAACAGATGAACATCACACACATACATAGTACACTAGTGTTTTACGTGGAAACCCAAAGCAGGAGAAAACCACAAAATGATTTTTCTTATATGTCTTTAAGAATTGCAATCATTGGAAGCACCAACTTCCTTTTTTTTACAGCTGCAACTGGAAGGAGGCTTCAACCCTCTAGTTTCTTAGGCTACAACCTGAAGGAAGATCCAACTCCCCAATTCTCTGGCTACAACCAGAAGTAGGCTACAATACCCTAGTTTCTCAAGCTACAACCTGAGGGAAGCTCCAACTCTCTAATTCTTTGGCTACAACTAGAAGGAGGCTACAACCCCCTATGTTCTTTGGCTACAACCGGAAGGTGTCTACAACAATAAAATGTGCCATACATCAACCTGTACCTCAACCTGTACCATAAACAAATGCATCAACCATGCACCAATATTGTACAAATAACCTATCACAATAACCTGTCCAATCAACATGTAATCAACCTGTACCATAAACAAGTGCAACAAGCATGCACCAACCTATGCCTCAACTTGTACCATAAACGCATGCACCAACCTATACCTCAACTTGTACCATGAACAAGTGCATCAACCATGCACCAAACCTGTACAAATAACCTGCCACAACAACTTGTCCAAACAAGCTATCACAACAACCTATCTAATCAAACTTATCAACCAAATCAAATCTACTCACCAAGATCAATCACCAAGACAACTCTCAACCATATGCACAATATAATCAATATGTGCATCAACCAAGCATATCACAACAACTCATAATCATCACCAAGGTCAATATGTGCTTCTAATAATATACCAATACAAGTATGCTACATCATCCATAAACCATGTGTCAACAATACTAATAACAAGTGCCTCCAACCATGTACCAACTATGTACCAATCATGCATCAAATACTCATCAACTATGACTCATCAATATGTACCAACATCATCAACTATACACCTCGTGTATGTTCCAACTCATCAACCAATCGGATCTGATCACATATACCTCAAACACTATACCACAAGTTTGTACCTCAAACCATGTGCTAGAACCTCACTGTTATACAACATCTATCTGTACCAATAATTTCATAAACATACCTCAACCAAAATCCCTTTTTTTTCTTCTTGTAGAATTCAGTTGTTGTGGTTATGCTGTCACGAATCCACTGCCGCAATTTTTCTGCCGCACTTTTTCTGCTGCGGTTTTTCTGCCGCACTTTTCCTGCTGCAATTTTTCTGCCACACTTTTCCTACCGCACTTTTTTCCTCAGTTTTCCTACCACACTTTTTCTGTCGCACTTTTCCTGCTGCACTTTTTCTGCCACACTTTTTTTGCTGCAATTTTTTTGCCGCACTTTTTCTGTCGCACTTTTTCTGCCGCAATGTTTCTGCCACACCTTTTCTGTTGCATTTCCCCTGCCGCACTTTTCCTGCTGCAATTTTTCTCTATCAATAATACCTGCACAAATAACCTTTCACAAAATATATATTCAATGATATTCAATAGGTGATTTGAATGAGATACCCTTGCCTCTTATTTATACCTTTTTGTAGCTTCCTCAATGGGTTAACTTCTAACCATCTTAACCCACTTTCCTTATTTTAGGGCTAACCCACTTCTAACCACTTGTCCACTTAGTAATTTCTCCATTAACTTTATTATTTAAATAATCTCTTTTGTATCCACTTTAACTTATAGTACACTCATCACTTCACTTTATTATTTACCTTCTAAAATCTCTTAAACCACTTTCCTTATTTTAGGGCTAACCCAGTTCTAACCACTTGTCTACTTAGTAATTTCTCCATTAACTTTATTATTTAAATAACTTATATTTTATCCACTTTAACTTATTGTACACTCATCACTTCACTTTATTATTTAAATAATTTCTTCTTTGCAACCACTTTGTCTACTTTGACCTTTTGGGGCTTCTATATGAATCGTGAGGGTTCTCCAACTTCACATGGCCATAACTCTCTAACTGTGAGGAGTTATGTGACGTTCTACATACCACCGGAAATGGCATAACATGTTGAGATTACTAATACAACTGAGAGGGGGGGTGAATTAGTTGTATGTGAGCTTAAACAATTTTAAGTCTGTTAAAACATTATTAAAATTTCCTCATGTGGTCATCAACCATATACAGCATATGGACAGTAAAGGTAAAGAACAAAAATTACACATACAGTATACACAGAGACAGTTTTTTCACAAGGAAACCCATAAAGGGAGAAAACCTCTTCTTCTTCGAAATGATAGGCAGTCTTGTAAGTTTTGTACATCATTTACAATTGAGCACCAACTTAATGTGAGGTTGCTACCTCTGTTTTACAAGCTGCAACTTGTGTGAGAGCACCAACTGTCTGGTTTCTCTAACACCCACTAGAAGGAAGCACCAACTCCCTGAATATTCCAGCACCAACTGGATGGAAGCACCAACTTCCAGTTACACAGGCTCCAACCTGCATAATAGAGAACACTAGTTCTCCCTTGCACCACCCTGCCACCCTAGTTTCTCTGGCTGCAACCAGATGGAAGGTACAACTTCCAGTGTTCAAGCTCCCACTTGAACCTCTGAGGACAACAGTCCTCCCAAGCACCTCCCAACCTCCCTAGAATATAAATGGCTAAATAAACATTCAACTTTACAGATAAATCAGTTCTTACCAATCTTTCTTCGTTCTGTAAATCTGGTCTTCTGCACACTGTTCTGCTGCTCTTCTCTTCCTCTGTCTATTCAGCAGGTATGCTCTGCATCAACTCGTACTCTCATTCTACTCTTCTTCAACTCATTTTGTTATTCCGCTCTGCATTTCATCTCACACTTCACATATGCTCCATCTCCTCCTGTGCATCCTCTGCTACTATATTCTTACAGTTTCATTCTTTTTCACTTGCAGAACAACCAAACCTACACAGTCTGTTTCATCTTCTTTTATACACACGAACACGACGGTTCAACTTCACCTTCCCTCGGCCGAAACAAGAACACCTGTCCTAACAATTGAAATGCTAACTGAATCGTAATCATGAGTCCATTTTTGTTTAGCAGATTCGTAACTGAGGAGTTACATGTGTGTGGAAGAACAGTAACCCTCCGATCACATTCAAGATTTATTCGCACCGTTGGATGATCTTTATCATTGTTTGCCTTTAAATCGGGTTTCGACATTTCGGCATTCCTTTGACCAAGTTTCTCAACACTTTCACATCGCGATCTCCGAAACTTCGAAATGGAGCTTATCTGGGTTGACTCCTTGTCTTCCCGTGACCAAGGGCTGTGACCACAGTATTATGCGAAAAGAGCTTTCACGATTTCGCATATCGTGAATTCGTAATTCCTTATGTTCAATGTTCCTGTCACCTCCAAATCCTGATTTGCAAAATTCTATAAGGAATTCAAATCAACGGTCCAGATCATTTCTTGATCTGGCGGTTACTATTACATCACAATTTCGCAATATATGTTGCATAGTTTCTTCTGCCTCTCCATACCGCGATTCGCAAAACTCTGATAAGAGATTAGATCAACGGTCCAGGTCAGATCTTGTCTCAACGGTTGCGATTGAATCGCAATATCGCGTATCGCGATTTCGAAAGTCTCGTTGCATTTGTTCACTTGCCACTCCATGTTGTGATCCCCGAAACTCTGATACGATCTAGAATCAACGGTCCAGATCAAAGCCTGATCTGACGGCTCAGATTACATCGTGATTTCGCATATCGTGATATCGGAGTTCTCGTCACATTTATTTACTTGCTACTCCATGTTGTGATCCCTGATTCTCTGACACGGTCTAGAATCAACGGTCCAGATCAAAGTTTTAATCTGACAACTCAAATTATATCGCGATTTCTCATATCGCGATATCGGGATTCCTGATGTCAATAATATTTGACATGTCCAACTCTCGATCCCCGATTCTCCGAATAGGACTGTAAACTACGGTCCAGATTCATTTTGGATTCAATGGTTACGATTGAACTGTGATCTTGTTGCAATCTGTCTTATACAAACCCATCAATGACAACAACCATTCGCTGTCTGCAAACTTGCCATCAATGACAACAACCATCAACACACATTCGCTGCTTGTTCAATATTTTCCAACATAACATGTACTATCCATATAGAATAGTCTTACCTATAAATATATCAAAAATCATACCATTATCCATCAAACAAACTTGGGTCCATTTCCCAAACCTTTGTACTACCGAAATTTGCTACCGAACTTTCTTCTATGGTTGACATCAATGACAACCAACCCAATTAATCAACACTCTCAACCACATAAGTTGAATACATGGAAACCACGCTATTGGAATACTTGGGGGCAGATGAATTAGTATGAGAAATTTATACCACTTTCAATCAAAATATATAAACTTCAACTTTATTAGCAATATTCAATATTTTATCACTTATGCATTCTATGTATTATTGCATCATAAATAGTTTTAATCAACAATATCACATTAGATACACAGTACTCTAGAATTTACGTGGAAAACAAAATGGGAGAAAACCATGGAATGATTTCTTATATATATCAAGAATACATTCACAGGAAGCACAAACTTCCCAATTCTACAACACCAACTAGAAGGAGGAACCAACCCCCTGATTCACAAGAACCAACATGAAGGAATATACAACTACCTGAATTATCCACCTAGAACTAGAATGAGGCTACGAACTCCTAGTTTATAGGCTCCAACCTGAAGGAAGCTCCAACTCCTTATGTTATTTGGCTCCAACCAGAAGGAGGCGATGACCCCCTAATTTACAATATCCAACCTGAAGGAAGCTCCAACTCTCTGAGTTTTCCAGCACCAACCAGAAGGAGGCTACAACCCCCTTTCCTTGCCCCATCCTATTGTCCTAAAATATAAGTGTAGACTCAAACTATAACTACCACTAATCAACCTATAATTTCCACTGTCATCAACCAACCTATCATTTCCAGTGTCACAACAACCAAGTAATGTCACTTTGTCACATCGACCAATCATTGTCACTCTATCACATCAATTTTTGCCTGATGATCAACCAATCATCCAACCTGTCACTATCCTTTTCGTCGTCATTGATATATCAACATCAATCATATCCACTTACATGGATACCAAAACCATCATCATACCATGTAAATCAACCATGTACCAGAACATGTACTATACCATGTACCTCAACCTGTATCTACCATGCATCAACTATGCATCAAACATGTACCATACCATGTAAATCAACCTATATCATACCATGCATCAAACATGTACCATATCATCATCAATTCGTGAAACATAGAATCATAAAGATGTGTCTCAATATCACTAATCATGTACCATAATATATCCCAAGTGTAGGTGTTGTTATAGCACAATTTGTAGGTTGGGAAAATCCTAACCCAACGAAAAAACAAATGCTACAACTTGGGAATCATATACCCAATGTCACCTCGATGTAGGTCATGCACTTCAAGGGTGACTAGGTCGCTCTAGGGAGGTGATCATGGTGACCCTAGGGGGATTAAGATGGGGGTAGAGGGAAATGGAATTAAATCCCCTAGAGGTCAATTCTAAGTGGAATGAATGGTAGGGAGATATTCCTTGCAGGTCAAGTAATTGCTACGTGACATGTATAGTACTTTTTTGGATGATTGTACCTGCTCAAGACACAAGAAAACACACTTTAAAATGATATATGTTAGTTGTATTAGCAAGTTAATTTTGTTTTTCCTAATTTTCAGCAGTATATATTGGCTTATATTATCAAATAAAACATCTAAAATCAGCATATAAATATCTAGACTAGTTAGGTAAATCAACATCAAACTTAGCAATGAATATAGGATGAAAATTTGCAGTTAAGAAGATATACAAGATGGTTGTTGTAAACATGTGTTTTCTGCAAAAAATTGCAGCCTTATGTATGTAGCATTCAGTGGCAAGCAACAGAAAAATCAACCATGAAAAGGTTCCAAGAACTAGCTCAAAATATGCGCGCTAGTTAGGAGAGTAAATGAGCAAAGTTAGAGAACTAGTCTAGGTTAGTTTAGGAATTATGAGAGTGTTATTAGCTAGTTTTATGAAGCCCTAATGGCTGTAGGTTAAATTTTGTAACAGAAATTAAAGTGTTGGGAGAGAGGGGAGGCCCTAGTGGGGGGAGATTCCTCTCAATGAGACAAAACAACTTCAAGCAAGAGACCTTTGAAAAGACCAAAACTTGTGTTTCCCAAGGCAATGATTTTATATCTCCAATGAAAAAAAGTATGACTAGTGCCTTTACCATTTGGTTAATGGAGTCAAAAGGAGTTTATAGGATCTACCTCCTTGGGGGTGTAATCCCCTTTACTTCCCAATGCAATTTTCTCTAGGCTAGGGTTTAAGCTAAGAGGGTGTATGCCCTTATACTTCTCTTAGCAAACCCTTGTTGAAGCAATAATATGAAGAATAAAGTTATGAATCCTAAGGTGGGGGTGTATTCCCTTATACTTCCCACCTAGTTCCTAGCACACTAAGCTTGAATTGAAACAAATGATAGAAAGAAATTAAAAACCATACCAATTCAAGGAAAAATACCAAGATAATCCACCACAATATTAATATAAAATCCTTCCAAGGATATTGCATCACTTCTTCCATCAACCATTCATAAGTATAACCATACACAAGTGCACAAGAGATAGAAATATCCAAGAGGGCCAAAACATTCATACAGAGTCTCTCATAAGAGGGATATTTATTCTTTAAAATGAGATCTTATGATCTCTATTTATACTAAAAGTAGCTAACATAGTTTGTCCACAAGTTAAGGAGTAAAACACAATATTAGGGGTCAAAAACCATAATATTCCCCCCTTGACAAAGTAATATTAAAAAATTCACTTAAAATTTCACTTTTTGCACAAATTAAACCCTAATTTAGGAGGACGTCACCCCTTTAGGGGAATGTTTTCCACTTTGAGGAAATCGTTGGTGCTGGAGAAGCATGGATGGGCCTCCAAAGGCCATGTGTCAAGAATCTAAGCACTCATATCATGGTGAAGATCTTCTTCTCCCCAAAACATCCATGTGTCAAAGAGTGGCACCTCACCACTATACCCTATCCCCCAAGATCATGACGTCAAGCTCAAAAGTGGAACATTTTTCCCCTCCTGGGAAAATCATTTGGTAAGTACAGGGTTGGATAGGTTGTCCAAGTAATCATCAATACCATCCAAGTTTGATCTCTCTCATCTAACATGTGGGCCCCTGACATCCAACATGTTGTCTTGTAGCCCAATGGAATCCCAAGCCAATCTTGTTCTCCCAAAACTGTCCACCAACCAGGTCCTACAAAGACAAATGAACATGCCCTCCAAGGATCTCAAGTCATAACATCATGATAAGTGAATCCAATCAATAAATAATCCATCTAATCTTGTGCATCAAATATCACTATATCAAATAATTAACAACTCAAAGACACTATGTGACTTGTGAAGCTTAAATATGGGAGGGTTGACGAGGTGTCCTATTGGGTATATCTTTCCCTAGGTCAAGGAGAGATTCCAATATGTCCCTCTCTAAGCCATGTAAAGTGTATGAGGTGGATGGGTTCAATACTCAATGGGCATAGGGATCATGACATACAAGGGGTTGTAGTGTCTCATTTATGGGTGACTTTGTAGAGTGTGTGTGGTACCTTCGTCCGCAATGCACTTTTTCCAATCCCATCAATTGACTTTTATCTCTCTTTCTTTATATTTTCTTTCATTATAGCATAAGGAGAGATAAAAGGTCACTTCCCTAGCATGGTGACCAGGTGATGGAAATTTCACCCACAAAGACCGAATGGAAATGAGAAGGTTGGCTTATGATGATACCCCCTTTATTTCATCCATGCAACCGAGAGCCATTTTCCTGGTTTGGTGACCAGATGATGACAATGCCATACCACTAGATATCCATGGATGTGATAGGTTGACTCGTGATGAGACCTCCTATCCTTCAACTAACCTTTCAAGAATTTCTTTATTATATTGTGGGTCCTCTTTATTCAAAGATAAGTGTTTCATTGTGATCCCTAGGTGAAGCATCTGGAAGGTTTATTTAATGATTTTATCTTTTACCCAACACCAACCCATTTGGGCCTTTATCCCCTTCTTCCCATAGAATGAGGGACAACCCTGTCTTGGGTCAATATACCCTAAAATCCCAAGAGAAAAGGAAATAGAGGGGAATAATGATGAAAAGTGGTAAGTATGGTCGATAATGGTACAATGGCTCATTAAGGGAGTTCCCAGTAGCAAACCCATCCCCAAGGAAAACCACTTACTAGGGTGCACTATCAACCACCAAGGTGAATCAAGGTAAAAGGCATAATGTCCAAGCACATATCATGAAATCTAGAGAAATCTAAGATAAAACATAATCAAGTGGCTTAAATGTTGAAATGGTTCTCACCACAATATTGACGTGTACCTCATGGAGCAAGGCCCATTTCCTTTCAAAAGCGAGTTGGTGTGGTGGATTCCATCTCTAAACTGGTGACCATTTGTGTTGGTGAGTGGGTGTTCCATATTTGCAAAGGGTAATGTTGGTCATGTAATCTCTTGGCATTGCATATATGCAACCTGAGGGCCTTGAGACATCATCTCCTTAGGTATCCACAAAATAGGGATAACATCTAGCTCCTACTTGGGGACATGCGCTCACTATAGGGTGCATGAGAACCGCAACATCTCCTCGTAGACCTGTTCCTGCAAGGAAACATCATATTGTCAAGTGCAGGATGGCCTAATAATCCTTGTTCTCGTATGATCATGATCAAAATCAATTGAGCCAAAAAAATAAAATTTTAACATTTTTTTCAAAAAATTATAAACTAAGCATGAAACCAATATGCAAGTAGAATTAAATGCATCTAAACTAGTTTAAGCAATCACGATGAAAAATGCAGGGAATCAAACTGATTTACCTACTTACATGGGGAATGGGCCCTGAAGAAGTCATGTGCCACCCAGGAAATATTTTTTGAGTAGGGATCCATTTACTGGTAGTGGCATCCTCCTCCCATCTATTATGGATAAGTAGAAAGAGACTGGTCCATAAAATTCCTCTATTTTGTAGGGGCCTAGCCAAAGGTTGTCAAAATTTTGATGCATTCCTGGTTTTTCTCTTCTTCTATCCCACATTAGAACTCGATCTCCTTCCTTGAAGTCTATTTTCCTTGCCTTTTGATCAAAAGTTCCTTTTACTTTTTCTTGATTCCTTGTCATTTGATCGAAGGCCATTCTTCAAGTCTCATCCAATTCTACAAGATGATCAATTCGCCCCTGCAATGCTTCCTTATCTGTACTGAATTGTTGGGCAATTTGTAGTGCTAGAATTTGGAGATTTATAGGCAAGAGAGCCTCAAATCTATACACCAACTCAAAAAGAGTCCTTCCGATGGAAATATTTTTGGTTGTGTGGTTGGCCCACAAGGAATAATTGATCTTGTTATCCTTGTTATCGTGCAATTTATATTTGTCCCAAAGGGAAAGGCTAAAGGAGGGAAAATTGGGGTAATGGGAGGTTGTCCTATCATTGTCACCTTAATAAGACACCTCTTTCTATTTAGGTATGATATCCCAGGGGAGATGTCCCCAGTGACCTAGGGGTTTGAGAAGGAAAAGGTTAAATTATAGAGAAAAGATATCCCCTCTCACAAGTCACACTGATCATAAAGTCCCAAATTTTTAACAAATGAAGTAGTGATATGCTTGAGTGTACCTGTTGAGAACAAAGTAACAAGAAAAACATTATTTTGCAAGTACAGTTTGATGTTAGTGCTTTATAAAATATTGGAGTTTTCAATAAAAGAAAATAAGTTGATCCAAGATGAAGCAAACAAAAAATCTATAAAAACAATATATGCAATATGATAGCTTCACAATCAATGCCTTAAATAAGCTCAGAAATGATAATCCAACAATAGCAATATACTAGCACTTGTCAGAAGCTAATGAGGCAATGTAAAAATCAACTTTTGCAATTGATTTTAAGAGCTTTTACTATTGTAATAATTGGTTGTATCTTACTTTTGTAAAAACAACAATAAGGTTAGTGAATTAGTCTACTCTAGGGTTGGGAAAGGTTACTAGATAGCTTGAGGTAAAAGTTTTAAGGGTTATTCTCATCAATCAATCAAATAGAAGGACAAGATCTGTGTCTTTAGGGTTAATGGAGTAACTTTTCGCAGCGACAATATTGAAGGAATCAAATGATAATATATGAGCTAAGAACAAAGAGGTATGATTGGTTGAGGTGTTGGTAACCCAAGGCCTCAATCAACAAACCCTAGAAGGAAAATGTTCACTAGGAAGTAGGTAACCCTAGGCCTAGCAGCTTTCCTTCTTCTTTATCTCAAGGATGAAGTAAATAATGGATTGATGAAGAAAATGATGCTAGGGTGCTACAATGGTAGGGATCTAGAACAATTCTTCAAAAGGTAGGGTTTCTAGCGCAATCTAGTAGGTGAAAAGTTGTTAAGACAATGACACTAACATGTGCTTGATCTCCTAGGGTTTTAAGCTAGCAATTTCATAATCTTGGAAAAAATGAAAAGTAAATGTACTATAACCATTCAAAGTAAAGAATAATTGCAGAAATTTACTTACATTCACCAAGAATAATCTATCAATTAGCCTACTTGAATACTTTCCACCAAGAAAAATGACAAAAACACCAAAATTAGCCTCCTCCAAGAGTTGTGCACCACTAAATTTCAGCCAATAAAACCATAAGTGAGCCAAATTTCAGACCTCACTTAGTGAGTGAATGAATGATGAAAAAATACAAGGGGAAAAAACCTTATTTATACAATCACAATGACCTTTAATTACAAAATTAGGTCAAAAAGGCTGACATGGCCACTTTACATGAGAAAATCCAATTTACATAAAATTGACAAATAAAACCCTAATTTAGGATTTTTAGGGTGTCGTCGTGCCCCTCCTAGGGTGACGTTAGCCTCTTTGATGGAACATTATCCCTCCAAGTGGAACGTTGGGGGTAAAAACCCCTCTCGAATTTCCACATGTGCCAACCCAAAGCGTCCTCAAGCTGGGTACCTCAACTAGGTGATGTCAACGCTCTGAATGATGATGTCAAGGGCCTTCAAGGGTCAACATCATGGTGGGAGGGAAAGACCCCCCTTGGTCGAGGCCTTCCAGGCTATCTTTGCTAGAACATCCTCATCTCTCTCTGGTGCAATCCTCTGGCAAACATCTGGGGTTTCAACATCCATCTGGTGGGGATTTATCCCTATGGAGGTCTGAGCTAATAATCTCCCCATATGTACCTATCTGTCGGGTGTGGCCCTGCAGTAATGACAAGTACTCCCTCCATGGGATCATAAGTCACAAGCATCATAGAAATGTCAATCACATATAATAATCAAGTTACTCAAGAATGTGCATAAAAACCCCCTTTTCCTAAACAAGTGATGAAAGATGTTATGCTATTCTACGAGCTAGGTTTAGAGAGGGTCTCGGGACGTCCTATTCGGATATTTCTCCCTAAGTGTGGGGTGTCCCTAGGTGAATACCAAAATAGTTCATGTAAGTGCTTGAGATGGCATGGGATGTTTGGGTAAGGGGTGTAGTGATGTAAGGGAAATGTAGGGCTTGCCTGTGGGTGCCTCTGAAGAGGGTGAGTTGCACATTGTTCTGGATGAAATTTTTTCCTATCTCATTCAATGCATTTTTTACTCTTTGTCTTATTGATTTTTATTTCAAGAGAATAGTTGGGTGACATTACCCTGGCATGGTGACCAGTGGTGACAGTGTTACCCACAAGCATTTCATGGACATGAGAAGGTTGGCTCATGATGAGACCCCCTTTCTCTTCGATATGCCACCAAGAGCCACTACCCTAGCGTGGTGACCAGTTGAATGGTAGTGTCATACCACTACATTCCCATGGACCTAATAAGTTGGCTCTTGATGAGAACTCTATCCTCCAACTAGGTCTTGAGTTTATTTATTTTATGGGTCCCTCCTTTTTCTTATTGAGAAGCCTTTTATTTCTTTCTTGGGGATCCCTAGGAGAAGAATCTAAAGGTTTTATTCTTTTGGATTTTATATTCTTCCATATACTTTTACCCTCTAGACCTTTAGCCCCTTCTTCCCACAAGGCAAGGTATGGTCTTTAACTAGCTTCAAAAATCCAATGCTTGAACCGATGCAGGGGATAGATAAGCGGGAAGATGATGAAAAGTGACAAGTATGGTGGCAATGGACTATGACCTTTCATGAACACACACAGTTTCAACTCACTCCTAAGGATAAAAACATCTAGGGCATTATGTGATCCCCCCAGGTATGGATAATTCAAAAGGCATAAATTCCAAGCACACATCATAAAGAAAAAGAGAATTAAATGCACATATTCAAATGTTTTGAGAATCAGAGTGACACATACCATGATACCTGGATTCATTACCTCATGGAGAATGACCCACTATTGTTGAAGGACCAAGCCTATGGGATGGATGTTGTTGCTTCTGATAGGATGGAGGAACTGAAGAAGAAGGATGGGCCCTCTAGGTCCAAGATCATGTCAATATGGCTCTCGATACTCCATTTCTAGGACCTGTGGGCCTTGATAAATAATCTCCTTATTTATCCCTATGCTAAGGGATAACATCTGGCTCCAACTTAGGGACATGTTCTCACCGTAGAGTGCATGATAACCTCAACATCTCTGGTATGACATGTGACCTACTAGATCTCAAAAACATTTATTAGTAATGAATTGAGGTGGTGATATCATCCCTAGCTCATATATGATATAATGAAATACAAGTAAGCAATCATATGCACAAATGGAAACACAACTACTCTAATATGAAATGCAAATGGTATATACAATGAATGCAAAATCCTTGCCTACTTAACTCTACTTACATGTTGGTTGAGTGCTAGGCATATTCAAATAGCCAATGAAACCATCCTAGAAATGTCTCATAATATCTGCCTCTTTGCTTCATCATGAACCAAAACAATGATAAGTCAAGCACAAAAATAACATGAGTTAGAAAATGTATTGTATCATTGGAAATCGTAAAGTCTAGCTCATGGAGGCGGGTGGGAGAGACAAAATGGTGCCAAGTCATACTCTCAGGAAAGTGCTCAATCCATCTCATGAAAATTCAAAGGTTTAATAGAATGACTATGTTATAGCAAGATTTGCCTCACCATTGCTATCTTGCACAAAGGGCCTTTTTACATTTCCCTATGCAGACTTGTCATCCCTTTCTGATGAATCCAAATATTAAAATACATATTTTTTCACATATACGCGCCCTATATACTATACAACACGCATATACACAGGCTACTCCACTACATCCCATGTACATCGAGATGTGTGCCAAAAAATGCAAAAATGAAGTCGGGTTTCCATGTCATGATAGAAGATCTCTGATCCTTGTCCTTCCATATACTGGAAACGTTCGGACTCAGCCCTTCAATTTCATTTTGAAGGCTATAATAACACAATTCTGAGCTATGGAAAAAAGGAGAAAGCATTCAACTTTGAGAGAAAAGTTACTCTGGAGAAATTACTTCATATTGAGTCTGCATTCCTTTGGCCCTCGAGTCTAAACGCAGTGTTCAGCCCCCAAGCTCTTTCCCTATTGTTAAGAGAAACTCATTTTTTCTTTTCTATGAGCTTGCCTTTGGTGGAGGATTGAAGTGGTGGAGGCCCAATTGGAAGGAACTTGGATTCTTGGTTTCAAACCGTGCCGACACAGAAGTCTGTAATGTTTTCGCTTATGTTGATCATTTATTAATAGAAATACTCCTTTCTCATCGAATTGGTATCGTGCAAATATATGATTATTATCCATGGGAATATTTGTAATGTTTATTAATGGATTATGTTATCTAATGTGCTAACCCCTTTACATTATCACTATATACTTTCTCTGCTTGTTTGTTGAGAACTTGTTGTAGGTACAAAGATTTGGGTCAAAGTGCTCAACAATGGAACATCATCAAACGTTGGAACGAGGTAGGCTTCTTTCTTTTCTTGCTTGCATATTGGTTTATATAGAATATGTTGGAATTGAGTAGATTTCTGTAGTCATACCTGTCTGTTGTGGTTTACCCTGGCCATAGAGATTTTTTCCCTCGTAATAGAACTAGTGACTCCGCTAGGGAGAGATCTTCTTTCTAAGGGTTGAAGTAATTTTTCTCCTTGCATTGCTCTTTTTCCTTTGTGTTTCTTGTCGTATCACTGCTTGACATATTTTGTTCACTATGAGTCTGAGTTTTCATCCTTTTAGCCTTGCTTGGCCTTGTTTTCAAGCCTATACGCACCCTATTTCCTTGATAGTCGCATACACATGCGTGTTGTCTCATTGGGAGATGCATATATATGCTTTGTTTCTCTGAATAGTCGCGTACACCTTATTTCCTTGCTTGGTTTCTTGGTTTGGTGGTTATTGGTTGGGATTTGATGATTGTTGAGCCTTCTTAGGTCTCTGTAGTGCATGTTGAGCTTCTCTAGGTGGACAAGAAACTCGTTTGGAGTTGAATTTTTGGGCATAGTCTTTCTTATTTTTTTTCATTTTTGATTTGTCCTTGAACTCTAGTTTGTTTGCTCGAATTCTTGGTATTCTACTTGAGTCATTCCATTTATACACAATAGAATATATATATTAGGTTGCTTTTCAGACCATTCATTTTCTCTTTAATATATTGAAAATACAAAAAAAAAAGGAATTTTACATTGCTTTGCATTTTTGTCTTCCGAATCTTTATCATTAGCTTGGTGCATTTAGTGAAATATTGCATTTTACTTCTGAATTACAGAGTTGAAATTGAAAATTGCACTGTTTTTAAACGCATATCATTCATTGAAAAATTAAAATTAGACTTTGCGTTATATTTATATTTATTTTCTTGCAGAGTCATAATTATTTCATGAGTTTCACTTCCATACCCTTTTGAGTAATCACGGCCAATAAAATTTATGCTTTAAACTAAAATTGATTAGTCATGATTTTATTTTTAGGGTGCACAAACTAGTCTAGGATTTAGTGCCTTGGGATGGGATTTTGTGAGTAAACTTCTCCAAGGAAATTAAATCAACATATGTGTCTGAGATAGGGAGTTGAGAAGTCCATTGTATAATTGATAAGATCAGGAGGCTCTTCTCACACCAGAGTTAATCACAAGGTCATGTGAAGTTAGTTGAAGGGATAACCCCCAGATACTCGTCTAGCGTCAGAGATATTTCTATGGATTTATTCGTATTTGGGGATCTTGCTAGTACCCATACCTCTGTGAGATGCGGTGCTTTCAAGGTTTCAAGCTTTGCTACCCTACCCATACAGTAATCCAGACTTACGACTGCTTTCCTATGCATCGGTTATACAATGGTTTATTAGTTGCTTGACTTAGGTATCTCATAGGTTACTTGCAGGGGTTATTTTAATTGTACCCTGGGTCAGATAGAGGTCAAACAACACACAACCTTTATGGAAGATTACCTCTCCAGGGGGATTTGACCGACTAGTTGTTAAGTCCACGAGGGCCCCTATAATTGATTCTATTACCTCCAAACTTTAGTGGGGAGTCTCAGGTCCCTCTTAGACGAGACATACCTTCTTTAGCGAGGGAGGCCACTCAGCCACTTTAGCCCATTTGCATGCATATTGGTCGTTTGACTTTTGGTATGCTCTTTGACTACTAGTTGGCCTTAGAAATCTCTTTTGGGTGTCATCATCATGGATAGTGGAGTTTCTTTTGCTCCCTCATTTACTGCTACCCATCCCATGATACCTACTCATTTCATGGAGACAGATCCTTCTTATTTTCAGAATGGTTTGCAAAACTATAACACTCAGTCCGCACCTTGGGTCTCTAGTCATTTTTTTATTGATATATCTTCACCCATGCAATCCTCTCCCTGGCCCACATATATGAATCCTAGCATTGTATCAGGGGGCACCATGGCTCTGATGCCTACTTCTTCATTCGATATGAGTTATGTCCCCTTGGGAGGTTGGAACCTTCCCCCTTATGGATCCAATGCTAGCTATGCTCTTCCAGGATCCAGTGCTCAGATGGATGCTTATCCCACTTATTACGCCCCATCCATGTATATTTCATCTGCCATGTCAGTTCCATCGAACATGTTTTCCATGACAGGCCCTCAAGTACCCCCAGGTATTTCATATGCGGAGAATCAAATTTACGGTTCAGGCTACCCTCTTTATGGGACCCCTTCACAAGGGGACAACATATATCATCACTTGAATAATTCTTATCCTACCTTGGTCTCTTCGCAGACCTCTGTGATGATGCCCGTCCAAACCTCTTCGGACCATTTTGGCATAAACCAACACCTTTCTGGGTAGGGACAAGGGGTACACCAGGATCCTTCCTAGCTTGCAATGTTTCAGAACCAATCTTTCCCCGGACCTTGGCATCAAATGCCACAATATACCACTAGACCAGTCACTATCATTCATATTGATGCTCCATCACCAACCTTTGCCAGTCACATCGAAGTGGGTCCACAGTTTCTACAAATTATGTCGACAGCTCGCACCCAACCTCTGCCAATTATGTTGGGGGCACCATCCTATTCACCTTGAATCATAGTCGTGTCACATCTCCAACCTCTATTCATCATATAGGATAAGACTCTCCTACCTCTGCTAGTCATGATGTGAGCGTGTCACCAGCCGTTGTAAACAACGTTGGGGGCATCAAGAGACCTAAACGTCTCAGACATAAGCCTAAATTCCTTTGCAGAACTTGTGAAGGAAGTCATCTTATGCGCTTATGCCCAACTACTTCTAAGATACAAGAAGCATGGATCTCTCCCAAAGGCCCATCATATTCTGATACATTTGTGGTTTCCCCGCACCATGTCCCTCCTTCGATCGACACGGTGCTTTATTCTCCTGACCTCACCCCCATTGTCAAGGGTGATGTGTCCCCTATCCCTGTTGTCATGCATCCTCTTCATCCTAGGTATTAAGAGGTGGTCATACCAGTGCAATCTCTGGCCAATTCCACTCTCCTTGTAAAGGGCGATGCAACCTTTAGTCATGTCATCAACATTCCTAATCCTACTCCTTCTAAATGAGAGAGATTTATTCTTCCCCTGAGTTCTCTCCCTCCAAGTCCTGATTAGGTTCCCTTCGATTGGGACAACCTGATGGGGAATCCCATAACCCCACCTATGTCTTTTCCATTAAGAGACCTTATTCGAACCATCACAGAGACTATATACTCCGTTAGCGCATTCTCCTCCTCAACTTGGAGAGCTTTGGGTTTTCCCAATCTTTTTTCTACTATTCGTAAGATATTGACCTTCCGAAAAAGACCGGTATGGTAGCCTTGGCCTCCCCCTTTACATGTTGATTAGAACAACATAACGATTCTTAGTTAACCTCTTTTCCGACTCGTCTAAAAAACAAAAATATTGTCGAGTGATTTGTCCCTTTCACACTCGTTAAATTGGATTTGAAAGGTCATGAGTCTTAGTTAATCTCTTTTCTGACTCATTACCAAAAATAGAAAATATCGCAGAGTGAACTTGTATTTTTCACACTCATAAATTGGATTTGAAAAGACGTCTACTTGGCAAAATTTTATCCCTTTTTCACACCAAGTAGAATAAAAGACATAAAAAATGACATTTTTTGGCATTAAGTTGTGATTGCATCTCATGACCTCGCTTGCATTATGAAGCCTTTAGCCGATTCTCTCTTTGCATTATAAATTGTTGCCTAAGCAATTTTTGCATCATCAAGCAAGCAGAGCCTTGTTTATATCCTTCGAAATTTGAGACCCTATACCCTGGAGGGAAAATCACCCCGAGTGTCCATCTCCCATATGCATTTCCTTGCATTGAGCATAGGTACGTTCCACTGCTGGAACTAGTTTTGCTTACTTGTGACACTCATTTCCTCCTCTGTATCATAGCATTCTTTTGTTATGAAAAACAAATATAGGTGGAAAGGGAGTACTATAATATAATTGGCAGCAGTCATGTCGCCTTTGAATAGAGCACAAAATTATTGAGTCCTTGTGTCATCATAATTTTGGGTTTAGCATGGCCTTATGAAGTTGATCTCGTTACAGAGTTTTCTCTATCGACTGGTTACTCTTCCAGTCCCTATCGAGGACATTATTGATTCCTCTTGCATCAAATAGTTACATCATTGATTCTATTTTGTTGGAGTCTACCACATGTCTCATGCTCTTGTTCAAAGGAAGTCTATCAACCTGTGTTGGCCATTCCTCGGAACTCTTGACTTTGCATGTCATCCATACCCTCAATTTGTCTCAGAATCACATGATATTATGGTCTTATCATGTAGCATGGCCCTACTTTCATCATTGGTAGGTCACCTTGAACCCAACAGTCAACATTTCATCATTGGTCAGTGACTGGGTCCCTTGAGTCTGAACACAGTGTTCATCCCCCAAGCTCTTTCCCTATTGTTAATAGAACCTCATTGTCTCTTTTCTATGAGCTTGCCTTTGGTGGAGGATTGAAGTGGTGGAGGCCCAGTTAGAAGGAAATTGGTTTCTTGGTTTTGAACCATGTCGACATGGAAGTCTGTAATTTTTTCACTTCTATTGATCATTTATTAATAGAAATACTCCTTTCCCATCCAATTGGTATTGTGAAAATATATGATTATTATCCATGGGCATATTTGTAATGTTTATCAATGGATTATGCTATATAATGTTCTAACCCCTTTATATTATCACTATATACTTTCTCTTCTTGTTTGTTGAGAACTTTTTATAGGTACAAAGATTTGGTTCAAAGTGCTCAATAGTGGAACATCATCAAACATTGGAATGAGGTAGGCTTCTTTCTTATCTCCCTTGCATATTGGTTTATATAGAATATGTTGGAAATGAGTAGATTCATGTAGTCATACCTGTCTATTGTGGTTTACCCTAGCCATAGAGAGTTTTTCCCTCATAACAGACTCAAAGAGTCTTAAGTTTGGATACCTCGGACATCTTCACAATCTGAGGCCTAGGAAGGGACAAGCAAGGAACTAGAGGATGACTAACAATTTCTTAAGGGGAAGCTGGAACACTGTGATAATAAGATTCTTCTTAAGGTGCTCAATATTCCCTTAAATTCCAAAAGGATTTTTTTTCCTACAGAAGACTTGGGATAAGGGACATATTTCCAAACCATAGCCTTAGTGACATAGCAAGGTAAAGTAATCAAAGGGAGGTGGAAAATCTTATCACAAGTATCTTGCTTCAGGAAAGCAACTTCCTCACTCTTATCAAGAATTGAGCACAATTATGGTTGATAATTTTATTCATTGAATAATTCCAAGTCCTCAAAGGAACAATTATCAAAGTCCTCAAGGTATGACCGAAAATTATTAGGAGAGCATAGCATCAGGTCATCCGTGGGTGTCCAAAAACAAAATTGTAATTGTGTCATGTCCTTGTTTCCAAATGTCAAATTTATTAGTAACTTCATGTGGTAATGGTAAAGGAAAATTTTGGACATGACCCTCAATGTCATAAATGGGATCCCCATCACATCCAATCACTTCCCAATTATGCTTCCTGACATGTATGAATTCTTCAATATTATCAACAAAGTCATCATCTTCATCATAACATGAAGGGGTAAAAACATCCAACACTTCTTCACTTTCCACATCATAAGATAAAGAATCATTAAAAATTTGGAAAGGGAAATAACTCACCTTTCTTACTTCTTCTTCTGTAGGAGCTTCAAGTATTTGGATAACTTCATAAAATGGAAGACTTTCTTCTACATATTCAACTTTATAATATAGAGGATATATCTTGTTCAATGGCTCATTTATTCTTCATTCTCTAAATCATAGAATAAGGTATTATCAAAAACCTGAAAAGGAAAGTGACTAATATCATCCTCTTCTTCTTGTGCAGGAAAAATGGGATTTTGGATGGCTTCATCAGAGGGAGGAGTGCACATGAATGCTTCATAATCATGTTTGATATCTTCAATCTCTCTCTCTTCAACCATGTCTTCATCCTCCTTGGAAGAAGAATGAGTAATCCCCTGCTCTTCCTTATGGGATTGGGAGACCTCATCAGGATCCTTCTCCTCAAACTCTTGTCGGTGGATGATGTTTTCCCCTTTTTCTTGGAAATTATCAGTCAAGGTCTCGAGGGAAACTAATCTCCCCAAACTAAGAGCATTTGGGGAAAATAGGTGTCTTTCATTGCACAAGGAGATATTTTCCTCGATTTCTCTATCCATGCTATGGACTTCATGAAGTGCTTTTGGGTCCTTTTTACTAAGGGGAAATCATAAATGCACTAAGACTGCATTGTTATAGAGATAAACGAGGTGCTTGTCTTTAGGATGATGGCTTCTAGGAATTCAAAATAGCAAGTCCTCAAACCTATCCTAGAACTCTATGATGGTCTCATTCTCACTTTGATTTATATGCTCGAGTCTTTTTAGTAGTATTGGGACGTCTTCCAACATAATACCCCATCTTTTGAGAAATGTTTCTTCTAATTGGTCCATAGATATGATGCTAGCATCAGGGAGGTTTTCATACCACTCCCTAGCATTTCCATGAAGAGTGGTAGAGAAAAGTTTCATTTCCAAATATTCAGTATCATCACTGATATGTTGGAGTTGAAAGAAACCTGAAACATCACCCATGTGAAATTAGGCTCTATCCCCGTCACTACTAGTGAATCTAGGGAGCCATTTCTCGTATTTCGGGGGAATTTGTCGAGGTTATCTCGAGATCATACTCATGTATAAAGGTTTGAAATTTCCTGGGTCCCATTGAGAAGTCATGGTTGGTTTTTTCATTAGTGGAGTCACCAGATAATTTTCTTGAAACTATAAAAGCGATGAGGGGATCACCCTCAGTGGAGTCGCCAGGTAAGATTTGTAAAATAAAGGATTTTGAGGAAAGGCTTACTAAAAAGTGTTGTCTTTGAGGAGAATTTACTCAGTGTTCCCCGGTAATGGAAGCAAAATGTTATCGAGAAATTTTCACTTGTCCCAAAGGGAAAGGCTAAAGGAGTGAAACTTGGTGTAACAGGAGGTTGTCCTATGAGTGTCACCTTAATAAGACACCTCTTTCTATTTAGGGATGATAACCCAGGGGAGATGTCCCTAGTGACCTAGGGGTTTGAGAAGGAAAAGGTTAAATTATCGAGAAAATATATCCCTTCTCACAAGTCACACTGATCAAAAAGTCCCAAAGTTTTATCAAATGAAGCAGTGATATGCTTAAGTGTACCTGCCCAAAACAAAGCAACTAGAAAAAAACTATTTTTCATGTATAGTTTGATGTTAGTGCTTCATAAAACCTTGGACTTGTCAATAAAAGCAAATAAGTTGATGCAATATGAAGGAAACATAAATTATATAACAAAAATATATAGAAGATGATAGCTTCACAATAAATTCCTTAAATAAGATCAAAAATGATAATCCAACAATAACAATATACTAGCACTTGTCAGAAGCTAATGAGGCAATGTAAAAATCAACTTTTGCAATTGATTTAAAGAAATTTTGTTGTTGTAATAATTGGCTGTAGGTTACTTTTGTAACATAATCAATAAGGTTATTGAATTAGTCTACTCTAGGGTTAGGAAAGGTTAGTAGATAGCTTGAGGTAAACGTTTTAAGGTTTGTTCTCATCAATCAATCAAATAGAAGGTCAAGATCAGTGTCATTAGGGTTAATGGAGTCACTTTTAGCAGTAGAAATCTTGAAGGAATAAAATTATAATGTATGAGATAAGGACAAAGAGGGATGATTGGTTGAGGTGTTGGTAACCCAAGGCCTCAATCAACAAACCCTAGAAGGAAAACTTTCACTAGGAAGTAGCTAACTCTAGGCCCTAGTGGTTTTCCTTCTTCTTTAGCTCAAGGATGAAGTAAATAATGGCTTGATGAAGAAAACGATGCTGGGGTGATACAATGGTAGGGCTCTAGCACAATGCTTCAAAATTTAGGGTTTCTATCACAATCTAGTAGGTGAAAAGTTGTTAATAAAAGGACAATAACATGTGCTTGATCTCCTAGGGTTTTAACCTAGCAATTTCATAATATTGGAAAAAATAAAAAGTAAATGTACTATAACCATTCAAAGTAAAGAAGAATTGCATAAATTCACTTACATTCACCGGGAATAATCTATCAATTATCCTAGTTGAAGACTTTCCACCAAGAAAATGCCAAAAACACCAAAATTAGCCTCCTCCAAGAGTTGCGCACCACTAAATTTCAACCAATAAAACCCTAAGTAAGACAAATTTCAGACCTCACTTAGTGAGTGAATGTATGATGAGAAAATAAAATGGTAAAAACCCTTATTTATACAATCACAATGACCTTTAATTACAAAATTAGGTAAAAAAGGCCGACATGGCCAATTTACATGAGAAAATCCAATTTTACATAAATTTGACAAATAAAACCCTAATTTTAGCTTTTTACGGTGATGTCATGCCCCTCCTAGGGTGAAGTTAGCGTATTTGATGGAATTTTATCCCTCCAAGTGGAACATTGGGGCTCAAAATCCCTCTGGAATTGCCACACGTGCCAACCCAAAGTGTCCTCAAGCTGGGTGCCTCAATTGGGTGACATCAAGGCTCTGAATGATGATGTCAATGGCTTTCAAGGGCCAACATAATGGTGGGAGGGAAATAGCCCCCTAGGTCTAGGCATTATAGGATGCCTCTATGGGAACGTCCTCCTCTCTCTTCAGTGCAATCCTCTGGAATATGTCTGGCCCTTGTTGGGGTTTCAGCATCCATATGGTGTGATTTTATCCCTATGGAGGTCTGAGCTAATAATCTCCCCATATGTACCTGTCTTTCGGGTGTGGCCCTACAGCAACAACAAGTATGCCCTCCATGGGCTCATATTTCACAGGGATCATAGCAATGTCAATCATAACTAATAATCAAGTTACCCAAACATGTGCATAAAACCCCCCTTTTCCCAGACAAGTGCTCAAAGACGTTATGTTATTCTATGAGCCAAGTTTGGAGAGGTTCTCAGGATGTCCTATTGGGATAGTTCTCCCTAAGTGTGAGGTGTCCCTAGGTGAATACCAATCTAGGTCATGTAAGTTCATGAGATGTTTTTTTTGTCAAGGGGTGTAGTGATGGAAGAGAAATGTAGGGCTTTCTTGTGGGTGCCTCTCAAGAGGGTGAGTTTCACCTTGTTATGGATGAAAATGTTTCCTATCCCATTCAATTCCTTTTTTATTCTTTGTCTTATTGATTTTTATTTCAAGAGAATAGTTGGGGGACACTTCCCTGGCATGGTGACTAGTGGTGATAGTGTTACCCACAAGAATTTCATGGAGATGAGAAGGTTGCCTCATGATGATACCCCCTTTCTCTTGGCCATGCCACCAAGAGCCACTACCATGGCATGGTGACCAACTGAATGGTAGTGTCATACCACTACATTCCCATGGACCTAATAGGTTGGTTCGTGATGAGACCCCCTATCCTCCAACTAGGTCTTGAGTTTATTTATTTTATGTGTCCCTCCTTTCTCTTATTAAGAAGCCTTTTTTGATTTCTCAGGGATCCCTAGGTGAAGCATATGAAGGTTTTCTTTTTTCATCTTTTATATTATGCCAACTACTTTTACCCTCTGGGCGTTTAGACCCTTCTTCCCATAAGGAAAGGTACAACCCTTAACTAGCTTGGCAAACCCAATGCTCAAACCAATGCAAAGTGTAAATAAGTGGGAAGATGATGAAAAGTGACAAGTATGGTGGGAATGGACGATGACCTTTTATTAACACACCCAATGGAAAATCACTCCTAAGGGAACCAACTTGCTAGGTAATTATGTGATCCCCCCCAAGCATGCATGGACAAGTCAAAAGGCATAAATTCCAAGCACACTTCATAAAGCAGAAGATAATTAAATGCACATATTCAATTTTTTTGAGAATCAGAGTGACACATACCATGATAGCCATACTCATTACCCCATGGAGAAAGACCCATTGTATCTGAAGGACTAGGTCTATGGGATGGATGTTGTTGTTGCTGATATGATAGAGGCGTTGAAGAAGAAGGATGGGCCCTCTAGGGCCAGGATCAAGTCAATATGGCTCTCGATACTCCATGTCTAGGACCTGTGGACCTTGAGACATAATATCCTTAGTTATCCCTAGGCTAGGGGATAACAGTCCCAACTCTTGTTGTTCTCCCCAACAGTCATTTTCACAATGTTCATGATGTTTTTGTTTCTGTATTCTTCCAATCCATTCCCTTGAGGATAATAATTCGAAGAGTGTGATAAAACAATCCTATACTTGAAACAAAACTCATTGAGCACCACTGAACTAAATGAATTGGCGTTGTCGGGGGTTATCTTAGGAGGGACACTGAATATAGTAATAACCTTTTCCTCAAGGAATTTCATCACAACTTCTTTCATTTCTTTGTTGGCTAGGATAACTTCCACCCACCTGGTGAAGTAATTAGTGGAGGTCAAAATCCATCGGTATCCATTACTATAATTGTCATTGAATTCACCGATGAAATCCAGTCCCCATTGTTGAAAGGGTTCTTCTACAATGATGGGTTTAAGGGGAAGGGTAGGGAGGTGTTGCTTGATAGTAAAAAAATGACATGGATGACAAGCTCTAACATATCAATGTGTGTCAAAAGAGATATAGGCCAATAGTACCCTTCTCTTAAAATCTTATGCGACAAGGTGCATGCTGCAAAATGGCCTCCACAATGTCCTGCATGGCATTTTGTGACTAACTTATCAACTTCTTCTTTATCAACACATCTAAGGATTACCCTGTATGGGTTTCTCCACCTGAGACCATATTCTGTTAGGAAATACTTCATGGCTTTGAGTCTGAGGGCTCTTCTTTTATGTTCCACCAAATGATCAGGGCATGTGATGTTTTTTAAGTAATAAATGATGTATGAATACCATTCATTGTTTTCAATTTCATTTACAACAATGTTGACTTGATCCTTTTGTCCTACCTCAATGGCCTCTTGATTTATTTATGTCAACATTTTTTCCAGCCATTGTCCCTTAATTATCTTAGTTGGCTTGATTTCCAAATCATATTCCTATATTTGTGACACTCACTTCCCCCTTGACCCAAGGTAATCTTGTTGTGATAAAACATCCTTTATGGTGGGGTAGGGGAAAGAGGACTTGATCTTGTTGTATCCCACATAGGTTAAAAAGTGTTCGATAGACTTGACTAAAGCGTAATATTTTTTTTATGTAATGGTGTAATTCAATTCTGAGTCCCTAATATTATTGCTCATGAAATTTATTTGGTGTTCATCCCCTTGATCATTCTTTTGTAACAACACACCTGCAATGGTATATTTCGAAGAAAAGAACAAAACGATGAAGTCCTTGGAAAATTTCAGGCTAACTAAGATAGGTGCGACAATTATTTCCTCCTTAATACGTTTGAAAGACAACCTACCTTCACTTTCCCACTCAAAATGGGCATCCTTTTTCAGTAACTTGTTAAGGGGTTTAACAATTTCGGAAAAGTTTGGGATGAATCTCCTGATAAAGTTAATATGTCTGAAGAAGGATTGAAAGGATTTCTTATCTTTAGGGAGAGGGATTTTCTTGATGGATTCAACCCTGAAAAGATCTATCGTGATTCCATCTTTAAAAATGATGTGTCCCAGTAACTTACCCTTGTCAATACCAAAAAATGATTTCTTAGGGTTGAGAGAAATGCCATATTCCCTACATCTTTGGAACATAGTTATTAAGAATTGAATATGATGTTCTCTCATTTTAGAAATGGCGGTCCGATAATATTGATATATCTCTATGAGCTTTCTGATTATATATTTGAAGGCATAGTCCATGGCTCCTTGAAAAGTATCCCTTGCATTGGTGAGTTTGAAAGGCATTCGTAAATACTTATAGTTTCCCCAAGGGGTGGTAAAATATTTTTTGAGTTGATCATCCTCATTTACAAAAACTTGATGCTAGCGGGAAAATCCCCCTATAACTATACCATGGTTCTAAATATAGACAGAGCGATGAACTCCCTTAAAATACAATCTAATTCCTACACTACCCCAAACATTCCACACATATGAACAGAAAGTGATAGAAAAGTAAGTCAGAAGAAGTACCTTTAGTCCAAACGTTCGATACTGACCTCCTCGAGCTTTGATGCTTCCTTGGATTTTGGTCTCCTCCCAAAGATGACCTACATCAATGCTTCGAAAAAACAAGGCTACAAGTATTCTATTTCTATCCATCAATTAGGGTTAGATATAACTCATTATTCATAAACCAAATAAAATACATAAAGATATCATTTGGAACAGGGAAAACAATTCTTTTATTCAATATTCAAATATTGGAAATTACAACCTTTCAGGTTGACGCTCCGGGAACCTGGTCTGGGATCCTCTTAACTTTGCTCCAAGTGCACCTTCCAAATGCCTTTTATCACAATCAACTGATCACTTCAAGGGAAGGGAAGGGATTGTATGGGAGAAAAGGGATAGAGAGGGGATGCTGAGGAAATAACTCGAAAAAGGATGCAAATACTTGGGAAAGGAAGGAAACAGACTTGGGCATAGTTTCATCGTTCTAATTATTGATGATGGAGTGAGACCTCGGGACCTCCTTTTATATGAAAAAAAGATATTTATTCAGTTTGGGGACATGCTACAGCAGGTGAATTGGTTGGGAAACCTCCAATAGCTCGTATACTCCATTGAATTCCTTACAACTTTTTAATTTTTGCAAATTTTGGAGATAAATGTGGGTTTTTTAGTATGCAACTTGTGTATGTACTCTGGTCATAGTGCAGTAGCTAGAATATGTACACGAGCGGTAGTGCAACAAACAGAGTATGTATGTGGGTAGTAATGTAGTAGCCTGAGTATGTACGCGGGCAGCAGTGAAACATCTTGAGTGTGTACGCGGGTAGTACTGCAACAACCTAAGTATGTAGGCGGACAATAATGCATCAACTTGAGTATGTACATAGGAAGTAGTGCATCAGGGCGCATACATGCTCCAAAAAAAGGTTTTTTAAAGAGAGTTCCTTAGCAGTAATTTGGAAAATTATGCAAGTAGAAAGGCCAATTCCATGTATGCATAGGTAGGGAATTTTAGGGCTATAACAGATACCCCCTAATGTATGAGGTCAGAAGAGAAACGGATGGAAAAAATATATTAAATATCTTTACCAGTGAGAATGCACAAACCCAAGTGAGCCTGGGACCACAGTTCAAGAGGTGCCATCTGCAAAACAATAAGTATCTCTCTGAGGCAGGCATACCCATGTTCGAGATGAACTAATCATGACTGATTATCAAGTACATTGCATATCCATATCATATATAAATTTCTATATAAAGTGTATCCATGATCAATACACAACGGATCTACATCTCAAAATAAGTTGAAGATATACAAGTACAATATGCATCTTCAAAACGTTAGTGACGCCTATGGCTAGAGATGAAGACTTCATAGCTCGAGAAACAATGTAAAGATATTCAAAACTTAGATAGGAGTATAATGGGAGTGTAAGAGTCACTACTATGAGGTCTTCAACAAGCCCTCGAGAAAAAACTAGAGGATATCGAAGATCAGGCAGGAAACCTCATCGATTTTGAATTTGGACTTGACTAGAATCACAGGATGGCCGACTCCTGAAATTCAAGAGACAAACTATAGAAATTTCGACTTAGGTTGGATAAAAATTCCCTTGGACAAAAGAACGAAAGATGATCAGACTCATGCAACGTAATATTGACATAAGTATGTGATGCAGGAGGCACCACAAACTCTTTGTATGTTTGGAAGAGTAAATAAACGGAGGAGGAAACAACTCTATCTAGCAAGAAAGCTTCCTAAGGTCATATTATATCCCAATGTTTGGCGAACAAATGGAAGGATGTGCTTTGTACAAGGGAGACTATCTTGCTACCAAAAAAAGAATGTATATTCCCCATCCCCTCTTTTTGGTATATTCAATTTTTTGTATTTTTCAATTTTTTAACGAGCTTGAAAAAGAATAAAAGAATGTTATGTTACAAAGGAGGAACGAGTTTTGTGAGAAAGAAAACCGGTTCCAAGCACATGGAACATATTTATCCTCAAGGAAAGGAGATAGGTGCGGGATAAGTAAAATCAGGGAAAATTCTTCCACGGGTCGAGGTCTCGGATCATAGAGGAGAAACGTGATGCAAGGCTTCTATATAAGGAATGATTCAAAGGTTCAATTGAGAGAAACATGGAGCCGACATTAGGCCAAATACACAAGGATGAGACCCACAATGTGATTACGCATGACACAGCAACACCCTTTCCATATAAATTTTTACGAGCCCAAAGAAGGTAAGATCAGTGGTTTTTTCACGTTTAGAGAGCCTGAAAAAACAAACAGGGAGTACCTTTTTTGAAATTAGTCCAATGAACTCAAAAAAGGGTTAAACTGGAATTGAAAAGATGTCTTTTCAAAACCATTTTAATGAGTGTGACAAAGACAAGATCACTCGGCTATATTTTCAATTTTAAGGATTCTGAAAAGAGCTTAACTATGGACTCACAACCTTTTTCTGAGTTTAGTATCCTTAGCCTGAAAAGGTATAAAAGTAACTGAGGAGAACTCTCCCAATGAGATGAATCTCCCAAGGCGTACCTTTTTTCGCAATAATCTATTGGTTGGAAAAAGGGTTAAACTCATGCCAAGTAGATGTTCTTCTGGACTGATTTAACGATTGTGAACAAACAAGGTCACTCGAGGGTATTTTCATATTTAGGGAGTGTGAAAAGGGATTAACTATGGACTCTGGGGGGGTTCCTTTTTCATAATTAATCTCCAGGGCCCGAAAAAGTGATAAACCAAAGCCAAGGAGAATGTTCCTTTTTCGAAAATTTAGTCCCTCGGGCCCAAAAAAGGGTTAAACTTATGCTTGAGAATACTCTTCTATAGAACCAAAGTTCCTAGATGATACCTTTATTCGTAAAATTAGCCATCCGCAAAAAAAATAAGTAAACTACCGCCGGATAGATTTGCCTTCAAATTTAAGTTTGGAGAGCGTGAAGGGAAAAAGATCGCTCGACAATATTTTCAATTTTAGAGAGTCTGAAAAGGGCTTAATGAAGACTCCATGGGGCTACTTTTCTCAAATAATCCATACAAGATCGAAAAGAATAAATAAAGTCTCGTTGGATGTTGCTTTCAAAATTTAAGCAAGCTTGAAAGACAACAAACCATGCTCATTAGGGATTCTCATGGTTAAGGCCAAGAATGATGACTAGAGAGAAGAATGAGGCTCTAATACAATTCACAGCGAGATTAAACAGGACTCTCGTGCCTATGAATTACTTCGGCATGGGAACCAAATGGAAAACAAGGCTCTAACTAGGATGCTCATGGAAGGAAGGATCTACCACATAAAGTACGACACACTTATTAGCAAGGAAGGTTAGTGTTGCAATTATTTGGGGTCGATTCTAAGGCCAAATGAACCAGGAAATGGATAATGAAAAAATGAAAGTAGTGAAAAACCTATCCTATATGATATTTTCAAGGTCAATACCTTTCAGAACGGATCAATACGATAAACAAAAGTAAAAGAAAAAAAATGTCTTCAAGATCCTGCAGAAAAGACCAATAACATGTTGGAATGATTTACAGGAAAGCACATGCTTGTCATTGATGGCAAGAACAATAGCGATGATGGCATGATTATAGGGAGAGTCTGCAAAAGGAATCAAAGGTCAGAACAAATGGCACGATAAAACTCAGATCAAATAAATACTGTCAGATATGCAAGCCAGATCTGCGGCAGGGATGAATTGCAGGGAGCGAAAGCTGAATTAAACTACTCACCAGTTACAATCCTGCAATCTGTGTAGATCGTCAGATATCATAGCTTCAAAGATATACGACTATAGTTGATCCAAAAAAAAATGAGTTTAATTCAAATTAAATCGTGAACGTCGGATGCACAATCGCCTAATCTACGACAGGGATGAATTGTGGAGATTGAAAGGAGAATTAAACATCGCACTTATTCCAATCCCGCAATTAGTCAGGACCGTCCAATCATATAGCTTTGAAGATCGATGATTGTGGTTGACTCACCAACAATGCACAACTTAAAATTGTGGAGTTTGGGTGTCGATTTAAATCACTCACAAGTTGTGGTTCTGCAATCATCATCGACCATTGATCTGCTTCGAGTGTCCTCACGACCGTTGGATCATTTTTTAGTGGAAGGATAGGATAAGCAAGGAAAAACAATTGAGAATTTGATTATGCAAATTCCCATTAGTCATCGGATCACTTTCGAGTGGAAGGACAGGATAAGCCAACAAAGCCGCATCGCAAAAATATCGAGCCATCAATCTAAGTTCATGATCAATGAACAACATTCACTTCAGATCTAAAGACATGAGGAGGTTACACTCTAGAGAGATTGAGATTTGAAATTCCCAAAATGCGATTTTTTGTCATTCGTTGGATCATTCCAAGTGGAAGGACGGGATACACCAGAAGAGCTACATCTCAGAAAGATTGATCCGTCGATATAATATTCTAATCAACAAACATGATTCACTTCGGATATAAATATACGAGGAGGTTATGCTACAGAAAGTTTGAGATTGGAAAAACCCAAAGCCTGGAAATCCGAAATGAATAAGGACCATCGGATTTGGAGGACATACAAGGATCATTGGATCAATGTTGTTGGTCAGAAGACCACGTCAGCAAGGATATGTAGCAAACCATATCAACAGACCACATGAGTGAATACACCTGGCATAATCAAAATATGACAAGTGTCAAGAAGAATTTGGTTCGTGCCATGTCAACAAGTGATGTAAGAAAGTTGTGTCACTCCAGAAGAATTGCTTCGAGAGTTTCACCACTAATAAATTTCAAAAGTTTTGAAGCCTCGAAGGATGAAGGTACAAATTTACTCTTAGCCATCGATCTAAGATACACCGGGAGTTAGGATAATCGTTAGATCCAGGAGACGAACATGTGCCACATGAGGATCCACGTTAGCAAGGACACGTGGCACAATCAGACAATGACAAGTGTCAAGTTGATTTAGCATTTTAGGTACATGGAAATCACAAATCTGAGTGACATGTGGCAGCTACTAGGCTCATGACACATCATCAAGTGATGTAAGTAAGTGACATCACTCCGGAGGAAAGAAGGGGTTTGAGATTTGAAATCTCCGAAGTCCGGAGACCCGACCGTTAATCCGAAAGGGACATGTGTCAATGGATTGACAACTTCAGAAGATTGACATATGGACAAAAGAACGGGCTACGATTTGATCTCTAAATTCCGGAGACCCGTAGGAGATATCGACCGTCGATCTGATGTCAGGTGCACTCTCAACCATTGATCAAGATACAGTGGAAGGATAGCATAAGTGTAATATCCAAAGACCTAGAGTAAAATATGGACATCCATCTCAATGGTTGATTAAGTCCTGGTCCTCAAATTAAGCCTTGTAAGAATCAAATCTGACGATTGATTTGTTTCCATGAAATGAATGTAAACCTTCCAATCTATTCGGTAATTCTGATTCAAAAGTTTCGAAAGGTTTGAAACCCAAAATTTCTGAAGGGTAAAGTGTCAAAGTTACGATAGTCATCCATTTCAAGAGAATGAATCATGTATGTTGAATTGATAAGCACTCAAGCGCTCGTTAAGCCCAAGCGTATGGTCATCGCCAATGATCATGTGAAGGAAGTGGCTTAGAAGCCAAAGAATCCATAATTGAATGGATGTAACTAACAGAGTAGACGAAGAGTTTCTACTTCCATATAAGCTAATGAATCTCAACATAACGCCCACTAATGATGAATACATTGAGCTAACCGTCAAGGATGATGAAGAGTTGCTATGATGATCAGACAGAGGATTCGACGTGAGAAAAAGATGCAAAACAGAGAAGTGAGGTGATTCTTCTGGTTAGATATGCAGTTGTGAGGAAGAGATGCAGTGAAAAACCTACAGGGAAGAACAATGATGCTGTGAAGAGAATACAGAGGCATAGTGCATAGAATGTAGATGGCACACAGAGTATAAAATGAAGAAGAATATAAAGCGTGGGGTATGAGAGAAGAAAGACACTGATGCAGGAAGAACAGAGAAGGGTAGCAGAATAGTGATGAGACTGGTAAGCCATTGATAAATGTTGTATCATTTTGATAAATTTAAGAAAGAAAAGATTTATATTTCAGGGTGGTAGGGAGGTGCTAGGGAGTATTGTTGTCCTCAAAGTTTCAAGTGGGTTCTTGAACACAGGGATTTGTAGCTTCCATCTGGTTGCATCCAAAAAAAACATGGTGGCAGGGTGGTGCAAGGGAGAACTATTGTTATTTGTTATACATGTTGGTGCCTGTGTGACTAGAAGTTTTTGCTTCCATCCAGTTGGTGCTGAAACACTTAGGGAGTTGGTGTTTCCTTCTAGTGGGTGCTAGAGAAACCAAAGAGTTGGTTCTCTCAACAAGTTGATGCTTGTAAAACAAAGGTTGTAGCCTCAAGAGGAGTTGGAGCTCATAAAAATGATAATGTATAGAAAATAAATATTACTTATCATATCAAGAAGAAGAGGTTTTTCCCTTTATGGTTTTCCTAAGGAAATATATGTCTCTGTATATTTCATGTGTGTGATTGATGTTGAATATTCTATTGCTTACTTCCCTTCTTTATTGTGATCATCATTGAGTGTTCTGTAAAGAGTTCAAAATGGGCATAATTTTTTAAGCACAGTAACAACCAATTCACCCCCCCCCTCTCAGTTGTCCAACAATTAGTATCAGAGCGGGTTCCTTTTATCTAAGGGTAGATCCTAGAGATTAAACATGACTAGCCATGAAGGAAATTCAACTAATAAGGCCCCCCTATTCAATGGAACAAACTTCATCTTTTGGAAAGTTAGTATGAGAACTTAGATAATGGCCCTAGGTCCAGATGTCTGGGATGCGGTACAGATTGGTTATGTAAAGACAGTTGTACTAGCTTCTAAGGATGACAAGCTAGAATTCATCTTCAATGCTAAGTCTATGAATGCTATTATGAGTGGGCTTGCAGAAATAGAATTTGTAAAACTTATGCAGTTAGAATCTGCCAAAGAAATGTGGGACAAACTCATCAGTAGTTATGAAGGTAATGAGAAGGTAAAGGATGCCAAGCTTTAGACCTTTAGATTACAGTTTGAATAGCTAAATATGAAATAGGATGAAATGTTTGGGAAGTACTTTCTGAGAGTTGAAGAACAAGTAAATGTAAAGATAGGACTTGGTGAAAAAATTGAGGATGTCTCTTTAGTTTATTAAATTTTGAGATCTCTGCCGATTAGGTTCAACCCAAAGAATAGAAAGTGTAGCACCAATCACTTTTACCTATTGAACAATGAGATCGAATGTTATAAACGTCATAACTTTGGCCACAAAGCTGCAAACTACCATCTGAAGAACTACAAGACAGATCCAAGGATAAATCCTTTAGCTAGAAATGCCAGCACATGGAAAAAGAAAGATTGTGAAAAATGTGGTCTAGTACTTTCAGCTCAAAAAAAAAAGACCCCTGGTATATAGACAGTGGATGTTCCAAGCACATAACTAGAAAAAGGGATAAGTTTTTGTCTAAAAGTAAAAGCAAAACAGGAAATGTAACCTTTGGAAATGATGAACTAGGTAAAATCAAGGGTAAAGGGATGGTGAGATTGAGTAATGGTAAAGGAAAATCCCAAGATGTTCTGCTTTTAGATGGGCTAAAACATGATTTTCTCAGTGTAAGTCAAATGTGTGACAAAGGATGTGAAGTGGTGTTCACTTCCAAGGATTGTAAGATAAAGTCTGTAAACTCAGAACAATTGGTGGCTAAAGGCATAAGGAAAAAAAATAATGTATATGTGTTGAAAGAAGATAAAGAGGAGTTTCATCTAAGAAAACATGATAAAATATGGTTATGGTATAGGAGACTTGGACATCTAAACTTTGACCATTTAATCAAGCTCAAAAATCTTGAGGCAATAAAATATCTTCCAAGAATATCAAAGCCACAAGACTCTGTGTGTAAACCCTACCAAGTAGGAAAGCTAACCAGGACACAGTTTAAATCCAAGAGCTCTACTTCAACAGAGAAACCACTCCAATTAGTTCATATGGATTTATGTGGACCATCAAGACAGGAAGGAACATGGAAGGAAAACTAATTTATGTTTATCACTGATGATTACTCCAGACTTACTTGGGTTGCTTTTCTCAAAGAAAAAGATGATGCATTTGAGAAATTTAAAATATTTAAGGCTTTAACTGAGAATCAAACATGCAAGAGGTTAAAGGCAGTAAGATCATACAGAGGAGGAGAATTTATGTCAAGTGATTTCAAGGAATTTTGTGATAAACATGGGATCAAGAGAGAATACACAATCCTAGGAACTCCACAACAAAATAGAGTACTTGAGAGGTGAAATAGAGCAATTCAATGGCCAGGTCAATGATGAATGAGAAGAACATTGGTAAAACTTACTAGGTAGAAGCAATACACACAACAATCCATATTCTTAACAAAGCCCACCTCGGACCACATAGTGACAAGACACCTTATGAACTGTGGTATGGAAGACTTGCTTCAATCAAACACTTCAAAGTCTTTGGGAGTAAGTTCTACATAAAGAATAATAATGAAAACATTGGCAAGTATGATGACAGGGCTGATGAAGGAATCTTCTTAGGATATGCTACCAATAGTAAAGGATATAGATGTTTTAATAAAAGATTGCATAAATTAGTTGATTGTATTGATTTAAAGGTTGATGAAGGAGTCCCAGTAAGAGAGGTGAGAAACATTGAGTCTACTACAGAGGACACAACTGAAACTGAAGATGAACAGGTCCAATAATCAGATGGATAAGAGACACCCAGACAAGAAGAGTCAAGATAGCGATCAACATCAAATTCCTCCTCCATAATTACTCAAAAGAATCATCCTGAAAGTCAGATAATTGGTGAGAAAGACAAAGGTGTACAAACCAAGAGAAGGATAATCAAAGACACCAAGCAATCACATATGGCCTTCATATCCATGGTGGAACCCAAGAACTTCAATGAAGCCAGTCAAGATGTAAATTGGTTAAAATCAATGAACGAGGAACTGGATCCAATTGAGAAGAACAATACTCGGGATCGTGTTCCTAGAATGGCAGATAAGAATGTAATTGGCTCCAAATGGGTGTTTAAAAATAAAATGAATGAACAAGGATAAATTGTCAAGAATAAAGTTAGAGTGGTTTGTAAAGGGTATGCTCAAATAGAAGGACTAAATTTTGATGAAACATTTACGCCCGTAGAAATATTAGAATCTATTAGAATATTTCTTGCCTATGCTTTTCATAAGAAGTTTAAATTCTATCAAATGGATGTCAAGTCATATTTTCTAAATGGAGATCTAAAAGAAGAAGTGTATATGGAACAACCAGAAGGTTTCCAACTGTCAGATAACCCCGACTTTGTCTACAAGATAAAGAAATCCTTATATGGGTTGAAACAGGCTCCTCGTGCCTAGTATCACAGACTGGATATGTATCTACAAGACAAAGGGTTCAAGAGAGGAACAATTGACAACAATCTATATATCAAAACAAAGGGTAATGATCTACTCATTGTGTTGGTCTATATAGATGACATCATCTTCGGTAGTAATAATTATTCATTGGTACAATGGTTTCCTTCTGCCATGCAGTTTGAATTTGAAATGTCTATGATAGTGGAACTGTCATTTTTTCTTGGCCTACAAATTACTCAGAGGTCTAAAGGAATATTTATTTCTCAAGAAAAATATCTAAGAGAAATGTTGAAAAGGTTTCATATGGAATATTCTAAACCTATGAGTACACCTATGGTCATTGGATGTAAGTTAAAAAAGGATGATGATTCACCTAATGTTAATCATAGTTCATATAGGTCTATGATAGGCAGCCTATTGTTGTTGGAATGGTAGGAAGGTACCATGATGCACCTAAACATAGTCATTTGTTAGTTGTCAAAAGAATATTCAGATACTTGAAACGAACAATGGACTATGACCTATGGTATCCTCGGAATTAGAATTTTCAACTATCAGTCTATTTAGATGTTGATTGGGATAACTGCATGGATGAAAGGAAAAGCATGAGTGGAGGTACATTCTTCTTAGGAGATTTCTTTGTATCATGGTTGAGCAAGAAGAAAGGTTCCATTTCCTTATCAACTACAGAAGTTGAGTACATTGTAGATGTCGCTTGTTGTACCCAAGTATTAAGGATGATTCAGACACTTGCAGACTTGGAGGTAAAATATACTGCGTCGATCCCAATTCACTGTGATAATACTAGTGCAATCATAGTGTCAAATAATCTTGTATTTCACTCCAAGACCAAGAATATACCCATCAAGTATCACTTCTTGAGGGAATAGGTGACCAACACTATTGTCTCTTTGCATCGTATTCCATCCAAAGATCAGATTGTTGATATCTTCACTAAACCACTTGCAAAAGCTCAGTTTGAGTATCTACGCCAGAAGTTGGGCGTGAACCCATTATCAACCTAAGAGATTCCATCTTGTCAAGGGGAGTATGTATTGTTTGAATATATGATACCTTCAAAACATACTACAATAACTCAGGGGGAGCATGTTCTCTTTGACATTGATGTCAAAGGGGGAGAAAAGGAGTGGTATGGATGCTATAGTTGGAGGTCCAAGAAGAATAGCGCAACCTTTCAGGGTTGCCATCAATGCCAAAGTGGGATATTGTTCGCATGATTTACATGAACGCACATGCTTGTCATTGATGGAAAGAACGATGACGACGATGGCATGATTACAGGAAAAATGTGCAGAAGGAATCAAATCCCAAAAGAGATGGAACGATAAAACTCAAATCAAATCAAGATCGTCGGATCTACAAGACAGATCTACGGTAGGGATGAATTGTGGGGAGTGAAAGTTGAATTAAACTACTCACCAGTTACAATCCCGCAATCTTTCTATATCATCGGATATTATAGCTTCAAATATCTACGACTACGGTTGATCCAACAAACAATGAGTTTAAGTCAGATTAAATCATGACCGTCAGATGCACAATCACCAAATCTACAGTAGGGATGAATTGTGGATATTGAGAGGAGAATTAAACATCACACTTGTTCCAATCCCGCAATTAGTTAGGACCGTCTAATATTATAGCTTTGAATATCGAAGATTGAGGTTGACTCACAAACATCGCACAACTTCAAATTACGGAATTTGGGTGTCGAGTTAAATCACTCGCAAGTTGTGGTTCTGCAATCATCATTGACCGTTGGATCATGTTTGAGTGGAAGGATAGGATAAGCAAGGAAAAATGATTTAGAATTCAATTATGTGAATTCCCATTAGCCATTGGATCACTTTTGAGTGGAAGGACAGGATAAGCCATCAAAGCCACATCGAAGAAAGATCATGCCGTCGATCTAAGTTCATGATCGATGAACAACATTCACTTTAGATCTAAAGATGTGAGGAGATTACACTCTTGAGAGATTGAGATTTGAAATTCCCAAAATGATAATTTCCATAAGTCGTTGGATCATTCCAAGTGGAAGGACAAGATACACCAGAAGAGATACATCACAGAAATATTGGGTCGTCGATCTAAGATTTTTATCAATGAACAGGAATCACTTCGGATATAAAGGTACGAGGAGGTTATGCTCTATAAAGTTTGAGATCGGAAAAACCCAAAGCCCAAAAATCTGAAATGAATAAGGACCATCGGATTTGGAGGACATATGAGGACCGTTGGGTCAGTTCTGTTGGTTAGCAGACCATGTCAGCAAGGATATGTGGCAGACCATGTCAACAGACCACGTCATAGAATACACATGGAATAATCAGATGATGAAAAGTGTCAAGAATAAATTGGCTCGTGCCATGTCAACAAGTGACGTAACTAAGTTGTGTCACTCCGAGAGAATTGCTTCGGTAGTTTCACCACCAAGAAATGTCAAAAGTCCCGAAGTCCCGAAGGCCGAAGGTCCGAAGTCACTCTCAGTCGTCGATCTAAGATACACCAGGAGTTAGGACAACCGTTAGATCCAGGAGAAGAACATGTGCCACATGAGGATCCATGTCCTCAAGACTACATCAACAAGGACATGTGGTGCACTCATACAATGACAAGTGTCAAGATGATTTGACATTTTAGGTACGTGGAATTCACAAATCCGAGTGACATGTGGCATATACTAGGCTCATGACACGTCATCAAGTGACATAAGTAAGTGACATCACTTTGGAGGAAAGAATGGGTTTGATATTTGAAATCTTCGAACTCTGGAGACCCGAAGGAGATCTCGACCATTGATCCGAAAAGGACACGCATCAATGGATTGACAACTTCGGAAGATTTTCATATGGAGAAAAGAATGGGTTGAGATTTGAAATATCCAAAGTCTGGAGAACCGTAGGAGATATCAACCGTCAATCGGATGTCGAGTGCACTCTCAACCATTGATCAAGATACGGTGGAAGGATAGCGTAAGTGTAATAGCCAAAGACTCGGAGTAAAAGGTGGCCATCCATCTCAACGGTTCATTAAGTCCTAGCCATCGGATTAATCCTTGTAAGAATCAAATCTGACGATTGATCCATTTCTGTGAAATGAAATGTAAATCGTCTGTTCTATTTGGGAATTTTGATTCAGAAGTTTCGAAAGTTTTGAAACCCAAAAGTTCTAAAGGGAAAAGTGCCAAAGTTACAACAGTCGTCCATTTCAGGAGAATGAATCATGGTCATTGAATTGATAATCTCTCAAGCACTTGTTAAGCCTAGGCGTATGGTCACCTCCAGTGATCACGTGAAGAAAGGGGCTTAGAAGCCAAAGAAGCCATAATTGACTGGTTGTAAATAACATAGTAGACGAAGAGTTTCGACTGCCAGAGAATCTAAGGAATCTCAACATAATGCCCATTGATTATGAATACATTGAGATAACCGTCAGGGATGACGAAGAGATTCTATGATGATCAAGCAGAGGACTTGACATGAGAAAAAGATGCAGAACAGAGAAGTGAGGTGATTATTTTGTTTAGCTATGCAGTTGTGAGGAAGAGACGTAGTGAACAACTTTTAGGGAAGAACAATGATGCAGTGAAGAGCATGCAGAGGCATAGTGCATAGAATGTAGATGGTGCACAGAGTATAAAACATAGAATAATAGAAAGCGTAAGGTATGCGAGAAGAAAGACACTGATGTAGGGAAAATAGAGCAGAGTAGCAAAACGGTGATGATACTGGTAAGCCATTGATAAATTTTGTATCACTGTGATAAATTTAAGAAAGAAAAGATTTATATTTCAGGGTGGTAGGGAGGTGCTAGGGAGGACTGGTTTCCTCAAAGTTTCAAGTGGGTGCTTGAACACAGGGAGTTGTAGCTTCCATCTGGTTGCATAAAAAAAAACCAGGGTGGTAGGGTGGTGCAAGGGAGAACTATTGTTCTTTGTTATACAGGTTGGTGCCTGTGTGACTGGAAGTTGGTGCTTCCATCCAGTTGGTGCTTCCATCCAGTTGGTGTTGGAATACTCAGGGAGTTGGTGCTTCCTTCTAGTGGGCACTAGAGAAACCAGAGATTTGGTGCTCTCAACAAGTTGCTACTTGTAAAACAGAGGTTGTAGCCTCAAGAGGAGTTGGAGCTCATAAGAAAGATAATGTATAGAAAATAAAGATTACTTATCATATCAAGAAGAATAGGTTTTTCCCTTTATGGGTTTCCTCGAGAAATATTGGTCTTTGTATATTTCATGTGTGTGATTGATGTTAAATATTCTATTGCTTACTTCCCTGCTTTATTGTGATCATCATTTAGTGTTATGTAAAGAGTTCAAAATGGGCATAATTGTTTAATCACAATAACAACTGATTCACCCCCCCCCCCTCTCAGTTTTCCAGCATAACGGTCATCTAGAAGTTAATAAATCCAATATAGATAGAAACTTTGGAAAAATAAGAGGTGTTACTGAATACAAAACTTGAAAACAACAAACCTAGACTGTACAATATGTACAAGGTACCGCACAGATTTATGGCTCATGCATGGTAGTAGTTCAGGTAGAGCCCGCTGCTAGGCTTTGACCAAGTGTCTCTTTGATAGTCAACCTAGAAAGTCTCCGAAAAGGGAAGAAAACACAAACCATGGTGTAAGTCTTCCCACGATATAGGAACTGTGTTCATGGCTTCAAGGATAGCCTCATCCGAAGGCAATTCAAAATATGAGAAATTGCACGAACGAGGAGGGTCGATAGTCCCAAAGGGTGAAGTAAATGACCATATTACATATAATGATGGAGGTTATGGTCAAGGCTAGAAGAGTCTATCAAAGAAGAATCACAAGCATGAGGGATTGAAGATCTACAAACAACGAGATCATACTCGAAAGGAATCTAAAGATCACTTGGACCAAGAGGGGGAACCAAGGGCTCCCCTTCCCCCATTGGATAAACCAATGGATCAATTACCGAGACCATGTCTCGATAAGGAAAACATGATTTCACAATTTCCTTCTCAGAAGCACTTAAACAACAAGGATAAAATGCCACAAAATTAACCTGTGGAGGGGTAGAGTCTACACGAATACTAGGAACATATAAAGGGGAAACCTAAACTAACACTAAATTAGGATGGTGATTATCATATTCCAGCGGGTCAATAGTGACAATGATTCCATTATGAGGGAAATCCATCACATGGAAGAGTGTAGACACCACATCATTCATAGAATATACATAATCACGCCCGAGAAGCATATTGAAATCTAACTATCCTTGCACCACTATAAAATAAAAAAGGACAGTCCTCCCACCTAATGAGATAGGAAACTGAAGAAGAAGCCCAAATATTCACTAGCATGTCTATCAAAATCCAATAGCTCATGTGAAGCAGTCACAAGCTTGGGAGAACCCAAAGCTTGCCAAGCCGAGGAGGATAAAATACTTGTGGAGGCTCCTTCATCTACGATACATCGGTAAATGTTTTTTAAATTAACTTCAACCCTTATTTGAAAGGGTGCAGAAGAAGGAAGACGAGGGTCAACAAGGTCATTTCAATCAAATGAAACCATCCTATGGCTTGGAGGGGGTATGCTCTAAGTGAGTGGAATGCCCCCTTGTTCTGAAAGTACTAAACTAGAAATGCTAAAAGCATAGTAGGTAGACACATCACTCCCCAAGAAAAGAGTGATATTAGCCAAATATTGCATCGGTGTGACCACTTTGGTAGACTTAACACTCTCCAAGAGAAGAGTGGGATCAGTCGAGGATTGCATCGGCATGACCACTTCCTCAACCACTGGCTAAATAGGTTGCGAGACAACATGGTCTGAAGGTGCATCACCCCCAAAGAAAGGAGTGGGATCGACTGAAGATTGCATCGGCACAACCACTTCCTAAACCATTGGTTGAATATGTTGTGAGACAAAATGGTATGAAGGCACATCACCCCCCAAAAAGGAGAGTGATTGACCAAAAATTGCATCGACACAACCACTTTCTCAACCATTAGCTGAATAAACTATGAGGAAACCTCAGAAGACTCAAAATCAGAAGATCTTGCAAACAAGGACCACAATATTTGTGCCTCTGGAATTCTAGGGCATAGATGAGTAAGGTGATCTCCCTTGAAAAACTTACAAGGGAACTTAGGCTTACGTCCTATCCATCTAGGTTTCTCAACAAAATCAATGCCCCCAACATGACTAGTAGTAGATGGTTTCACATATCCAACATGACTTATAGAGGTTGGTGATAATTCTCCAAAATGACTAGCAGAGGTTGGTTGTTTTCCCCAGGCATGACTTGTAGAGGCTGGGTGCTTGCCTTCGACATGACTTGCAGATTTTGACGAACTATCTCCAACATGACTCCCAGAGGTTGGTTGTTTACCCCCAGCATGACTTGCAAAGGTTGGGCGGTGGTGTTTAACATGGATTGGAAAGGTTGATGAACTATCTCCAACATGACTCACAGAGGATGGTTTTTTACCCCCGACATGACCTGCAGAGGCTGGGTGGTCGTATTCAATATGACTTGCAAATTTCGACGACCCATATCCAACATGACTCGCAAAGGTTGGTGATTTCTTATTCCTATTCTTCCTCTTTCAATTTTGTTTAGAATTTCGATTACTAGTAGTTATACTTTCACCAGAGAAGGTAGAAGGAGGAGTAGAAGACTTTATTGAAGAAGGAACATCAACATGATTCCCATGACATAAGGTGCTTAAGTGAGAAGCGTCAATAGCATTCGGGACATTTGGAATGGTATCCAACCAAACTAGTAGTCCCACATTCAACCCAAGAATGTACAAAGTGGCCATCAAAGGGACACCAATGTTTCCAAAGAAAGGAAAAACACAAGAATCCCCTTGCGAAGGGGTTCCTTGGTTGGTATCGTCAAGAAATTTAGCCATGAATATATTATGCATAGGTTCTCCTCTTTCAGGATCATTCAAGTTTGTAAAAGTATCACACACTGACTCCGGCGAACCAATATTATAAAAAACAATTCCTATAAAGAGGCAGCTCCACATTTATAAGAGGAAGACTGAAACGTCCTCATGACTAACAGAGTGGGAGGTCTACCACCTTAGGTCAGAGACCCAAGTAACAACTGACTAACTCACTATGGAAAAATAGTGAGCACAAAGCATACCACTAAAATTTCCTAAAGGCAAATAAAGTAGACGACTAACTAGTGGGAAGGAAAGTTACACCATTCGACACTAGAGAAAATAGTAAGTGAAACTCGAAAATAGAAGCACCCTCCGGGTATACTCTATGAAGTGAGATCCGAATTCTTCCCTAGGTATCGCGGTATACCCCCACAGTCACCTGTGTAAGTCCATAAAATATAGGCAACTAAATTTCCAACTCGCAGTCAGTCACCAGGCGGGTACAGTCGACAGTCGAGCAGATCGTAATGAGAAGGATAACAAGTCTAAATCCCTTCAAAGTTGCCAAAAAATAAAATTCTGGAAGACAATTGAGGATATAGAATGATTCAAGGTCCACATATCTTTGTAGGAAAATGTAATCAATATTGTTTCTGAGAAATACCTTGAATATAAAATCCCCACTACGTTCAATCTGTCTTTGGAGGGGTTATCTCCTCTACCTATCCTCACGTGACCTCCTATTTATCCCCTATGTTATAGGGGGGTCCCAACTAACTCATATGACATTGGAATTAAGACACTCCCTATCTCAGACTCCAACATTTGTTTTAAATGGCCTTGAAGAGTTTCCTCTTCACACCAAATTCAAGGCCCTAATAGCCTAAACTAGTCAGTGAACCCTACAAACAAAAAGTCTAATAAATTTTAAGTTAAGCATTAATTTTAAGGCTTTATTTACCCAAAGGATGTGGTCATGCAACTAATGGTGTTTCAAAGACAAGTAAGGAAGAGAACTTTAGAGCATTTGAAAGAAAAAAGATACCTCGAAATCAAAGAAAAGATTGTAAAACTCTTTGTAAAATTCAACTTTTCAAATAAATGTTTCAATATCTTGTAATTGATAGTTTCTTAAAAAATTATTTCATTTGACTAAGAAAAACTACTTATATTTCAGGAAAAAAAGAAAGAACTTTGAAACAAAAACTATTTTCTTTTGCATACAAACAACCTAGGCTACTTTACCAAACTAAATGCAAGAAAATAATTTCTTTTTTGATTTTTTGAACTGCTTTAACAAGAAAAACTAAAGTAAAAATATTTTTTTGTTTTTCAAAGCAAGAAACAGGAAAAAAAAAAGAGAAAATAGAAACCAAGATTGACAGAGACCCTAAGCCAACTGCAAAAATGCAAGGATTCAAACAAGAAACCAAAGAAGGATCTAAAACTTGAAAGTTCACTCTAAACCTCTAGCGCAAACAAAATAAAACTAAGAAACAAGTTAACTGAAAATTTAACCCAAGCTAACGCCAAAAACAGAGACTCTAACAGGTTCAATAAAGTCCTGAGAAGACTAAAATTCTATCAAGAAAGAGACATAACCCTCTTTGTTAAAAAAAACACTTTCAAGATACATAGACACGGGTTTTTGCATCGACATCCTTCATATGTACGTGGGTTGTATATTGTGCAGGGCATGTATGTACGTGGGCTGAGCCAAAGCAGAGCGTGTACACCTCTGAGAGTTTTCAAAAAATAAAAATACTAGGCAGACTAAATGGGCAGGGAAAGTTGGTAGGAATATTTCAAGTGACTAGAGACCCTTAAAATACTTAGTGAACTTGATTGAAACTCAAAAGGAAATCAAGAATCCAATCAAAAACCCAAAAACCTCCCTCTAAAACCCTAGAGAGACTCCCCAGTGGAGTCGCCAATTCTGCTAGAGGGAAAATACCCCTATAACTATACCATGGTTCTAAGTATAGATAGAGATATGAACTCCCTTAAAAAACAATCTAATTCCTACACTACCCCAAACATTTCACACAGATGAACAGAAAGTGATAGAAGAGTAAGTCAAAAGCAGTACCTTTAGTCCAGACGTTCGATGCTGACCTCCTCAATCTTTATTGCTTCCTTGGATGTTGGTCTCCTCCCAAAGATGACCTGCATCAACGCTTGGGAAAAAAAGGCTACAAATATTCTATTTATATTCATCAATTAGGGTTATATATAACTCATTATTCACAAACCAAATAAAATACATAAAGATATCATTTGGGACAAGGAAAAATATTATTTTATTCAATATTCAAATATTGGAAATTACAACCTGTGCAGGTCGATGCTCCACGAACCTGGTATGGGATCCTCTTAACTTTGCTCCATGTGCACCTTCCAAATGTCGTTTCTCACAATCAGTTGATCACTTCAAGGGAAGGGAAGGGATTGTATGGGAGAAAAGGGCTAGAGAGGGGATGTTGAGGCAATAACTCAAAAAAGGCTGCAAATACTTGGTAAAGGAAGGAAAGGGATTTGGGCAGAGTTTCACCAATCTAATGCTTGATGATAGAATGAGACCCCAAGACCTACTTTTATATGACAAAAGGATAGTTATTCAGTTTGGGAACGGGCTACAGTAGGTGAGTTGGTTGGGAAATCTCCAATATCCCATAAACTCCACCGAATTCCTTACAACATTTTATTTTTTGCAACTTTTGGAGATAAATGTGGGTTGTTTAGTATGCAAATCGTGTATGAACTCGGGATGTAGTGCAACAACTAGAGTATCTACGAGGGAAGTAGTGTAGCATCTTGAGTATGTAATGTTGGGTAGGTGTTATATTCTTTGCACGAGTAGTAGTTTTTGTGTTGCATCAAGTGCATAGGGGGGTTGAGGGCAGCGCCCTCGAAAAAAAAAATTCGTCAGGAAACGTGTCACATTTTTCCTCGTTTTTGTGTTTCCTCAATTTTCGTGTCCATTGTTGGGCGGTTTTTCGGCACATGGATTTTTGCCGATGGTTTTCTATTTCTGGTTAAGGAATTAGGGTTGTTAACTAATCCAGGTCAATGGGTTACGGTTTTGGATGTCGTTGGCTCCTATATGTATATTGTATTACACACAATGTATCATTATGAATGAATATAGACTATGTTGGTTTTCCTAGTTTGGGTTTCCAGTGGAAAAATCTCTGTGTAATGTTTGTATTTTCCATTGTATATTTTATGTTCTTTTACTGAGAATCTTTTTGCAGTAAATATTGTACAAGGCTAAAAAATACATTTGGTATTAGAGCTTTGTTGGCTTCAGGGAGATGTATTTGTGGTCAAGGGTTTGGCTCGAGACTGTGAAAAGCCTTGTTATAGTGGGAGATCTGTGGTATTGATTTTTCAGGTGAAAAGAAATGGTGAGCAATTCAAAAATGGAGATCGAGAAGTTTAATGGAAAAAGTTTTGAGTTGTGGAAGCTCAAGATGGAATATATGCTGGTGGATAGAGACCAATGGATCACAGTATATCCAGGTACTGAACCTACAGGAACTTCAGCAGATGATTGGAAAAAGTTGGATCAGAAGGAGAAGAGAAAAATATGACTATGTCTCTCAGATTCAATAGTACTATATGTGTGAGAGGAAGCTACAACCAAGGATTTATGGGATAAGTTAGGGAAGTTGTATCGGTCTAAGTCCCTAGTAAATAAACTATTCCTGAGAAATAAGATGTATAACCTAAGGATGACAGACAAGACTCGATGGAAGAGCATTTGAACGCCTTCAATACTGTGGTAATTTAGTTAGTATCTATTGAGATTAAAATTTCAGATGAAGATAAGTGTATCAGTTTACTATGTTCTTTACCAAGCTTGTGGGATAGTTTGGTTGTGGCCTAATCCAAATTTTATGAGCAGAATGAAAGGACTACAAATTATTAACAGATGCTTAACACAAAATAACAGAGATATAATAAAACTGGTTTTCTATTCAATAAAGAAATAAACTAAAAATGTAAAATGCAGCGAAAAACAAGCTTGCTAGAATGGTGGCAGCTTATATCTGAGGAGAGATGTAATTGCACTCGTTCACAAGAATATGATTACAATGAGGCTCTGAAGGCTTTTTACAATTAACAGGAGTTTCAAAAACCATAGACATCCAAAAACCTAACCCTAGGAGATGAAGCACCAAAAGTCATGTGGGCCCTGTTTGGGCCTCTCCACATGCGACCTTTAGATTTGACATATTTAATGATATTATAACACGTGACATCGGGGCATGGTTGATTTGTTTCATGCTCACCCGATTTTCTCCTCCATATGATTTTGGAGGTGCCATGTGTCTATGGGTTGAAACTACGGTATTTTCCCCGACCCGCTCTCTAGTGCTTAACCTCCGCATTGTTTCCTCCCCTGATATGTCTCCTGACCATCAATCTGGGTTACTCAATATATATGGCCTATTGGGTCCCATCACTCATACGTCTCTTCCAATTTTAACCATGTCCGCCAGATATGACCCCACCCGCTAATATAACACTCCTCTATACTGATTTAGCATTCCGCCAAATCTCAAGACTTGGATTCGAAGAAATTATTATAGTGATAATAGGACCCTGATTTTTTATCCACATACCATTTGGCAGATCGACCAGTGAGTGTGCATTGAGATAAACTTAAGTGGATGGAGTCATCCATGATGTTGTTTGAAGAGCCCCATAAGTGGAAGGTCATGACATGGTTAGCAGGATCTTCCCCTGATTTTCCTTCAAATTTTGGAATGTCTGAAGGTAGTTTGGTAGGCATATTGGGCCATGTGGGGTCATGCAATATAGGATCATTTGTGAGTTTAATCTAATCATATATGTTGAGAGACGCCAAATATGGCATGGGGGTTGGCGGTGGAGGATTAGTTCCAGCCATGGTGTGAGCAAGTAGTGGACCTGACCCTTGAGGGGGATTTGGCGGGGTTGTACTTATCCCTTGAGAAGAAGTTTCCCCCCTGCCTCCTTGTGAAGGAGAACTAGTTGATGGATGGCCTTGGGAATTAGACCTAAGTAAGGTGGAATCAATCAAATTTGATCCCAAAATAGTGGCACTCACAGGGGTGTGAGATGGTTGAGTTGGTGAGTTGGAAAGACTAGAAACTCCTCCTAGAATAGGAAGGAGATTTTGCATGTAATCAAACAAGAGACTCGTATAATTTAAACCTTCACAATATAACTCACAATTCCATGTAATCAAATGAGCATCATACATAAATCAACTATAAAATAAGCATACATGTGGGTAGGTAGATTTTTTCCACGTGGGAGAACAAAGAAAACAAATTATCGTGTCCTAAAAAGACGCATCGTCCTTCTTGTCCAATAGCATCGGACCTTCCAAGAGCACTCAACAGTGGGGTCTGAAGCCACCAGAAGAGGAACTAGTGAAGGATGAAGTAATCCGTTATAATGAGGGGTAGAGGGTGCATATCCTGAAAGAGCTGGTGATATTTCCCAATAGCCACACAAAATCCGATCAAGGTGCAATATCAGCCCACAATTTCCACCTGGGTAGATATCCTAAATTTGGTCACTAGGTACCTCGGTCAAAGTTCCGCATTTAGATTTTCAGCCTCAGAAATGGGTCACAGGATGGATCCCTTCCAAGAGTTGGGTGACTCAAGGGGGGACACACAGAACAATCAGACCTCGGCCTTTGACTCTTCATGATTATCTCCCTAGCTTATGGTGTAGGAACACATGACTTGTAGGATTTTAAAGTTCTCTATTTGTCAACTTCTAATGTTTGAAAATGTGAGAACCAGATAACGGGGGGTTATTTGGATGCCTACCACCGAGATCCTACCTAGACTAAATTTCTTTTGGCACCTCCTGTGGAGGAAAACTTGGTGGGTTTTTAGAAAAAATTTAGATGTGGTGGGTTGAGAGATTGGGGTTGTGAACCAATCTCGTTTGAATTGAGTGGGTGTGGATAATTTCTTTAAGAAATAGTGGGACGTTTCAGACTTCCTTTGGAAAAGGCCTATTTCAACCTCCACAATTCAAGATTAAATTATGTGAGTGAGGAGTGACTTTGTGTGTGAGAAAGTGATAAAATGTGTCAAATTTTAATAAGTTAAGTGTAAATTTGCAACACGTGGACTTCTTGTGGTCCTTACAAATCTTGGTTACCTATCTTACTAGATGTCATTGGTACAACCTTGCAGAATTTTAAAAGCCTTAAAGAACTAGCATGTGGGCGTATGGGTCCTTACCAATCCTTTAAACTCCCTAATGTTGTTTACACTAAGAAATATTTAAAAACTATCCTAGATTGCAAGCATGTGGGCATGTATGGTCCCGTTACTTTGATCTTTAAACTCTCCTAGTGATGTAAACTAAGAAAGTAATTTCAAAAAATATCATAATTTTTCAACATGTGGGAAGGTATGGGCCCTTACAAATTTAAGATGATTTCAAAAAGAAACTAAGAGGATCCCTAGGGGGGCTTTTTCCTCTCCTAAAGATTTTTTTAAGCGAGATTAAATGTCCCCTTAACCACCTTTCTGATTCTCAAGATCACTCTATGGTGCGAGAGAATAGCATACTCAATGATTAAAGTTGATTTATGGTCCCAATGCAAATGTTTATATGTGATAGAAAATAATCTCAACTTAACTTTTACAAACCAAACAAGCCATCCATGTGGAAACCAAAGAAAAAGAGGAGAAATATGGTTATTTTTACCCCATAAGTGCCTATGTTTGACTAACCTTTCATATGGGAAAGGAATCTAAATGGAGTGAATTTACAAATTGCATTAAAGCAATATTTTGAAGGCTAGGGGGCTTCAAATCATCACAAAAACTCTTACAATTTTGAATCTCTAGAAAGGTGTGCGGGTTACAGTTCATACAGATGCGCAATGGGTGCACACTGCATATAATGCACAGAGAAAAGAAGGCCTTTTGGTGCACAGTGCGCAAAATGTGCAGTGAACTGAAGTACTTTGGGTGCACAATGCATTGAATGTGCATCTGTGAGCTTAAATACCCGTTCATGTTCTGATACACGTCGAGGGGGGGGGGAATGTTGAGTGGAATTCTCCTCCTCCAGCTCCAAAATTGGCTCTTGGCAGGTAAGGCTAGGCCGGTTTTGGTACCTACATGACAAATGGGTCAAAAAGAAGTGTTCTCAAATCCCAAATAGGGAGGAAATTGATACCTATCCCCGGTATGGTCACCACTATGTTGTGTCTGTTTCGTCACTTGGGTGAATAAAACAAGGGCACTTTCATGTCCAATTGGGCTTGTTGGACAAGACAGAGGTTAGTGCATGATTTAGACAATCCAATCACATGAAATAAATAAGGAAATAAACTAAAAATAACTAAGGAAATAAAACTAGAATGCATAATAAAATTTGAACCAAAAAAATCAACCAAATGACCAAGATTATGCCACCAATGGATAACTATATTAGTTGGAAAAACACCGTAGAGAAAGTTGGACTTATGAGTCCCCTCTGTTGTATCATTTTCACCACTTGAATGAGCAAAAGAGGGACACTTGCAAGTCCAAATGGGTCTATTGGACAGGACAAAAGTTAGTGTATGAATCAAATGACTCAATCACATGAAATAAACAAACAACTAAGCTAACAACAACTAAAGAAATGAAACTAAAATTCATAAGGAAATTAGAACCAAAATAAATCAAACAATTGACCAATATTCATGCCACCAATGGAGAGATTATATTAGTGGGAAAACACCAAAGAGAAAGGGGGACTTATGGATCCCCTCTTCCTCATAGGGAGGGCTTGAGTCCCCTATGTGAGAGCTCTTATTACAAATGGAAAACTACAAAGTGAATGGTGAAGAAATCCAAGCTTATTCCCTCAAGAGGTGAGGTGAATAGCTTAATGAGATGATGCTAGTATGCTCCAAGAAGGAAAGAGGCTCCTTGTAGGAGAATAGAGGCAGCATAAGAATACAATCAGATTCTTGAATTCATAGTGCACCCATGGCCTCTTTTTATATCAAATCTTTAAGGCATTATCCAACCGATTTTTAGTGTGAACAAGGGGCCCTTTAGGGAACCCTTAGGTCTTTTACCAGCCTCCCACTCGGATTCAACTCAGATTTGAGGGTCAAATAGACTTGGGAGATGAACCAGAAGTGGGTGAGGGTTCGACAAGAACCATAAATGCGTCGTTCATGGGAGTGTGTAGCTTTTATTGTACACAGTCACGCATCGGGCACATGAGTGCTCTTTTGGCTTTTTTGGCCTGCACGTGTGTGTGCACTTTCTGTAGTGTTTCTGCACATGTCAATTTTATAACTAGTTTTATAGTTTGTGCCTTTTGGAATTTTTTTTTTAGGGTTGCAGGTGAAATAATAGGTGTTTGAAGATGTTGGATTCCTATAACCATTTGAGGATGAAATTTCAGTGATAACAGATGCCCCCTGATGTGTGAGGTTAGGAGCATACATATAGATGAAATATATCAATGTTTCTTCTACTAGGAGTACCATTGTAAGAAAGAGTGTTGAGAGGAACTGCAAGAGCGACTTGTTGGAATGAGAGGAGAAATTGTGGGACCAAACCTTTCGCTTGGTGTAGGAAAAATAAAAGTTGTTTACAAATGAGGCGGGCATGCCCCATGCTTGTGTCATGTAACTCAAATATTTTAGACAATAATTGAAGTTGTATGCTGATGTAGATAACTGCAGCGCCCTCCAGGGCAGTTTGATAATGGAAAATGACAATTCATATGGTGAATCATACTCTGAAAAGAGGCGATGACACCTGTTAAGAAGTGTCGATGACTCATAGGCATTGATGGCCCAACAAATTTAGAGGTCGTCGGTTGGTATAAAACAACTTCAATAGTCGCAAAGTAAGACCCACCGTAACATGAGATGGTGTTGAAGTCGAATGTTAAAGGGTTCAATGCAGTAGAGAGTAATGATGGTTCTCTTCATGTCATCCAAGGCTGCTCATTGTAAAGGTAATGAGATTCAAGATATTGTCACCCTTCTGGAAACTGTGTTGATGTCGACAGAAAGGGAGATGTGACTCCAAGAAGAAAAAGGGCTTCATGAAATCCACTGGAGTGAGATCAAGAATTGATAAGGAACATGGACAAATTCAAGATGCGGTGAGACTCAAGACTACCCTTGGTTGGGGATATATGTGAATTATGAGTGGCAGCAACCATGAAATTGAATCTAACGTTAGGGGGACGGCTAGACGTGGGTTAAATTGTGCCAAAGGCGTGACAAAGTGGACAAACTCAGACATCAGGGGTACATGGATGGTGGGATACTCGAGGTTTATGGACGATGTCGAAAGGAGTAGGAGATAGAAAATTATCCAACCAAGGGTGACATGGGTTTCTTTGCGGGAAAAAGAAGGTCACTAAAGGCGTCAACAAAAAGTGATGTAAATGCTGGAAACAAAGGATTTGTACAATTACCAAATGAATAGAGAATAATTTGGGTTAAGTGTGCAGATACAGAAATGGAAGCCCCAGTGCAAGATGGCTTGACCTGTGACAGTGCAATTTGCATGGAGAATTGGTGGAGGTTGGGGGACCCATAGGTGGGTTTTTGTTTATGGTAAATGAATGGAGTGGAATCTGCAGATGGGAAAACTGATTGTGGATGAAATGGAGGTTTAATGATACTACGGAGGTGCAGTCAAACGAGAACCATGATGGAATAAGCTGGGAGTCCTTTGGGAAAGCTAGCAAAATGAGGAGAAGGAGTATGTGGCTAATTCTTGGAAATTCATAAGACTATCGTGACTCCCATCCCTAAATGGTGAAAGAAGCATGAGTGTCAAAGTGCCAAAGGGGACTATGAATAGGGCAACTCATGTAGGGGAGAGTGATACCGGATGATAGTACTTGAAATGGAGCAGAGGTGAGAGTACTGCAGAGCCAGATGTGAGGAGCCTACAAGAAAATGTCGGAGGGTGTGACTAGGAGATGCAATGGATATTCAGAGGGAATGATTACATTCCAATGTCAATCATATACCTGAAGGGGTTGCATTGGTGTGTGATGACCAAGTACCTGCACACATGAAAACAAAATACCTGACGTGAACAATATATGAAGATAAAGAGCATACAACAACTATTTGATAATTATGAGCATGCGTACCTAGGTGTGATGTGAGAAAAATGTTACCCCGAGGCCGAGGATGGATGGTGACCTAGGGAATGTGACTGTGTAGGTGGTGGGATCCTGATCCCATGGATGAAGATAGATCAAAAAATGGATGCTCTCAACTCTTGTAATTGAGCATGGAAGTTTGGAAAAAGGGACTATATATAGTTGTAGGGCCCACAATGCCACCTCATTTGTACCTGCTGCCATAGTGAGTTGATGAGAGGTTTTTAGAGGAGATTTGGAGATTACAAGAGTTCAAGCCAAGTAATCCAGGATTTACGAGAGCTAGGTTAGTGGTCTCATCCTCCTACATAGTAGTTAGGGTTTCTTTTCTGGGCAGGGTTGTACGGATGGCCATACTAGGGGATTTTGTGAGGGTGGGCCCCCAAGTGCGGGGGTGAGCAAAGGATACCTATGCAGAGGTGCACAGATTAGTGAGGAAAACCATGCATGGGGGCACGTGAGTGAGGAAAATAGGTGCACATTTGATTCACGCCTGTTCGAAGTACAGTTGCGCACTTGTGCATAGTTGTGTAGCAAATAGGTGCACATGAATGTGTGCCTGTGGGTGTGAGAGGTGCACATTGATGCGCATTTGTTTCTTCGACAGTTGTGCATGGGTGCGCAACTGTGTGAAGAATAGAGGAACATATGTCCGTTCCTGTGGGGGGTGAAAACCACACATATGTGTGCACCTGTGGGGGGTGACAGCCGTGAACAAGAGGCAAAGCTGAGGGTTTTTGGAAAAACTTGTATTTTTTGAAGTTTTTTTGTTGATGAATAGTGATGGATGATCAAATGTTCTTTGTGTGAATGCAGGTGATAAGTTCAGGTGCTATTCCAATAGAGGGAGAGGGACTAGGAGTGCCTCGATGAGGAGGTGAGAGATGAGCCGGTTGTTCGGGGACCTTTGGCAACGTGTGGGTTGTTAAAGTTATTTAACTGCTCACTGATACATGCACATGAGTACTTCCCCTAATATTTGATTTCTACGTGGAGCACTCAGCAGCAGTGCTTCATTGTGTGGGGGGAGCAGATAACATTCTTTATGATGGAGGATGTCTATTTTTTTACTGGACTCCCTTTTCAGGGGAGGGCCATACCTGCTAATCCTCGGTTTCCAGGGGATGTCGACATGGAAAACTTAGCGTGGAGGTACTATTCAGGGTTGGAATTTATGTTAGCTTTGGTCATTTGGATTAGGGTGATGGATGCACTGGTGCATCGTTGCATCGTAGCGATGATTGTGAGGATCTACGGATCCTTAGAGACTCAGCGGATCAGTGGTGGTCAATTGAGGATTATGTAGAGAGCATTGGGTGGAGATTTTTTTGCCTAGGGCTTGACTTTGCATGCCAAGATGATGGGGCAGCTTAATCGGTGTTGGACCGCCAACTCGGTTGAGTTTTCCTTTGGGTCGATCTTGGTGGTGTGGTTCTTGGAAATGGTGCCCATGTTACCCTAGAGTTTTTTTGTTGGTGGTTGATGAACGGGAGCCATGACTGATGCGGTGGGCATCGATTTTGGTACGGCATGGAGGTGGGGAGGGTGGCCATTATTTTATGGTCGATATGGAGCGTGTGTGGCACCAGATGCCATAGATTATATTGTGGTACCCATATGGTGGGATGGACTACAACCAGGACCCAGATATGGTATTGCCTCCTGGAGAGGTTTGGGACCATAGAAGTATGTTGGTGTACTATATGTTTTGTGATTTTGATAGTCTAGCATATGCTTATTTTATGAATGGATGTCGATGTTATCATTTGGTTGTGTTTTTACAAATGTAGGGCTATGAGTCTGAGAGGTGGAGTTGGTCAGAGAGTCAGCTCGTTAGGGGCCAGTAAGACCGCCGCAAAGAGAGTTGCGAGCAGGAGAGAGATGTCAGAGGGACAAGGTTGGTTTGAGGCCAACTGATGACGTGAGATTCAACATGAGGTGTAGATTTGATGACCCCGGTGTAGGGCCATCACATGCTTCTTTGTAGAGGCCAGTGGGGTCTTAGAGGAATTCTGCTACCAGTTGGAGGTGGTGCTACAGGGAGTGCCCAAGGGCATGTGGACTCAGATCTAGGACGAAGGAGTCTTGGAGCAATGCATGGGCCTTCCGGTAGAGTTGTGGAACCTGATCTGCAGAGAAGTTGTAGAGGAGGAAGCTATGATTGGGCGACTTTCCCCAGGACCTGGAGGACCCCCAGCTGATGGGGTACCTCCTCCAGATAGAGGACCTGGTGGTGGTGCTCTAGAGGCACCATGAGTGCTTGATGTATTATTTTGTATTTATATAGGCCCGTGAGCCCAATTTGGATAGGGTAGTGTGACACCTATTTTGTACCTATAAGGATGAGGGGGATCACCTACCTACGGGCGATGTACATGTTGTAGAATTTTTGTAAATATTAATGATACATTGATTTATATATATATATGGATATACATGTTTATGATTTATGTGATGTTCACATGTGATGATGTTTTGTGATGTTTTTTATGATGTCTAATCTATATGTTGTGACAGACTTTTGATGATTTATGCATATCTAATGGTGTCTTAATGTGATAAATTCCAATCTAATACTAGGTTAGCCATGTTATCTGCTATTTGATTAAATTACCGTGGAATATGTGTAAATGTAATTGAATCAAAATGTCGAGATAAGAGTCTAACTTTCATGTATTTGCAGAAGAGGAAAGGATCGTGGACATAGTACACGTTGTTGAGTTGTAGGACGACAATTTGGGAATATAATAAGATGCTAACGTGATGAATATGGTGGTGACTGGCCTTGGAAAGAAGGCTAATGGCGGTTGTGTATTCTTCTTGGTTGTTAGTTGCTGAGCCCAAACATATCCCACTGGAGTGGAGCAGTTCATGTGAGGGGGTATAGAGGGCCCAAGCGGTCGAAGCGAGATTCTATGTCCATCGTCTAGCTCCATCAACGTAACCGATGTGGTAGGTTAATGGAGGAGAAATATGTCAATAACATGAATGGAAGATTAGACATAAGGCATGGAGGGAAAAAATAAGATTAAAAACTCTACAAATGTGTACAAAAAAGAAAAATCCTAGTGTAGAATGACTATGCTTAGGCGTAAAATTTCTTTAAGTACAACCCATTGATGGGTTCTTTGATAGGGTATCCTTCTGGAGAGGCCAAGATGTATGCACCTTTAGTGAGGAAGTGTTGGACGATGTAGGGTCCATGCCATAATGACTCAAATTTTCCATGCCCGAGGGTATCGTGAGTGATATCATAGGCTAGGATGAGGTCTCCTTCATTAAATGAGCGAAGGTTGACATGGTGGTCAAAGGTGTCCTTTGACTATTTTTTAGTTGCCTCATTGTTCTGTAATGAAGAACGATGGTCTTCGTCCAGCGAATCTAAGTTCAGCAAGCGCTTCTCCATTTGGAGAAGTGTGAGGTAATAGCCCGATGGAGGTGCATAAAGTGGGAATTCCACACTCAATGGGGAGAGTGGATTCAACCCCATGGATGAGATGAAATGGTGTAAAACCAGTGGAAATTTAACTGTCGTGCAATAATCCCATAGTGTTGAAAACAACATATCATGCCAATTGGTCTTATGTTTGTTAACAGTGCGCTGCAACATGGTTTTAAGGACTTTGTTAACAACCTTGACCTGTCCCTTGGAATGAGAGTAGTATGGAGAGGCAAACTTGTGGGAGAAGCCTAACCTTGAGGAGAGTTCGATGAAGATATCATTATCAAAGTGCTTACCGTGATCGAATACTAACTATAGTGGGACTCTGAAGCGGGAAAACACGTGGTTGAAGAAAACATGTGTTGTTGTGTCAGCGTTGTTGTTAAAGGTAGGCATGGCTTCGGCCCATTTGGTAAAGTAATAAACTGCCACGATGATGTACTTGTATCCATTTCTATATGGAGGGTTGAAAGTCATGAAGTCGATGCCCCATTTGCAAAAGGGGCCAACAGTGATGACTAGATTTAAAAGAGCAGGTGGCGCTAGTGCTTTTTTTTCATAAAGCTGGCATTTTTCACATCACTTCACAATGTGGATACAGTCATGAAATAATGTGGGCCAGAAGTAGCCTGCTCGAATGATTTTTTGGGTGGTGGACATCCCTGAGAGGTGGCCACCGTAGGTGCCAGTGTGGAAATAATTCAAGACTATGTCGTCTTCATTGATGGTAAAACATCGACGAAGTACGATGTCGATCCCTCGTCGATATAAGATGTCACCGATAAGGAGATATCAAAAGGCCTGATGGCGAATTTGTTGATGATCGTCTCAAGAGATATGGGTTCCAAACTTTTGTGTTCGAAGGTAGACGAGGAGGTCTTCGTACCAGGGGTCATCTGAGGGGATGTAGAAGAGGTTCTCGTCGAGAAAATCCATATTGGCGGGTGCATCATTAGTGTTAGAGGGAAATGCCATGATGAGCTCGGTGAGGATGAGTGATTTTTTATTTTGGGAGTTGAAAACTCTAGGTTGTATTCTGGAGGGATGATGATCCATCGGGAAAATTTACCATTATATTTCCATCGAATAAGAAAGTAATGCATGGGGTTGGAATCTGCCACAACTTTGGTAGTGAGAAGCAAGATATAATGACGCAGTTTATGGACTGAAAGGGTGAGTTTCTCTTCATAATTGTACATCAGGGGTGGCCCTGAAAGGTTTTTACTGATGTAGTAAATAACATTCTCACGACCATCATCACCTAGTTGGATGAGGACTCGTTCTACTGAGATGGTTGAGACTGATAAGTAGAGGATGTAGTCGTGATCATAATTGGGTAGACTAATCAAAGGGGCATTGGAGAGCACTTCTTTTAAATCATCAAAAGAGGTTTTGGCATGTTCATACCATCGAAATAGGATATCATGACACAATAAGAAAAGGAAAACATGTGCGTGAGTGGCGTAATTTGGGAAAAGCATCATAAAAATTTGGCTTTACCTTGTAGGCTCTATAGTTGGCACAAATTCCTAGGTAGTGGAATTTATGTGATGGCTTAGACCTTGAGGGGGTCCACTGTGATGCCATTTTGGGAGATGATGAACCCAAGGAGGCATCTGGCGGTGATGCAAAAGACACACTTGAGGGGATTCAAATGGATATTGTACTGTCGACATCATTGAAAGACAACTCGTAAGTCATCTAGATGTTGAGTTCCTTTATTGGATCGAGAGTTGAGGTCATCCAAGTAAGTGAGGATGATGTGAGAGAGATCATGGAAAAAGTAAGTCATGGCCCTTTGGAATGTTTCACCCAGGTTCTTGAATCCAAAAGGTCTAACACGATACACAAAAGTACCCCATGGGGTGGTAAATGCGGTTTTATACTAATCTATTGGATGGATTTGGATTTGGTTGTAGCCAGAGAAACCATCCATGAAGAACAGATACATGTGGCCAGCACAATCATCGATGATTTGGTCAATGAAAGGGGTAGGTAAGTTTTCTTTAGGACAAGCATGGTTGAGATCGTGAAATTTAGTGTAGACGCGAATAGTGCCATGTTTTTTGTTGACATGGATGGGGTTGGAAATGCATGACCTGTATGTGATGGGGTATATGAACCCTGCATTGCCTAGTTTGTCAATTTTGGATTTTATAGCCATTTCCTTGGATGGGTGTAATGGTCGTTGATTTTGACATATAGGGGTGACATCTGGCCATGTGTCGATGCGATGTTCGACGATAGAAATATTGAGGTTGGGCATTTTTGTATATGACCAGGAAAAAATATCACAGTATTCCTGAAAGAGAGATTTATAAGCTGTGAGTTCTTCAAGGGAGCATGTGGCGCCAATGGTGATTTCTTCTATGATTCCTGGTTTGACAGAAATGCCAATTTTGACAGTGGGGGAAATGTTGGCCATGTTTGTTATAAGCCTAATTTGCACTCAGCCTGCATACCTGGCCTCAGGCCCTACTATTTTCCAATTTCTTGAGACAAGATCTTATAAAAAGCCCTCTTTTTCAGACACACATGCCCTGGCCTTATACAACCTGTGTATGCACACATACATACGCCTATAGGCCTTCTACAGCCCACGTATACTAACAAAAGCATGAAAAATGGAAAGTTGCAGATGGGAAACAAAGTTTTAGGAAATTGCTAAAACCGTTTGACTACCTATGGCCCATCATTCAACTGGATAACTACCTATAAAAGAAGGGGTAGGAGTCCCATTTAGAAAAAAAAAAAGAGTATAGAAACTTTGCCCAAATTTATCCCCCCTTTGCTCCAATTTCCTGCAATTGTATTGTGAGGTTGAGTAGTTGGTGCATGGTGAAGAGGAGCCTAGGACCAAGTTCGAGGAGCAATATCGACCACATATTGTAAGTTTACTCTTATGAAGATTAATACAAAAAGGAATCCTTTTTACGACCCACCATATCATGTGTTCAAAATGTGTATTTATTTTATGATATTGTCACATCTAACCCAACAATTAGTATATGAAATGCATGTTTACATCTGTTTGTTTGTCCATATGTGAATGCAGGTCATCTTTGGGAGGAGGCTTGCAGTCAAGGAGCAAGTGAAAGTGAAGGGATCAACATCAAATGAAGGATTTAAGGTAGAGTTACCTAATATTATTTGCACCTTTGTATTGCATGAATGTGGAGTTTTGTGTTGGGAGAATAGGAAAAAGTAGAGGCCTTTAAATGGTCATTTTCTACATGCATGATTAGAGCCCTTAAATTCTAAGTCCATAAGCGGGATTTCCCACTCACATCAAAATTGTCGACTCCACTGGGGAGACTCTAGGGTTCTTAGGGGATTTTTTATTAGGTATTTTGAAATTGGTTTTACTGACTTTTTTGAGTTTCTGCAAAAAGTTTGAGTGTTTAGGGGTTCTAGTTCTCAATACCAGTCTTCCATGTTCTACTTACCAAACTATTTATTTTATGTTTTTAAGAGTCTTAAGAGGCATACGCGCCCTATAGTGGGACAGCAAGCGTATACACATGCCCTACCTTTAGTCAGCCCACATATGTACGCATGTTGATGAAGTGCTAGTTGCGTGTCTGAGAACCCAACAAATCCTTCTTAGGAAGAGGCAGTCATCCACTCCCCTACAGAAGTGATCCTTCTCAGGAATCTTCTGGGTCCTTCTAAGTCTTTGATTGAAGAGCCCATAGTCAGGTAAAAACCTCAGGATTAGCTTTGTTTCTCTATATTTTTCTTGCCTCTTTGCGTCAAAGTAAGTTTTTTTTTTTTTTTTTACCTTTAAGGGGTGCTGGTGTTCAGTACCAATATCCTTTGTTGAAGCTTAGTTGCTTCTTTTCTTTTTTTTGAAGGATTTCAGAGGCACATGTGGCCTCCAGTGGGGCTACCCACATGCACACGTGCCCTTCCGTCCTCTAGCCCGTGTATGCATGCTAGATGTTGAAGAACCAGTCACATACTTATCCAGAAAAGTTTTTGGAGGCAATCATCCTCCTCCCTGTCAATTTTTTACCTCCCAGGGTCTTTCTTGTCTGAATGTGGTCTATGTCATATAATTTTAGCCTAGTTTTGGACTCTATTATGGCTTTCTTTTTCAGTCAACGTCTTCTTCTATTTCTTTGTTAGGTTTTTTTATGAGATAGTGAGTTAGTATGATCTGCCTTCTTGGTTGTCAGTATCTCCCCACGGTCAGTGGTTGGCCAAAAAAATTTATTGGCCTTGTCTTGTCTTGGATTTTTTACCCTTTTTTCTTTAGAAAAGGAGAAAGCTTCCATCTTTAGTTTTTCTTGTTTTTTGAGACACAATAAAAAAAAGTAGATATTTTCTTTGTTTGGTTAAGTAGTCAAGTGTTTTCACAGATTATCAGGAAAAAGTTCATTTTCATAAGTTCTTGACTAATTGACTTAGGACAATAAGTAGCTCATAGTCGAGTGAAAGCCTGTTTTCATTTTTCTGTCAAAAGATCTTAGAAAGAAATTTTGAAAAGTTGGCTAAAGTAAATTCTTTTAGAAGAAGTAATTTTGTTTTAAGCACTTTGCATGTTCTTCTTTTCGTCTCTATAAAACATCACTGGTTTCATTATCATCTCCTATGACTTTAAAAATCAGCCACTAAAATAAACGTCTAAATAAAATCTTTTAGACTTTATGTTTTGTAGGGTACACCAACAAGTCTAGGACTAGAGCCTTGATTTAGGTTGGAGAGGAAACTCTTCAAGGCTACCAAACACAAACATAAGATTATGAGCTAGGGAGTTTTCAAAGTCCAGTTACTATGAAGTTTGTCCAGGACCCCCCTCTAACACAGGGGATAAACATGAGGTCGCATGCGGAAAGGTAGCAGAGATAACCCCTCCAAAATCAGACCAAGCGTAGTGGGGAACGCATATAGAGGGCTTGTCCTAGGATTCCATCATTAGCACTTGACACGGAGCTTCATGGGTCTCAAATCCGTTTGAGGTCCTCAGTTGTCTTCCATAACACTTGCTCTCAATACCCTGGATAGGTTTTTGGATTGATACCCTGCTCATTGTGATCCACCCAACTGTCGACTATACCCGCCTGGAAACTGTTCGCGAGCTGGAAACCTAGTTGCCTATCAGTCTAGTGACTTACACAAGTGATTTCAGGGGTATACCATCGTACCTAATAAATACATTGGGCCACACTTTGAAGAGTATGCCCGGAGGTTTCTTCCGTATTCGAGTTTCACTTGCATCGGTAAGTTGCTCTAGTGTTGGTTGTTGTAACTATTCTTCCAACTAGCTAGTGACTGCTTGTTTTATCTCATAGGAATTTTTTGATAGAGTGTGTTTGTTTCTCAATCGGTTAGAAAGGCCTTAGTGTGTCTCTGATATTCTCACATAGTGGAGGATTAGGAGCTCCACCGGTCGTGAAGGCTTCTTGGCCTACCACTGGTCGATCTGGAGCCACCCCCACTGTCGCTAAGGCAGAAGCTAGACCATCAAGGGTCGTTTGAAGAAACTGGGCCACGGGGAATTGTGTCCAACCCACCTTCGAGAGAATAACATCTCATCCCAAAGGAACCAACCATTAATGACCTTGGAGCACAAGCTCTTGGTCCTAACAACCCTTCGATTATGGATCTTTCGGTGCCTATTGTCGTATACGTCTATCCTTACGAGTGTTTGGAAGTATCCCAAACAGAGATGGAACCAAATCCTGCAAATTCTTCAGGGAATTCTCATATTCCCTCTACGGTTGTCACAACTGGGGGTGTTCCACCTCCTAACCAACCATCGCCAGTACGGGCCATTATGGTCTCGACTTCCTCTACTTCGAGCAATGGTCCACTCCCACCTTTGGCGATGATCATTGCTCCATTTTATCATAGTGCGATAGGCCCTCTATTCACATACGGAATGCCTGGCTTCAATTCAAATGCTGTCAGTTTTCAATCCACTCAACCAACTCTAAGTCTAGGGGAAGGGAGTTCTCACACTCCTCTGCAAGGATCAATGGGGGGAATTCCTACTCCTTATAATGCTTTCCCTTACGAAAGGGGGTCACATACCTCCTTCGTTCCCTACACTCGGTGGTGCTCACCAACAATCCATCGAGCCAAGCACGAACTATGGTTCTTATGGAGTGAGTAGTCAAGGAATTCCTTCTAATAGTCATTCGGTAGGTTCAACACCGTTCTCTTTTTTCGGTACATTGCTAACAATTCTTTCTCGTCCGTTGCTTTCCCCACCGGGAGCAACCCCAGTTATGGACAATTGAATCCTATATAGTGTACTATTCTTTCACAGGGGAAAAATCCAGGAATCCCTTCCCCCCAAGGACCTTCGAATACTTGGAAAGGATCAGCTTCCTCGTCATGGATGTCGACAGGGGGAAACCCCTTCCAAATTCATTGGAACCCCAGACAAGGTTCAACACCTATCCCCATCGGTTCGGTAGGGGGCATCTCCTCTCAAAATCCTTAGAACACAATGCAAGACCAACCTCCTTTGTCCTTTTATGAAAGTCAGTCGACGATGCCTCAACAAGCGCAGAATCTATACGCTGGTCTTATACAAGGGTTTTACCAAAATCCTGGCCAGCAGCCAAACTTTTCCTGGCAACCTGGTGCCAGTCAAAATCCAGGTCCCTTTTTGCACGGTCATAATCAGCAGCCCAAACTACCATTCCTGGAAACTTTGCATTTGTCTAACTTAACAAGGTTGTTGAATGACCCCATCTTTCACGATCTGCGTTGGCCTCCTATGCCGACCAAGTTTCCTTCAGACATTCAAAAGTTCGAAGCCAAACCTAACGAAGATCCAGGCGATCATGTGACTACTTTTCATCTTTGGTGCTCATATAACACATTGAAAGACGACTCCATCCAGTTTCACTTGTTTCAATGCACTCTCATTGGGAGTGTTGCGAAATGGTACATTGAGCTCGACCACTCAATATACTCTTCCTTCGACGAATTGGCAATGGATTTCTTAAACCATTTCCAATTACCTGTGAGATACAATGCTGGCACTGAATTGCTAGCCAGCTTTGAGCAGACTAAGGCAGTTCATATCTCCAATCACATCCGATAATGGAGACGCTGGAAGAGTTTGATAAAAATACCAGTCCGACCAGAATTTTTGTTGGAGTGGTTCCTTAAGTCTTTGGTACCCCAGTTATCCAAAGATGTAGTGATGTCGGGAGTCTTTTCTGAAGAAGACGCGATAATGAGAGCTCAACAGCTTGAGCTGATTTACTCGCAATCTAGCCTACTTTATGAAATTTTGTCGTATGCACCTAGGTCAATTCTTAACAAAACCAGACAGAGAGTTGGACCACATGCCGATTGTATTGTCGGTTCAACACAAGAAAATACCGTTGATCCACTATCAAAAAAATTGCAACAATTGTTGATACAACAGACAACGGCCAGCTAGACCACAGGTCCGACTGCTCCCCCTACCCAAATGTCAGATGTACACAACGTGCAATTGACAAAACCGAAGGCCAACTAGCAGCCTGACGGGAAGAACCAACAACGAAAGAAGGGTAAGGAGGATAAGAAACCTACCAATAATTCTGGCAGGGCAACACTGAAAATAAGAAGTCGAAGTATCTGTGTAATCTGTGCACAAAAGACCACCCAACTTATCAGTGCCCTCGGCTCACGAAGGTCCAAAAGTTATTGGCACAACAACAGCTTGTTGTGTTAATGAACCCATTCCAACATGGGAAAAATTTAACTCAAACCTCAGTGAGCGTGGAAGGGGGCAATCAAGGACCTCCTCTGTCTTCAAGTAATCCTTCGTCCACGAATGTGTATATGATGAAAGGTGATGCTTACATATCGACCAGAGAACATGATTACGGAATGCCTAGCTCCTATGAGAAGAGTAAAGAAGATGAGATTCCCCCTCTTCCTCTCCAGATTGAGAAGACGTTGGGAAAAACAATGACACGCATCCCAAAAGGTGCATTCAAAAAATCTTCTCACAACCCGAACCCAAAGGCCGCCCAAAACTACTCTGTGGTGGACGATTTGTCATAAACCCCTTGTATGATGTCTGCTTTGGAAGTCCTCCAGAGATGGCCTTCGCAGAGAAAGGCTCTATTAGCCGCTTTAGGATCTTCTTAGACTTGTAATCTGGGCATGGTCATGCTTGATACGATCGACTTAAAACCTCGTCTCCCTTACCACGTTGCATTTCAGATAGTAGTGGCTTATACCATGAAAACTTTTACACAGAACGTTTTTCGCACAGTGGTTGATGAGGGTGCCTTGTCATGCATAATGTCTTTGGCATGTTGGAAGGTGTTATCACCCTATAAGTTATAGGATCAACTGGTGACTAGAATATTATTTGTCTCTAGTGTTTTGTTGACAAATGATTTTTCATTCTACAAATAATTTGAAAAAGAAAAGAAAAGAAAAGAGGGCATAAAATATTTTCAATAAAAGCCACATGCAATAATAGTAACTTGGTCCATACCTTTCAAGCATGGCCAAGTTCTCTTTAAATTGATGTTGATAGGTTTAGTGAATAATTTTGGCTAAATCGTTTAATCTTAGCCAAAGTGTATAGGTTAGATTAGTGAATAAATATGGCCAGACTGTCTAATCTTGGTCAGATAACCCCAGGGTAGAGTAAATTCTTAACCCAACAGTTTAATCTGGGTTAATTTTCATAGAAAACTAGGTTAGAGTATAGGCTAGTGTCTTTACTTCAATAAAACCAGCTTGATGATCAATGTTACACCATGATTTGGATACCTAAAGGGTTTCTTGACTAACCCCTTGGTGGTGTAGAAATGAAAAGCCTTGGAAAAACCCGTGAAATGCACTTATCCTAAATCTCGGCGCATGTGTTTTCTGTGTCCTCACTTATGCTCCATTCATGTATCAATGGACCAGATGAATGCACCCAGATCTACGGTCAACGGATCTTTCCGGAACCCCCCGACCGTTCTATCTTTAATGAAGGGCGGGGGGGTCCGGAATTACTGATAAGACCCATGCGCATCTGGACGACTTAGGTTTAAGCACGCATATCTATGGTCAAGATCGGATTCTGGACCCCCCCGTTCATTCTGCCTTTAATGGAGGGGTGGGGGTCCGGAATGTGTGATAAACAACGCGCATAGATCTACAGCCAAGAAACAAGTGCACAAATCAACGACTCAAGATGTTTTTCGGACCCCCCGACTGATATGCCTTTAACTGAGGGGGGGTGTCTGGAATGGCATCTTTCCTCTGGCAGGCCCCTTTCTATATGTGGCATCGATCTATCGGTCTCGAGTCCCATCGCCTCCTACTGACTGACATACCTTCATCACCTCCTAATGTCATCATCCACCTTTCCCGAAATAGTCACGTCCCATCATTTCTATCAGTCCTTCCCCCCCATTCGCTCATGGCAAGTCCCCTCACCATGATCTTTACCCCAATCAGTAGCCGCCACATCACCCATCCGTGTCCCTCAGTCACCATCACCCTCCATCTCACACTCTAAGTGATCTGTTGGCCATTTATTACTGGATGACCTATTCGTTAACCAACTGACCTGTCTCCCACGCCCAACGGACACCCCGTTACTAAAAACTACCCTTTTTTCTTCCTACTTTCACCATTTACCCACTCATCACACTAGAGAGATATGCATCGTTTTCTCCCCCGTTACAGTCAGTTTCCCCCACCCGCAGTTGCCCCGCTAACGTTTTTTTTCTTTCAGGTACTGTTGCAGTATTGGCGCCAAAGTCAAAACAAGCAGAAGGAGAGGAGAATCCCTTTCTCCTGCCGCATGTCGACCTTGATCGAATCCCATTGGCCGAAAAAGATCATTCAATCGTTGATACAAAGTGCAATTTTGATTTCACAGACCTTTAGTCATGGCTCAAGGAATTTTTCTTAGACCAGAGTGACGAAATTGGACTATGGGAGTCCAACTTACCCCTTTATCTCTTCCCTCAGATTCACCCTTTTCCAGAGTTTGCCCTCAAGTGCCAAGCCCACTACATTCCCAAGCAACGAGCCATCGTTTCCTCGTCTGGAGAAATTATGTTCCTCATCACGCCTGAATCCATCGACCAAATGATACAAATCCCCCGAGATGACTCTGCATCCCCATTAAACCTGGAAATTCTCACAGAATAATACCAGAAAATGACCTTCCCCCAAAGAGCTCAAATATTTGAGCTTTTCCTCCCACCATCCACTCAATTTCCCTCCACAAATTCCCCTTATCCTTGTTCAATATTTTTGACCAAAGGAAACCAGATCATCTCGTCCCTATGCGCCTTGTTGGGATACTATTCAGATCAATGGGTAGATGAACGCATTCTGGGATTTTTATCCATCTTCTCTACCGATGAGAAGCCCACTACCCAGTTCGACTTCAGCACATTTCTGGCGAATAGTATTCACGACAGTTTGTTAATTTCACCACGGAGGGCATGTTCCGTTACTCTTCCATACTGGCGTATTTGTTCATTTTCTTCCAAGAGGACAAATTTGTCTTTTCCATGCAGAAGATGGATGGAGATGGTAGACCCCAGTCAGTGACTGCATGGACCTCCTTTCTCAAGCACAACTCCATAGATTTCAGTTTCAAGGAGTTCATCGATCAATTCTGCCACCCAGTGGTGAGTATGCTTAGTGGCAGGCCCGAGCCTCGGATAAATGATGAAGTTCATAGGATCCTGCATCTTTCGGATCACACCAAGACGGGGGATTGGTATTTGTACCAAGATTACACCGAGATCAGAGTATACGAGTGCGAGCTAACCCCATATAAGCTTTTGAAATACCTGCTTGTCAAAATTTTTGCTTTGGAGTATATAAGGCAGATAATAAACTCTGATGATATCCATTTTGTGTCTCTAAAGAAAAAACAACAACTCAGAATCAAATGGCAGATTGGCTCTTTCATCTGCAACAATCGTGGCACTGGAGAAGAAGCAAACAAGCTGCTGAAGGAAATGAAGTTCTTCATGAATTTCCCATGGCATTATGATCCATGTGGGATCATCTCCAAGATGAGGGTGAAAAACAAGAACATCCCATATGTCCACCAATCTAGGCCTGAAGTTGAGAAATTTGCAAACCAAACAGTATGGGAGCCTAACACTTTGGTCGAAACAGAACAACAGGATCCCCCAGCCACTGTATCGCAAACAACTACGCCACAGGTTCCGAAAGAGAAAAGGATTAGGAAATATTTATCTCCACTTGTCACTGAGGTGTCGCTAGAAGAATTCCAATTGCACACCAAGAGGCCTAAAACCATTTCAGCTCATGACCTGACTGGGGAAAAGGAAGTCCCGTCTACCACAGTGACCAAGGTTGATAGACCACCCCTCAGTGAAATCCTCTAGCATATCATAACCTCAACGTTGCCGAAGAAATCCACAGATTCTCCATCGACCACCCAACCAGGCAAGGGAGGATCGAAGCTGAGCATCTTTGAAGAATATGAGCTGATCAAGAAAAGGAACTAGACCCTGACCAGCAGTACTTGAACCTAGTTCTGGAAGCAGACGTTGACTGCACAACATAGGATGCTATCGACATTTGACATTGAGAAGGGCAGAATGCATATGGAAATCCTCCAAGTGTAGGTGTTAGATCCAAAGGTGATCACTGATTACAAAAGGGCCACCTACGAATTCCAGACGAAGGATGTGCATCCGGACGATAAGATGGATCTGCACAAGCAAACAGGGGAAATGGTCTTTTATACACTGGCACATGCTTCCACTACTGCATCCAAATTGTAGGTGTCCCTGAACAAATTTCAAACACAACTAAAGTTAGAGAAGATATCGTCCTTTGCCAAGGAAAACAGGATCAAGACTCTGGAGGAACTGGTCCTTAAGATCCGTTATGATCGTTCGAATGTGAAAGCAGTCGAGGAGATGATTAAGAAGAAGAATGTTGACATAGCCTCCTTAAGGAAATAATTGAAACTCCCACCCACAAAGGATTTGCAGGCGAAGGAAATAGCAAAGAAAGAATGAGAAAAGGATGAAATGCTCAAGCTACTCATGGAGCAGAATGCATAGCTAAAGGAAATGGAAGCTGAGATGGAGAAGCTAGTAAAAGAGAAAGAACAAATAAAGCCAATGGAATTCATTCCATTGAGTGCCATTCCAATTTTTGGAGTGAGCACAACATCAATGATAGAAGTCCCATCCGCGACTCCACTGACATCCCTGGAAAAGACAGTCGACCTGGCTAAGTCTATGGAAAAGATGAACCTGCAGGAAACAAAGATCAACAGGCTCAAAAAGGAGATGTTGAGCCTTCGGGAACTCAAATATTCTGTTCAGATAAGCCTCTCCAAGGAAAAGCAGGTGACAAATCATCTCAAACAAGAGTTACAATAGCTCCAGAAGCAAACAGTGGCAGGAAAAAATTTGGCCGAGGTTAAAGAAAGTGTATGGACAGACATCACCAAGTCCATGAACGAGATATGGACCATGATACGGATCATGTTTGAGAAGAATGAATTGGTGCAAAGAAGCAATCAGGCCATTGAGAAGATCAGATCATAATTGAGAGAGATGCCAACTCAAGCGAACGAGATCATCAAGTTCCTAAATTCTAAGACCAGGGAGGAGCTAAAAATTGAAGACAGAACAAAGACCATCCTTGAGGTCAAAAGAGTTTTGACCAAGAGAGGATTAATGCTTCAATTAGAAGAAAAGGTTCAGGCCATGGACCTAGGGGTACAAATATTTTTTAGTAAGATTGAGGCTCTACATAAGAAAGGTCTTCCTGGTCTGAAGGTAATCAATGACAAATTGATGACACTCCCAGACTACAAGAAGAGACTGGCTGATGTGCCTAAGGATAGTTCAAAGTTTGCAGGAATTCAAGGCAGCATCACTGGCAAGGCGTTTCTAGATGCACTTCAGTGGGACATTAGTATTCAGCATGAGATTCGATACATCTTTGTCACCAAACCTACCTTCGCCAAGTACACAGAAATGGACGAAGTGTATCGAAGGCTACTCAAAGTCAACGTGCCCAGTCATCTTCGATGGGAGGAAGTTTGTGATTTGATCAAGTAGCAGATGAGTTGTCCCAGCCCAGTCATTTGTCCAGTCAGATGAGGTCGTGCAGAGGCTTCATCAACGGCCCACCCAGAAATCAACATGCATTTACACCACATCATCAAGCAGTTCCTAGATTTATGAAATTTGTTAAGTTAGTTAGGCTAAAAATAGATTTAGCACATCCTGGTCATTAATGACAGGATCATTTGTAATTTTGAGTTATAAATACTTCATCTTTCAAAGTATTGAGGGTTGTTGATCTTCACACCCTGCAAGCTATCAGACTGTAATATTTTTGAAGAGATCTTCCATTAATACAAAGAGGCACTTTTACAGGATTCTTGTGTGTATTCACTGGTGATGTTGTTCTCTCTAAGTTAAATTTTTTTCTCACTTTGTTATCATACTATTTTCTAAATCTAATCTTTAGGAGTAACGAACATTGCAGGATTTATCTCGTATACCCTGTTTTTGACTCAAAAGATTTAAGTGTTCATCTTCTCATTTTGCAATAAAGAAATTCTTAACTACTTCTTTGTTGTAATTGTCTTCTCATCTTTTCTTCTATTCCTCATTTATGCTACTAAAGAATCCAGTGATTATATTATCTCGCCCTGTGAAAGGTTCCTTTGTTTTCTTGGTTCCGATTTCATCTTTACGACACAGACCCCATATCCCAATGGATGTGTAAACTATCTCAACCAACTCAACAACACTACGACACAAGATTGACTTATCTATTTATCTAGCCTAATATTTAAAAATTTGAAACAGATCTGAATCAAATAGAGATATCCCTCTCTGAAGTTGGAAGGGCTAGATCCCAGCTTCAAAAGCGGTTGGATAAAGTTACCTCTCGTAGATTTCTTCTTCCTAACAACCTCTTGGAAATTTACAGAGCGCTAACATAGTGGCGATTCCACTGGGGAAAGAACAGAACTAAAAATTTATAACTTCACGTTTTCTTTTCCTAGAAGAAAAGATTGTTACTGAAATATTGCAAAGTAATGTTTAGAGGTTGATTAAATTTTGTACATATTATTTTCAAACTCGTAAAACTAAAAAGTATATATATATAAATCAAAAAAGAAATCTAGCTCCTAGGAAAGTTTATACTTGATCTCATCCAGAACCAGAACCTGCGATAGTGAAATATGACCCAGAACAATTGCCCAGGAAAAGGACCATTGTTGAAGGTTCAACAAGTCATACTCCCTTTCATAAGTCCCTTTCCTCTTCAGGAGAGCTTGTTACCTTTCAAAACTCTGACTTTAACAACCTTTCCAAACAAAGCCTGGTTAGGACAAGATCCGATAGTTTTGTGACTAAGATCATTTTGGACCCAACCATTTTGCAACCTCGGACTCCTAAAATTCTATCTCCCACTGCTAAACCTCAAGCCACTCCCTCGGTGCTAGCTATTCCCTCCTCGTCCTCGTCTTCCATCGCTACCTCGCTTATCATCCAATTCGTTATCCCACCTCCTCCACCGATCATGGAAGCCAAATACACTCCCTTAGTGTTGGTCATGCCTCTTCATGCTATACCTCAAGACTATCAAACAAGACTCCCACAGTTCGATGGAATAGGACCTCTGAATTCCCAACAACACGTTGATAAAATGAATGATTATTTTGACCTGCATGAAGTGGATGAGGCTGACATTCAAATGAGATTGTTTGCCCAAAGTTTGACACATGACGTTAAGAAATGGTATAAAGGTTTACGTGCCACCTCAATCCTTGACCTTACCACATTTCAAAGGAGTTTTATAGACATATGGGAGGTAAAGAAAAACCCTCTCCAAATATTTTCAGAATACGAAAATATTAGAATAAATCAAGGTGAGATAGTACAAGATTACTACACTCGTTTCAATAACCTGTACAATGCAATCCCATCCGAAATCAAACCTCCACAAGGTTTGGCATTGATAAAATTCCCTGATGGTTTTGACGTCGATATGTCATACCAACTAAGGGAAAGAAATTCTACCACCCTAGAGGACATGCAGAAAAGCGCAATAAGTGTAGAGGCCAATTTGTTAGCAAAAAGGGCACGACAGAGGACAGAGAGGAGAGTCACAATTAAAGAGGAACCTTCCACATCAACCTCAGATTTCAAACTGGATTCCTTGGCTAGAACAATGGAAAGAATGATGGATAGGCTTACTGTGTCAGAAAGAAATCCTCCAAGAGAAAACCCACCAGCTCCTCAAGTTCGGAATCCTAACTTCAGGAGAAACCCTCCTCAAATCAGAAAGAGAGATCATAGGGATCAAAGAGAGCAGAGAGGTCTGGATCAACAGATAAAACATCCCCTACAAGAAAATTATGCTAATGAAGGGGGGGAAGTGATTGAGGAAATAGAGGATACTCAGATAAATCTCATGGCCATTCACGATAACGAAGCTATTTTCCTTACCCAAGAAGAGAAAGAATTCTTTCTTCTAAATCAAACAAAAGTAAGTGAAGAAGCTGAAGATGTCGAACAATAGGCATTCGAAAATGCCATTCTAGAGGTACATCGACAGTACAATCTGCGGAGTAAAAATACAGAAGGGATTTCCCCAAAAAGGACGATTGAAACGAAAAAGGTAGTCGAAACCAAGAAAGCCTCTGAGCCATCTACCGAGATGATCCCTAAGAAGAGTATTGCCGAAGTTCTTGTGAAAAGAATCCTTACTATTTTGAAAATATCGCCACAGCCTGAGGCTTCATCAATTAATCAACCAAGTACTTATGGCCAGAAGAATGTGGTAGACAAACCAAAATTGATGAGCCAAAGAAAAGTCCCTACACCTTTTAGCCTCAAAGGGCAATTAGCCAAAGTAAAAATTCCCATTCCACTTTCCGAGTTGATGAACAAAGACACTTATCATTCAAAAGTGATTAAAGCGCTGACCATTGAACCTGATATAGGTATGAAATCCTTAACCGTTGGATCAACAAATCATTCAGATACTGTGAACCTTATAGATGATCAACCTGAACTTCTATTCGGACCTGAAGTAGATGGTCGAGACGATAATGGTGATGTATCTCCTTTTTACATCAGTCTAAATATACATGACCTTATCTTGCATAATGCTATGCTGGATTTGGGTGCTTCCCACAATCTGATGCCTAAAGCAGTGATGGAGAAACTAGGACTAGAGGTCACCAGACCTTACAAATATTTACACTCATTCGACTCCAGTAAAGTTAGATGTATTTGTTTGATCAAGCACCTCTGTATCACCCTGGTTCAGATTCCTGCAAAGAGCATGGTCATGGATGTGGTGGTTACAAACATTCCTCTGAAATATGGAATGTTGTTATCCCGGTCTTGGGGGGCTAAGTTGAGAGGTACCCTGCAACTAGATATGTCGTATGCCACCATCCCAGTTTTTGGGAAACAAAGAAGGCTATACAGAGAAACATTGATGAAATACATGGTCAGTAGCCAGGAAAAACTGCACAACTATCCTCTTTACTCCGCGCATTATGACTTGGATTCTTTTATCCTGTATAAAGATGGTGGCATGGAGGAACAAATCACCCAACTGGAAGAAGATACATCTGGTCCAGATGGAGGCCAAGAAATCATTGAGGTAGAAAGGAAGAAAACCGTGATAACTGAAGAATTACCGGCAGATTTATGGAGCATGGATTTTGATGGAGCAGTAAGAAAAGAAGGAGCTGGAGTGGGAGTTTGGATGCACAACCACAGAACCAGGTATTCAGAAAATCATTCTTACAAATTAAATTTCCAGTGCACTAACAATATTGTCGAGTATGAAGCCTTGATGCTCGGTCTGAAGCTTCTGAAAAGAGTTGGTGCCAAACATATTATGGTAAGAGGTAATTCTGAGTTAATAATCAAGAAAAATAAAGGTGAGTATGCTGTGAAACATCCCCGTATTAGAGATTATCGGAATGTTGTTCTTGATTCCCTGATATGTTTCACTAAAGTTGATTTGCAGGTAATGTCGAGGGGACAAAACATTTTGGCAGACGGATTGGCTACATCAGCAACCACATGTAAGATTCCTTTTCACTCAACTCGCCCATACACGGTGGAGGTGAAATGTAGACCAACCGTTCCCGACAATATCAGGTACTGGCAAGTGGTTGGTAATGATGATCAAATCGAAGACCTTTTGCAGTGTAAAAATGATTTTGAATGTACAAATATAGATTTAGAGAACGAAGATGAAAATGTAAATAGATCTGATTTTGAAAATGATAGTGTAAATAGCGTAGATTCAGGAGAATTAGGCAATTATGAGATGGAAACTGATATTATGCATTTGAAAAGTAATGTTTTACCTAGGGGTCTAGTTCCTTTAGAGGACTTGTTTGATTTTAACGATGTAGCCAAAAAACTGAAAATTGAAGCCAGTGGACAAGAAGTAGAAGATTGTAATATAGGGACAGAAGAGAAACCCAGGATGGTCAAGTTGTCCAAATCATTACCCCCTGAGCAAAAACTCAAATACATTGAGTTGTTCGAAGAATATTCATATGTCTTTGTCTGGGGCTATGAGGATTTGAAAGCTTATGATACTAGTATCATACAACACATAATTCCAATAAAATAAGACCAAAGACCGTTCAGATAGAAACTTAGGAGAATTAATCCCAAGTTACTCCCTTTGATAAAAAAGGAAATCAAAAAAATGTATGATGCCAAAATCATAGTCCCGCTACATTTTCCCAAATGGGTCTCAAATTTGGTTCCGACACATAAGAAATCTGGGGAAATCAGGCTTTGCATTGATTTTCGAAATCTTAATAAGGTCTCCCTGAAGGATAATTACCCCTTGCCAAAAATGGACCACATACTACAAAGTGTAGTTGGATCCAGTCGAATCTCTTTGCTGGACAATTTCTCGAGTTATAATCAGGTCCTCGTTCACCCAGATGACCAAGACAAAACCGCTTTCACTACACCATGGGGCACTTTCATGTATGTGAAAATGCCTTTTGGTTTGATGAACGTCGAAGCCACTTTCTAGAGAACAATGGACATCGCCTTTGTGGAAGAGTTACGTAAATTTATCGTCATCTATCTAGACGATGTAACTGTTTTTTCCCAATCTGATGACAAGCACCTGAGACATCTCAGACGAGTCTTTGAGAAGTGCAGGAGGTTTGGGATTTCTTTAAATCCTAAGAAAATCCTTTTCAGACTGGAGGAAGGAAAAATGCTAGGGCACATAATCTCCAAGGACGGAATCAAAATAGACCCCAGCAGGATAGAGGCCATACAAAAATTAGAACACCCAAGAAACATCAAAGAGTTACAGTCTTTTATCAGAAAAATAAATTTTCTACGAAGATTCATACCCAATCTGGCAGAGCTCCTTAGAAACATTACAAATATGTTAAAAAAGGATGTAAAAATAAAATGGGACACCGAGTCTAGGCAGTCTTTCGAACAAGTGAAATGAGCACTCACAGAAGCCCCCATTTTGATCAGTCCTGATTTCACCAAGGATTTCTATATTTTTTCTTTCGCTTCCGAACATACCATTGCAGCGGTATTACTATAGAAGAACAATGAAGGGTATGAACAGCCCATAGAATTCTTCAGTAAAGTGTTAAGAGATGCTTCTTTGAATTACAAGATAATGGAGAAACAGGCTTTTGCCTTGGTAAAGGCCATAAAATATTTTAGGGTCTACATTCTCCATTCCCACACCATTGCATATGTTCTGAATGTGGTAGTAAAAGACATTTTGACCCAGGACAATCCGGATGGAAGAAGAGGAAAATGGATTGTTGTCATTTTAGAATATGACATAGAGATTAAGCCTACGAAACTAATTAAAGGTCAAGGCCTAGCTAAATTAATGGCTGAATCTAATTTCCATGCTCTTGACATTAATTTTTTAGCTGCAACAGATGAACAGGGAGAGATGGTGAATCCAAGTGTGAGAGAGGTATTTCTAAACTCTCCATGGTACGTAGACCTTATATTTGTTTTGCATAATTTACAAGCTCCCCCTGGTTTGACTAAGACTAAAGCTAGATTTTTGAAGTTGAAAGCCTTAAAATTTTGTATTCTAGAAGGAAATCTGTATTGGAAAGATCCTGGAGGTATTCTGTTAAATTTTTTATTGAAAGATGAAGCTGACAAAGTGCTACAAGAATTTCATGCAGGAGAATGTGGTGGCCATCTGAAACTGGAAGGTCACAGGCAAAAAAATCCTCAGAGCTGGTTTATATTAGCCCACCCTATTCATTGATGTACATCATACAATGACTGCATGTCATCAATGTCAGTTGTTTGAAGGCAAAAGGAAACTCCTTCCTCTCCCCCTGAAACTGATCTCAGTTGAAGCCCCTTTCCAGCAATGGGGATTGGACTTCATCAGAGAAATACACCCCCCTTCTTCAGACCAGCACAGGTGGATTCTTACTGCCACGGATTATTTTACAAAATGGATCGAAGCAGTACCAAGAAGGAAAGCCACTGATTCTGTTATTATCAAATTCCTTGAAAATAATATTTTTTCTCGTTTTGGATGTCCTAGAAAGATTATAACTGATAATGCAGCTACTTTTCGATCGAAGAAAATCATAAATTTCTGCAACCAGTATCACATTGGTTTGGGACATTCCATAGCTTACTACCCTCAGGGGAATGGGCTGGCAGAATATTCAAACAAAACCTTGGTAAACATCATCAAGAAGACGTTGCAGGAAAATAATAAATCATGGCATAACAAGTTGGTGTTCGCATTGTGGGCTGACAGACTGGCCACCAAAAGGTCAATCGGTATGTCACCATATCAGCTGGTCTATGGCACAGAAGCAGTTTTCCCCACTTCCTTAGGAGTCCCTGTCATGAATTTGCTTCAAGACGTACAAGCCGAGCCAAATGACTCATAGAGAAGGATCAACCAGATGATCCATTTGCAGCAGTCTAGGGAAGAAGTATTCAACAAGACTCAGGTAGTCCAATAAAGCATCAAGAAGATTTTTGACAAAAGAACCAAGGAAGATGATTTTGAGATAGGAGATTTGGTGCTGAGATGGGACACCAGAAATGAAGACAAGGGAAAGCATGGAAAAATTGACAGCCTGTGGAGAGGACCATACATGATTCAAGAATTCAGGGGAAAAAATGCTTTCTTGCTAAACAACGCTGATGGGACAGATCTGCCAGGAGGACCTGTAAATGGCAGAATGTTGAAGCATTATGTGCCGCCTCAGTAGAGACTCAAGTTTTCACTCACCATTGTACATACCATTTTTATTTTTCGCCTGCATTTTCTGAGTGAATAACATAAGTTAGTTGGTTGAAGCCCAAAGAGAAGGCCCTAAGCCACTGACCTCTATTCTTCCATTTTTTGAGAATAAAACCAATCAATCAATGAAGGCTACTAAGCAGAGATTTTCAGAATGACAGGAACCAGGATTCTTGGCACTTCACAGGGAAAGTACCATCCCCAGGTGGAGCCGTTGTTATCACCCTATAAGTTATAGGATCAACTGGTGACTAGAATATTGTCTGTCTCTAGTGTTTTGTTGACAAATGATTTTTCATTATGCAAATAATTTGAAAAAGAAAAGAAAAAAGAAAGAAAAGAAAAGAAAAGAGGGCATAAAAGATTTTCAATAAAATCCCCATGCAATAATAGTAACTTGGTCCATACCTTTCAAGCATGGCCAAGTTCTCTTTAAATTGATGTTGATAGGGTTAGTGAATAAGCTTGGCTAAACCGTTTAATCTTAGCCAAAGTGTATAGGTTAGATTAGTGAATAAATCTGGACAGACTGTCTAATCTTGGTCAGATAGCCCCAGGGTAGAGTAAATTCTTAACTCAACAGTTTAATCTGGGTTAATTGTCATAGAAAACTAGGTTAGAGTATAGGCTAGTGTCTTTACTTAAATAAAACCAGCTTGATCAATGTTACACCATGATTTGGATACCTAAAGGGTTGCTTGACTAACCCCTTCGTGACGTAGACATGAAAAGCCTTGGAAAAACCCGTGAAATGAACTTATCCCAAGTCTCTCGGCGCATGTATTTTCTGTGCCCTCACTTATGCTCCATTCATGTATCAATGGTCCAGATGAATGCACCCAGATCTACGGTCAACAGATCTTTCTGGACCCCCCTGGACCGTTCTATCTTTAACCGAGGGGGGGGGGGGTCCAAAATTGCTTATAAGACCCGCGCGCATCTCGACGGCTCAGGTTTAAGCGCGCAGATCTATGGTCAATATTGGACTACAGACCCCCCCGTCCGTTCTGCCTTTAATGGAGGGGGGGGTCTGGAATGTGTGATAAACAACGCGCATAGATCTGCGGCCAAGAAACAAGTGCACAGATCAACGACTCAAGATGTTTTTCGGACCCCCCCGACTGATCTGCCTTTAACTAAGGGGGGGGGGGTCTGGAATGGGATCTTTCCTCTGGCGGGCCCCTATCTATATGTGGCATTGATCTATCGGTCTCGAGTCCCATCGCCTCCTACTGACTGACATACCTTCGTCACCTACTGATGTCATCATCCACCTTTCCCGAAACAGTCATGTCCCATAATTTCTGTCAGTCCTTCCCCCCCATTCGCTCATGGCAAGTCCCCTCACCATGATCTTTACCCTAATCGGTAGCTGCCACGTCACCCATCCATGTTCCTCAGTCACCGTCACCTGCCATCTCACACTCTAAGTGATCCATTGGCCATTTATTACTGGATGACCTATCTGTTAGCCAGCTGACCTGTCTCCCGTGCCCAACGAACACCCGGTTACTCAAAAATACCCTTTTTTCTTCCTACTTTCCCCATTTACCCACTCATTGCACTAGAGATATTTACACTGTTTTCTCTTCCGTTACAGTCAGTTTCCCCCACCCGCAGTCACCCCGCTAACGTTGTTTTTCTTGTAGGTATTGTTGCAATAATGGCGCCAAAGTAAAAATAAGCAGAAGGATAGGAGAATCCCTTTCTCCCTCTGCCTGTCGACCTTGACCAAATCCCACTAGCTGACAAAGATCATTTAATCGCAGGTACAAAGTGCGATTTTGATTTCGCATACCTTCAGTCATGGCTCAAGGAAGTTTTCTTGGACCAGAGTGATGAAATTGGACTCTGGGAGTCCAACTTACCCCTTTATCTCTTCCCTCAGATTCACCCTTTTCCAGAGTTTGACCTCAAGTGCCAAGCCCACTACATTCCCGAGCAACGAGCCATCGTTTCCTCGTCTGGAGAAATTTTGTTCCTCATCATGCCTAAATACATCGACCAAATGATACAAATCCCCTGAGCTGACTCTGCATCCCAATTCAACCTGGAAATTCTCACAAAATTATACCAGAAAATGACCTTCACCCAAAGAGCTCAAATATTTGAACTTTTCCTCCCACCATCCGCTCAATTTCCCTCCACAAATCCCCCTTATCCTTCTTCAATGTTTTCAACCAAAGGAAACCAGATCATCTCATCCCTATGCGCCTTGTTGGGATACTATTCAGATCGGTGGGTAGATGAACCCATTATGTGATTTTTATCCATCTTCTCTACCGATGAGAATCCCACTACCCAGTTCGACTTCAGCACATTTCTAGCGTATAATATTCACGAATAGTTTGTTAATTTCACCACGGATGGCATGTTACGGTACTCTTCCATACTGGCATATTTGTTCATTTTCTTCCAAGCGGAAAAATTTGTCTTTTCCATGCAGAAGATGGATGGAGATGGTAGACCCCAGACAGTGACCGCATGGACCTCCTTGCTCAAGAAAAACTCCATAGATTTCAGTTTCAAGGAGTTCATTGATCAATTCTACCACCCAGTGGTGAGTATGCTTAGCGGCAGGCCCGAGCCTCGGATAAATGATGAAGTTCAAAGGATCCTGCATCTTTCGGATCACACCAAGACGAGGGATTGGTATTTGTACCAAGATTACACTGAGATCAGAGTATACGGGTGCGAGCTAACCCCGTATAAGCCTCTGAAATACCTGCCTATTAGAATTTTTTCTTTGGAGTATATAAGGAAGATGATAAACTCTGATGATATTCATTTTGTGTCTCTAAAGAAAAAACAACAGCTCGGAATCAAAGGGTAGATTGGCTCTTTAATATGCAAAAATCATGGCACTGGAGAAGAAGCAGATAGGCTGCTGAAGGAAATGAATTTCTTCATGAGTTTCCCATGGAATTACGATCCATGTGGGATCATCTCCGAGATGAGGGTGAAAAACAAGAACATCCCATATGTCCATGAATCTAGGCATGAAGTTGAGAAATTTGCAAACTAGACAGTATGGGAGCCTAACACTTTGGTCGAAACAGAACAGCAGGATCCCCCGGCCACTGTATCGCAAACAACCACGCCACAGGTTCCAAAAGAGAAAAGGCCTAGGCAAGATTTATCTCCACCTTTCACTGAGGTGTCACTAGAAGAATTCCAATTGCACACCAAGAGGTCTAAAACCATTTCAGCTCCTGACCCGACTGGGGAAAAGGAAGTCCCATCTACCATAGTGACCAAGGTTGATAGGCCACCCCTCAGTGCAAGCCTCCAGCATATCATAACACCAACGTTGCCGAATAAATCCACAGATTCTCCTTCGACCACCCAGCCAGGCAAGGGAGGACCGAAGCTGAGCATCTTTGAAAAATATGAGTTGATCAAGAAAATGAACTAGACCCTGACTAGCAGTACTTGTGCCCAGTTCTGGAAGTAGACATCAACTGCACAACATAGGCTACTATCGACATTTAACACCGAGAAGGGAAGAATGCATATGGAATTCCTCCAAGCGCAGGTGTCAGATCCAAAGGTGATCACTGATTACAAAAGGGCCACCTTCGAATTCCAGACGAAGGATGTGCATCCGGCCGATCAGATGGATCTACACAAGCAAACAGGGGAAATGGTATTTTATACGTTGGCGCATGCTTCCACTACTGCGTCCAAATTGCAGGTGTCCCTGAACAACGTTCAAACACAACTAAAGTTAGAGAAGATATCGTCCTTTGCCAAGGACAACATGATCAAGACTCTGGAGGAACTGGTCCTCAAGATCGGTTACAATCCTTCAAACATGAAAGCAGTTGAGGAGATTATTAAGAAGAAGAATGTTGACATAGCCTCCTTAAGGAAACAATTGAAACTCCCGCCCATAGAGGATTCGCAGGCGAAGGAAATAGCAAGGAAATAAGGACAAAAGGATGAAATGCTCAAGCTACTCATGGAGCAGAATGCACAGCTAAAGGAAATGGAAGCTAAGATGGAGAAGCTAGTAAAAGATAAATAAAAACTGAAGCCAATGGAATTCATTCCATTGAGTGCCATTCCAATTTCAGGAGTGATCACAACATCAGTGATAGAAGTCCCATCCGTGAATCCACTGACATCCCTGGAAAATACAACCGACCTGTATAAGTCTATGGAAAATATGAACCTGCAGGAAACAGAGATCAATAGGCTCTAAAAGGAGATTGAGAGCCTTCAAAAACTCAAATCTTCCTTTCATATCAGACTCTCCAAGGAAAAGCAGGTGACAAATCAGTGCAAACAAGAGTTACAATAACTCCAGAAGCAAACAGTGGCAGGAAAAACTTTGGCCGAGGTTAAAGAAAGTGTATGGATAGACATCACCAAGTCCATGAACGAGATATGGCCCATGATACAGATCATGTTTGAGAAGAATGAATTGGTGCAGAGAAGCAAATAGGCCATTGAGAAGATCATATCAAAATTGGGAGAGATGCCAACTCAGGCGAATGAGATCATCAAGTTCCTAAATTCTAAGACCAGGGAGGAGCTGGAAGAGCTAAAAATTGAAGACAAAACAAAGACCATCCTTGAGGTCAAAAGGGTTTTGACCAAGAGAGGATTAATGCTTCAACTGGAAGAAAAGGTTCAGGCCATGGACCTAGGGGTACAAATATTTTTTAGTAAGATTGAGGCTCTACATAAGAAAGGTCTTCCTGATCTGAAGGTAATCAATGACAAATTGATGACACTCCCAGACTACAAGAAGAGACTGGTCGATGTGGCTAAGGATAGTTCAAAGTTTGCAGGAATTCAAGGCAACATCACTGGTAAGGTGTTTCTAGACGCACTTCAGTGGGACATCAGTATTCAGCATGAGATTCGATACATCTTTGTCACCAAACCTACCTTCGCCAAGTACACAGAAATGGACGAAGTGTATCGAAGGCTACTCAAAGTCAATGTGCCCATTCATCTTCGATGGGAGGAACTTTGTGATATGATCGAGTAGCAGATGAGTTTTCCCAGCCCAGTCATTTGTCCAGTCAGATGAGGTCGTGCAGAGGCTTCATCAACGGCCCACCTAGAAATCAACATGCAGTTACACCACATCATCAAGCAATTCTTAGATTTATGAAATAGATTAGTTAGTTAGGCTAAAAATAGATTTAGCATGTCCTGGTCATTAATGACAGGATCATTTGTAATTTTGAGTTATAAATACTTCATCTTTCTAAGTATTGAGGGTTGTTGATCTTCACACCCTGCAAGCTATCGGACTGTAATATTTTTGAAGAGATCTTCCATTAATACAAAGAGTCACTTTTACAGGATTCTTGCGTGTATTCACTGGTGATGTTGTTCTCTCTAAGTTAAATGTTTTTCTCACTTTGTTATCATACTATTTTCTAAATCTAATCTTTAGGAGTAACGAACGTTGCAGGATCTATCTCGTATACCTTGTTTCTGACTCAAAAGATTTAAGTGTTCATCTTCTCATTTTGCAATAAATAAATTCTTAACTACTTCTTTATTGTAATTGTCTTCTCATCTTTTATGATATTCCTCATTTATGCTACTAAAGAATCCAGTGATTATATTATCTCACCCTATGAAAGGTATCTTTGTTTTCCTGGTTCCGATTTCATATTTATGACACAGACCCCATAGCCCAAGGGATGTGCAAACTATCTCAACCAACTCAACAACACTACGACATAAGATCGACTTATCTATTTATCTGGCCTAATATTTAAAAATTTGAAACAGATCTGAATCAAATAGAAAGATCCCTCTCTGAAGTTGGAAGGGATAGATCCCAGCTTCAAAAGAGGTTGGATAAAGTTACCTCTCGTAGATTTCTTCTTCCTAACAACCTCTTGGAAATTTACATAGTTCTAACAAAAGGCCATAGGCCAGCCTGTTTTGTCTTCGTCACCAACTCTTCTTATCGCTTTCGACGGTCGTTATTTTCGACCACATGGCATCATTCCCTATTTCCCCATGCAGTTAGGGGGGAAAAACATGTGCGTCAAAGTTGAATTAGTCGATGCTCAGCTCGACTATAATATTTTGTTAGGAAGGAGTTGGACTTATGCTATGCAAGCAATGGTTTCTACTCTTTTTTGGGTCTTGTTGTTTCCACACGAGTACCGAATAGTGACCATTGATCAGTTGTCTTTCTCCCATCCTGACCCTTCATCGTGGGTATCCACAGTCTCGATGATCGAAAACCCTCAACCCAGCATCATCAACAAAGGGGTTGGTTTGTGCCCACCTTTGATGGGTACTTTCAATTGCCCGTCCCCTCCCGGCGATATTAAGTTCGTATCAAACCAGCCTAAGGTTGAGATTTTTCAAGTCTCATCATTTCGTACGACTTACTTTCATGATCTATGGACTCTTCCTTCCCCATCAAGCACGATGGAAGGGACAGGGCACCATGGCATCTTCATGCCCTTATCTGCGGCATAAGTTGCATACTCTATAGTACAGAAATATTCCGCCAACCCCGATACGACTCTCACGCAAGAGTTAGATATGATTTCAGAGCCTACTTGGGCTCGAGGTTCCCTTGCTGATACTGATTATTTAGACTTAGTCTTTCCCTCCAATGAAGAAATCATAGAGGCAATGACCAGTCTGGAAAAACTCTGGGATGATCTCCATCACAGATCTTACTTCCTCCCAGAGTTAAGAAGAATTGAAGTAGGAGAATTCACTTTGACTATGACTGGAGATAGGTCTTTTCCTATCAATCCCTTGGTTATGCACACATTTTATGTCGAGGGTAATATGGAAACCATCGCTAAAATGATACCTATTGATATTTCCAAAACCCCTGGCATCACGGAGAATGTCCTCATCGGAGTTGATTACTTCCCCGAAGAGATTTGAATCTACACGGATTTATTTAAAGAAATTCTATGATGTTTTTGCTTGGTCTTATGAAGAAATGCTAGGAATTGATCCAATAATTGTCGAACATGAAATCACGACTTATCCTAACGCTAAGCCGGTCCGGCAGAAGCTTCATCCAGTCAATCCTAGGAAAGCAACAACTATCAAATCTAAAGTAGAGAAACTTCTTAAGGTAGGTTTTATCTACCCCGTTCACTTGACTCAATGGGTGTCAAACCCCGTTCCAGTCGATAAGAAACAAGGTACGATTAACATTTGTACAGACTTTCATGATTTGAACAAGGCTTGTCTAAAGGACAATTTCCCCACACCATTCATTGACCAGATAGCCGATGAATGCACAGGATGCGAGGCATTTTCTTTCATGGATGGTTTTTATGGCTAGAAATAGATACAGATCAAACCCAAAGACCAACACAAAACTATTTTCATTTGTCCATGGGGTACATTCGCTTATCAAAAAATGTCTTTTGGTCTGAAAAATGATGGAACTACCTTTCAGCAGGCCATGTCTTTCACTTTCCATGATCTCAAACATATAGTTGAGGCTTACCTTGATGACTTAGCATCACGATCTCATAAGGGAGTTGATCATCCTACGCACCTCAGACTCATCTTTGAGCGATGTCGCTACTACGGGATTCGCTTGAATACAAACTAGTGCAGTTTATGCATTACATCAGGTCGTCTGCTAGGTTTCATAGTTTTGAAAATGGGGATCATGGTCGATCCTCTCAAGGTTGAGGCAATAGTTCAGTTGCCTCCCCTGCGCACGATCCTTCAACTTCAAAGTTTGCATGGAAAAGCAAACTTCTTATGGCACTTGATTGCAAAATATGCCGATATCACAAAGGGATTTATGTGTTTACTCAAGAAGGATGTCCCTTTTTATTGGGACGAAGCTACTCAACGCTCATTTGATGCTTTGAAACGTGCCCTCACGTCTGCCCCTTTGCTTCGGCCACCCAATTATAATAAAGACTTCTTATTGTACTTGGCTGCAGCAGAGTCGACCATCGGTATGGTATTGGTTCAGGAAGATGATGTGTTTTCCAAGTACGTGATCTATTATCTGAGTTGAGGCCTAGTTGGAATGGAACTTAATTATTCTCACGCTGAAAAACTTGCATTGGCAGCAGTTCATGTTGTCCAATGGTTCCTTCATTATATCTTGTTTCGAAAGACCACCGTCATTGTTGTTGTGAATCCATTTCAATATTTGTTGACACGAAGAGGAATTGGCGAAAATATCAATAGACGGATAGTTGTCCTCCAAGAATTTGAATTATATTTTGTTTCGGCAAAATCCAAAAAGTTATTGGTCTTTGCAGAACTCATATCGGAACTTCCAGTCGAGTCAGGTGATGTTGTGCCGGAAGAGTCACCTATTAAAGGAGACATGCTTTTGATCGCGTCTTCAGACCCCTGGTATGGAGATATACTTGCTTATCTCTAGACTTTGAAGTTCCCCACCTCTTCTTCTCGTGATGAGCATCGATGTATACACTATCAGGGCAAGAACTATCTTATACTCAAAGATACATTGTATCGTCGAGGCATAGATTCCATCCTTCATCGATGTCTCACTCATGAAAAAGTAGAAATCGTCCTTAACGATTGCCACACTGGAGCATTTGGTGGTCATATTTATGGGTTGGCAATAGCCCAAAATATCTTACGCGTCGGTTACTTCTAGCCGACATTAATCAAAGATTTTGTTGAATCGGTCAAGAAGTGCCACCCATGTCAAATCTTCTCTCAGAAGATGAGGGAACACCCTGCTCCTATGTTTCTCGTCATTATTGTTGATCCTTTCACCAAGTGGGGGATTTATTACACAACATGCAACCCCCCTTCAACAAGGGGACACCATTATATCATCGTAGAAGTAGACTACTACTTCACAAAGTGGGTTGAAGCTATGCCAACATTCAAGGATGATGGAGAGACATCAGCTCTCTTTTTGTTTAACCAGATTATAGCAAGGTTCGGCGTCCCGAGAGATATTTTCATTGACCATGGCATTCACTTCCAGAATAAAATGATGACTGAGTTAACATCAAATCTTGGGTTGAGGCAAGAACATTTGTCACCTTACTACCCTAAGCGAATGGTCAGGTGGAAGTTGTGAATAAATCCCTCAAGACTATTTTACAGAGAACGATCAATTCGACCAAGTCAAATTGGCATTTGATGTTGTACTATGCATTATGGGCCTACCGAACGTCTGTTAAGACTGCAATTGGTTTCTCACCTTTTCAACTTGTTTACGGGTTGGAAGCAGTTTTACCCATAGAATGTCAGATCTCCTCTTTAAAATTGGCAGTATAGTTATTACCAAACACTTCACTGCTTGAAGAGCGTTTATTACAAATCGAAAAGCTCAATGAGCAATGTCAAGATGCAACCTTGGCCAACGAGGCTCACAAACAAAAATTTAATTGTCAGTATGATCAGTCTATTCGCCCTCATAATTTTTCTGAAGGCGACCTTTTTCTAGTCTATGACCAAGATAAGGATCCCCTAGGGGTAGGCAATTTCAAACCCATGTGGTTCAGACCGTTCATTGTTAAAGAGGTTCTTAAAAAAGGGGCTTATCGTCTGGTTGAATTTGAGGGAAACGCTTTGGCTGAGCCTAGAAATGGGCTCTACCTCAAGAAGTATTACTCATAGGTGGCTCGCCTTAAGTGACTTCTTGTAACATATGTATAGTCTTTGTACATTTGTTTTTCTTACTTTTTTTCTTTTGCGTTTATGCAAGTGTCATTTTTTATGACATTCTTTTCATTATGGAAGCTTTCAAGTGAATCAGAGGTGTTCATGGGGTTTGCAGACGGTGCTAGTCAACATACTCGGAGGCTTTCTTCCACAGTTTGGGTGATTTTTACACCTCAAGGCCAGTTTCTATCCTCAAGAGGTATCTTTTTAGGTAATGCTACAAATAACATTGTCGAATACAGTGCAGTCATAGAGTTTCTTCGTGAAGCTTTGTCGCATGGTATCTCTCGCCTTCGGGTCTACTTAGATGCTCAAATGGTTGTGTCTCAATTAAATGGTGTTTACTGTGTTTACGACCCTACCCTACATCGACGGTTCCTTAGGGTACGTCTCTTAGAACGAAGTTTGGATTACATTACTTACATTCATGTTCCTAGGAGATTAAATCAAATCACTCATACTCTAGCTAATCATATATTAGATTGGTATTTTGCACACATGTAAAGACAAAAAACACACACGCACATGTAAATACATTTGTAACATAATCCATAAAGAATAAAAGACAAAAAAGATCCATATATATATGTGTGTGTGTGTGTGTGTGTGTGTCAAAAAATGTATCAAAGTATAGTGTGGGCGCGAACGCCTCAAAAATATACATAGTAGGAGTCACGGGGCTTATGCCCTAAAAAATGTACAAAAGTTCTCATGGAACATAAACAATCCAACCTAGCTGAGGGTGGGGTCTGTTGGCTTGATCATAGTGTACAACAGCATTTGCCAAACGCTGAAAAAAGTTTCACCCTAGTCCGTGGCACCCCAACTACGTGAGGCTGCATAGAGGGTGGTAGATCCTCAATCTCTACCATAGGCACAGCACGAGTAAGAGCGATTAGGTTCCGCTCTACCCACCTCAAAACTCTCTCAGCCTCCCAAGGTTGAGGCCCCTCTGCTGCTCCTGTCGGTCCGGTGGCTCCAGCTGCTCCCACCTATGGACAAGGACGTCATCTAGTCCTCGCAAAATCAACTGGACGCACTGGTACCACGTCCGTGTATAACAAACAAATCATTGTCAGATACTCTGGTACACAAAAAAAAAATGATATATATAAAAGAAAATAAAAATCAAAAACTATGAAAATTAAAAACTTACCCAACTCTCCTCGCACTGCTCTAGGAGGAAAAACCATATTTGGGTATCTGGAAAAGTCAATACCAGCATATGGGTAGTCTTCTATCGTTGGAATCGAGTGAGAGCACCAGTCAAAGAACTTGTCATCGAAGGCCTCCATGGTCCTTCCACCACCCAGTGTCACCCATCTACATAGGGTTGGGAATGTGGTTGTGTTCCCTTGTACTATCTCTCGAGGGCTAATACTGGGCACCCTCTCGAAGAAGAATGCACAAAGTATGGTCCCAAACCCAAAATTTTTGTGCCTCCGCATGCAGCACTCAGTCAACTTCCTTTTCATGCAATCAAATACTGTCGTGCTCCAATCAAACACATGTGCATTTAAGCATTTCACCGCACAATGCATGTGCACCTAGGACGCTTGGTGAAGTGCAGCAGATCTAGTAATCCACCCAATCAACAGTACTATCAATTTCAATGATAGGTTAGATATCTTGTTGATCGGCACCTGTGTGCCCACTTTGTTAGTCCCTACCTCACAATGGATCCCAATCAACTCTGCTATGCTATGAGGCCCTGAAGGAAATGTGTGGCAGTTGAATGGTTCCCCTCTCCTCGAGAGGCCAGTCAAGAAGTATATGTCCTCTATCGTCAGAGTCAACGACTGACCTTCAAGCATGAAGGCCTCTGCATCCGGGTGCCAATAATCTATCAAGGCGTTCAGTAGCCTCGGTTGTGCCCGCATAAATGGACACTGGTAGAATTTCAATATCCAGCATTGAGTCAATGCAACTGTCACACTAGGGTCCTCATCGACCAAAATTTCAATGTCTTCATGCTCTCTTTCCCTCCAGTGAACATGCATCCTGCAAGTGCCAGTTCAAGAGGGGAATTAGATCTTGCTTTTTAATTTTTTCACAAAATTGGGGGCATATGCGGGTTGTAGTGGTGATAGTCATGTATGCACGCATGCAATAATTATTTTTCACATGTGTTGTCCCAATACATCCCGCGTATGCCTAGGGCCGACCCTTTTAAAGGTCGATGCCCCCCAAAAAAATTAAATAAAATACATAAAATAAAAATTGAAATGCAAGAGGAGTGAATTTGTACTTACTTGGTCCAATCGGAAGTTCGTTTCGTTCACTGAAGCTCCCGGAATCAACACTTTTATCAAAGGGGTGTTTTTGGCTCCAGAGTCAATTTCCCAAATCAGCAATGGTGATAATGAGCTGCCAGCTTCTATTTATAGACTTTTTGGCCACCTTTTGTCATTTTTTTGGACCCCCTTGTCATTTTTTCTAAACTGGAAATCATTTAGTATGGTTTAGGAGTTTCTTTGGGAAGGTTACGATAGAGGTAACTTCAGGTATCGGGAAGATTTTGGGAGATTTGGGTCACTTTTGAAGGTCCTTTGGTGAAAATATCATTTTTTCAACTTCAGCATTTAAGTTAGGATTCCACCTCCACTTTTTGTATCTCGTTGTCTTTATCACTTTTCCATAGGATCGAACCCACTGAGTTGCGACACGGAACCATATTTGTTTCTTTAGACGTGTCATAATGTCGTGGTAGAGGCTTCCCCTTCATGGATTCCCTAGTTAGATCCTTCTTGCATTTTTGGCATCCATGTTGTTGGTAATGACTATAGGCTCGAGAGTCCCTGTTAGTCTTGTCCTGATTACGAGTTTGAGCCTCATCTACATGACTCTTTATCACTCTTGACCTCACCCTCAGGACTCCCAAAATTTTAAAAACGGGTCTTCTTTTAAGCCCTTTTCAGACCCTTTAAAAAATGAAAAGATTGTCAAGCGATCTTGTTGTCTTTCACACTTGTTAAACTGAAATTTGAAGGCACGTCTGTCTAGCAGTAGTTTACCCCTTTTTCGGTCTGGGTGGTCGATTGTACGAACAAAGGTATACTCTAGGAACTTCAATTCTCTAGAAGAGTATCCTCGGGTATAGTTTTACCCCTTTTTTCGGGCCTGAGGGACTAAATTTACGAAAAAGGCACCCCCACGAAGTCCATAGTTAAGCTCTTTTCAAACTCCCTAAAATTGAAAATATCGTCGAGTGACCTTGTTTCTTCACACTCGTTAAAATGGACAAGAAGAACAACCTTTACGGAGTCCATAGTTAAGCTCTTTTCAGACTCCCTAAAAATGAAAAGATTGTCGAGTGATCTTGTCTTTGTCACACTCGTTAAAATGATTTTGAATAGTCGTCTTTTCGGTGCTAGTTTACCCCTTTTTTGAGCCGACTAGACTATCTTTGAAAAAGGTACCCCACTGGAGTCTTCTTTTATGCTTTTTCAGACTCTCTAAAAATGAAAAACTGACCAAGCCTACCTTCTCTGGGCTCGTTAAAATTACATCGAAGGACATTACCATTGTGTGTCTTATTAATCGCGTTTGCATACCTGCGTCTTTGGCCTAATGCCAGTTCCATGTTGCTCTCGACTAAACCATCTGAAGCATGCCTTATACACAAGCCCTATAGCACTTTGCCTCTGCGTCTTGACACCTTTGGCCCATGGAGGTTTTTTCTGAGTGTCCCCTTTCTGCATATGTCCCCTTTCTCTGAGCATTGGTGTGTTCCTCGAACCTGGAACTAGTATGTTAGAGACACTCATTCCTCCTTTGTAACGTAACATTCTTTTATTCTTTTTTCAAAATATTTCCAAAATTATTGAAAAAGCCAAAAAAAAAAAAAATCAAATATACCCCAAAAAGAGGAAGGGAAAAGTATTTTCTTTTTATTGGTAGCACAAGGAGATTCCCTTAGACAAAGCACATCTTTTCGTTTGTTTGTCAAATATCTGGGATATAGTATGACCTTAGGAAGTTGTTCTCATAGAGTCGTGTCCTCCTCCGTTTGGTTATTCCTCCGAACATATGGAGAGTTGGCGTTGCCTCCTGCATCGTCAACTTATGTCAATATCATGCTGCCTGAGTCTCATCATTTGTAGTGCCATTGTCCAAGGGAATTTTTTACCAAGATCATGTCGACCTTTCTGCAGTTTGTCTCTTGTCCTCAAGCCCGGCCATCCTAAAACACCAATCAAAATCCTTGTTCAAAATCAATGAAGTTCTCTGCCTAATCACCGAGATCCTCTTGTCTATTCACAACGATCTGTCGAAGACCTCTGGGTAATGAAGTCGTACACTCATATTACACTCTTACCTGAGTTTTGAAGATCTTGAAGTTGTTACTAGAGCTCTGAGAACATCATCTCCAGCCATAAGATGACACTTAGATTTTTTAATATGGACACTATACATGTATATCTTTTGATTTTGAGGTGTAGATCTACTATATATTTCTCACGGATACACTTTATATAGTTATATGACATGGATCTGAAATGTGTTTGATTGGCAGCCATGATTTTAGTTTTTTATCCTGAGCATGGGTATGCCTGCCTCGGAGAGACAAAATGTTATTTTGCAGATGGCAGCTCTCGAATACTGGTCCCTGGGCTCACTCACTTGGAACGTTGATAAAGATTGGTAAAGTATTTCGGCCATCAGATGCTCTTCTGACCTCACACTTTAGGGGGCATCTGTTATAAGCCTAATTTGCGCCCAGCCTGCATACCTGGCCTCAAGCACTACTATTTGCCAATTTCTTGAGCCAAGCTCTTCTAAAAATCCCTCTTTTTAAGACACATGTACCCTGGCCTTATACAGCCCGTGTATGCACACATACATACACCTGCAGGCCTTCTACAAACCCACGTATGCTGACAAAAGCACGAAAAATGGAAAGTTGCAGACGGGAAACAGAGTTTCCGAAAATTGCTAAAACCGTTTGACTATCTATGGCCCGTCATTCAACCGGATAACTACCTATAAAATAAGGGGTAGGGGTCCCATTTATATAAAAAAAAAAGAGTATAGAAACTCTGCCCAAATTTATCCCCCCTTTGCTCCAATTTCCTGCAATTGTATTGTGAGGTTGAGTAGTTGGTGCATGGTGAAGAGGAGCCCAAGACCAGGCTCGAGGAGCAGTACCAACCACATATTATAAGTTTACTCTTGTGAAGATTAATACAAAAAGGAATAATTTTTTCATCCCACCATATCATGTGTTCAAATAGTGTATTTATTTTATGATATTGTCACATCTAACCCAGCAATTAGTATATGAAATGCATGTTTGCAACTCTCTATTTGTCCATGTGTGAATGCAGGTCAGCTTTGGGAGGAGGCTTGCAGTCAAGGAGCGAGTGAAAGTGAAGGGATCGACATCAAACGAAGGATTTAAGGTAGAGTTACCTAATCTTGTTTGCACTTTTGTATTGCATGAATGTGGGGTTTTGTGTTGAGAGAATAGGAAAAAGTAGAGGCCTTTAAATGGTCATTTTCTGCATGCATGATTAGAGCCCTTAAATGCTAAGTCTGTAAGCGGGATTTCCCACTCACATCAATGCTTCCTTCTTCAAAATCATCGGGAGTAGGGATAGAGTTATTGAACCAGTCTATATGCCCCGATGGGATAAAATCTTTGGTTTCGATTGCACATATGGAATCCTGGCTAGGAGAATCAAAGGCTTCCTATGAGAGAAAGAGCACCCTATGATGGAGCACATTCCATGGGAAATCGGGGGTAGTTAGTTCCTCTAGGATATCTTCATCATAGTGAAAAATGCGAGAATATAGGGAATCCAAGGAAGTAATGTTGGTGATTGTCACTATGTGGTTATCTTCAGGTGGTGAAGGTGTAGAGGGGGTATCACAATGATGGTGCGATGGCATGCTTGACATAAACCAAATGTTTAGATAATATGGGTTAAAAACTATGGCCGGGGGTAAGATTTCCTAAGGGAAATGAACCGGAGAATTTGTTGGTTGTGGAGCCTGATTATCTTCCTGATTCAGAGGTCTTTTACTTTCAGTCGTGTTTATACCCCATGAAGTATTTACACCCCATAAGTATGTACACTCTTCCACGTGGGGGAGTGCAGAGGGGGGGTACCCCCTCTGCGGGATTCGGGGGGGCTATCCCCCTGACTGGGGGGTCTGGGGGCAAGCGAGCCCCCAGCATGGGTTCGGGGGCAGCGTCCCCTGAAGGAAAAATTGCCTTGTAAATGTATATTGTAATTTCATTGTAAATCTGGACTGTTCATTATAAGGTCGCAGATCTAACGGTAGAGATTATGTTAGGGTTTTTTTTTCCCTAGAAGGCAATCCTCTTTTATGAGGGAATTGTATTGCGACTATGGTTGATGGCGAATATTGTATTCTGAGAGAGGAGACTGTGAGAGAAAGAAGAGGAAGTTACAGCAGGTTTTGTTGTAGGTTGTATCCCTTCATTTGATGGATAATAATAAAGGAAGGACCTGGCAATTTCTTTAATGGACATAGCCCACACTGGGTGAACCAAGTAAATCTATGTCTCTCTTGTATTGTGTATCTTCTATGTTTTGGTTCCGCATTTGTTTTATTTTATTGCTCCACGGTCCTGTTTTTCTAACAGAATTGGGGGATTTGGGGGAAAATCCTCAGAAAGTCTATCCATGAACCATGGAGGGGTGGGAAGTGACTCAGGATTAGGAGAGGTGACATGGACAATATCTAGAGATGGAATAGGGGGAATCACTTGCATCACGAAAAGTGAGGTGGTTGGAGGATTTTGAGTAAGGGCCATTTGACGATGCCTATATTCAATGATCGTAGGACATTGGTATGTGAAATTATCAAGTGATTCACAAAGATAGCAAGGGCACCTCATCCGTTCATTTACTGAGGTCATGACATAATGTATGTCGGTGACGTGAGTACTCAATGACGTGGGTGGAGAGGGGGCCTAATTAAAGCTTTGGCATACTGTCGTTAGCGTCTGTCAAAACCGAGGTAGTGCATGGAAATGGTGAGTGTAGTGGCCATACTCTGAACAGATGGCACATGTGAATCTGGTTCGCAACCCTTTACTTCCTGTAGTAGGGGACACAGTGGTAGTATTGGGTGTGCTTGGTGAAGCGATGAGCAATGTGGTCGCTCGAGGGAGTTGGATCAGATTGTGTAACTCGGGGAGAGAGGAACATCAATTTGTGGGGTGTCCTTTTCACTCGCATAGTGCACAAGGAGGTTGAACTCGGGGAGGAAGTGGAGCGATGGGATCTTTCTTCTTCCATCTTCCCTAGCCATAGTAGTGGTGTTGGCAAGTGGGGGTGAGGGTGGTGTCATCAGAGTTAGGACTACAATCTGCATCGGGATTCCCTCTGTTTGGGAAGGGAGGGATTGTTGAGGAACCATCGCGGGTGGTTGTAGATACCATATCGGAATGGTGAGCACCATGTTGGGAAGGGTAAGTGTTGCGGCTACCTAGAAATCTTGTAGTCCTGGTGGGGGGTAGAAGAAGGGGATTTGAGTAATGGCTTGGGGGGTTGTCTCCCAAACCAGGATTTCACCCTGGGGGAGGGTGAAATCAAGGGTGTGTGGTGTCAGAGGGTTCTCAAGGGATTCCTGAGGTAGGCTTTCTTCCGCTAGTGGGACATTAGGGAGTGGAGAAGCCTCTGTGAGAGTAATGGTATCTCCATTGCCAGTTATGTTGGAAGATATAACACACGCTTGTGTTGAGGGGTGTATGAGCGGTGGTGCTCTGTGGTATTCCCCCAACAAAGATGGGTCTTTGAAAATTCTGGGGGCCATATCCACGAGTGGATATGCGTCGGAACTAGTGCAAACAAGAGGTATTATGTTATCGATGTTGGAGGAATGGTTAGGTTCGTAATGTGAAACTTGGTCGATGGTGATGATCTTCCCATTGTGGGGGAACGTCATTGTTCAAAACACAGAAGAGGCCACAGCCTTCATAGTGTACATGTAGCTACACCCAAACAAGATGTTGTAATCAAGCGAGGCGTCGATAACCTCAATGTCAATCAGGATGGTTTTTCCTCCGAGTTCGACGAGGACATTTTAAAAGATCCCTTCAGGAGAGGATGGTCGTCCATCATAATATCTTAAAGTGATGGCGGATGGTATTAGCTTAGGGGAGCCAAGTTTATTCCATACTATTTTGGACATGATGCATGTGGATTCTCCTTCATCAATGATACATTAATGAACTGTGATGTTTGGAATTTTGATTGGTATCTAGAAAGCTACCAAAGCAGGGATACGAGATTCTCCACAATCTAGATCGAAGGTGATGAGTCTAGTATCAGCAGGGTCGATTGCCCCCAAGGCGGAAAGCAATAATTTTTGTTGAGTGGGACAGGTTTGGAGGACCTCCAAGACTAACATGGCTACATGATATTGCACCAAGTCATTGACCAAACTATAACTGTGTGCCACCCTAGCCTAAGGGTTGTTGACATTCTGTCATAATGGGATGCAAGGAATACGAATGGAGGGGTTAGTGTTAAGGTGTGGAATCATCAAGGGTTGTCTGATTGTAGATGGAGCTACTTTCGAAGTGGTGGGAGTAGCTTCAGGGGGTGAGTTGTATTGATGACTGCGTGTTTGTAGAAGAATTTCTTCTTCACTGGTGAGGAGGATATTATGATCTGTTGGATTTCTAGGGTTTTGATATTGTCCCAACTGTGGTGGGGAAGGATCCATCTTCTGTTGGGTATCCATCACACCTTGGTGTGGAATAGGGTTTTGCAATACCACTAGGAGTGGTTATTTCAAATATTTTTGTGGGGCCTACTGAGGGAAAGGAAACACTGGAGGACGTGGCACATTCATGGAATCTTTCATCTGTTTGAAATCAACAATTTGGGGGAAATGGTGAGTATAATGACCATGCTCACCGCAAAGAGCATAAGGGAAGTTCGTCTGGAGTTTGTTGTTGTTGTTCCTCCCTTGGCGTTTGTTGTTATTTCCCCCTGGGGGGTTATGGTTTCCCTAGTTTTGGTTGCCCCCAACAGGTTGATTTTGTTGGAGGTTATTTCCCATGGTCCTGGGTTATTATTGTTTTGGTTTTTTCCTTTATTTTTGGCGTTATTCAACTGATGGGCCAAATTTGTCGTATTCATTTGTTCAAAATTTTGAAATTGTTGAATGGGAGAGGGTTGAACAAAGTTAACCCCAACGTGTGGTTGTCCTTGTGGAGGAGCAATGGGTTGTGGAGGACCAGGAAATGGAAAATATGGATTATTTTGTGGCAATGATCCACAGGGTACATAGGAAGGCATGGCACTTTCACTAGTGCTCAGGGTGTAAGCTGAGGTAGAGGGGGTACCAGAACTTGGTTGAACAGTCGATCGCATCATAGGTGTCGGCGAGGGTCTACTTATGGGTGGGTAAACAACATGTTCGACGCAATTGCCACTTTATATTTTCGGGAGAACAACAAACAACGGACCCCCTCAAACATCATTTCACATGACATCGCTTTTCCGACGACATAGATTTCATATTTATTGCGACGTTTCATGCGGACACATGTCATCTTGGATTTGACTGTCCAAACCCCATATAGTCATCGTAAGACCGACATCTTGGAGGTGGAAAGAGAGACATCCTAGACATGGCAAGAGAGACGTATTGGATATGGCAAGAGCGACGTCTTGGACGTGGCAAGAGAGACGTATTGAAGGTGGCAAGAGAGACGTCTTGGACATGGCAAGAGAGACGTCTTGGACGTGGCAAGAGAAACGTCCTGGACATGGCAAGAGCGACGTCTTGGAGGTGGAAAGAGCGACATTAAGAGGTATCATCTCCGAGGTGGTTTCTATGGGAGAGATACTCTTGGAGGTGGCAGGAGTGACGTCTTGGAGGTGGCAAGAGAGACGTGAAGAGGTATCAACTCTGACGTGGTTTCTATGGGAGCGACACTCCAAGACGTCACAATAGCGACTATGTTGTATGTATTTTAAAAAATAATACAATATCAATACTGAGAGGGACAAGTACATTAACCTTTGCTGAGAATGAAAATGACTTGAACTCTAGCTCTCTTGCACCTTAGAAATGAAACAGTGAATGAAAAAAAGTGATACACGGCCTTAAAATCCTCTTCATGCGCACTTTTCCACGTTTTTTTATTCAGCAGGCCGATATATTCTGTCGACTCGCAATATTTTGAGAATATATCGTGATACATTGAATGTTTTGCGACACATTCAATGTATCGGATATATCACGATATATTCCATCGAATATATCATTTTCCCCTTTATCTCGATGATAAATCCAATATATACAATATATCGACGACATATACAACACTAATTTAAACAACCCAAATTTAGTTTAAAATGTGGTTTGTAATAGTTCTAGATAGTTGGTAATTTGGAAGTTGTTGAGTAATAGCCATTTGTAACATGGACTTAATTTAGATAAGTGTCTCTAATATCTATTAGTTTTTGAAGAATGTGTCTTCCATCTCTGTCTACCACTGATTAACAAAATATGTTGTGGGATTTTAGCGAGGTGATATTGACTTTAGGAAACTCAAGGATAGTGATGGAATTTCTCTGCGAGGCGAAGAAAAAGAGATCTTTTCAAGTTTTTACTGCAGAGGGTGCTCCTAGATACAAACTGTCTTTTTACAAAGTACAAATGCAAAAAATGAAGTTCTACTTCAGTAAATAATCAATGTGAAGAATACACATTACAGATATCAAGGACATGCCCTTGCTAAAGAGCTCGTTGCAAAAGATTTGAAAACAACAGTAATTACTGATTCAGATGTATTTGCTATGATATCACGTGTGAACATGGTGAGTGATTACCCTGACATATTCTATTAATGAAATGATATTTTACTAATATTATTTACCATATTTACTTTGACGGGAAGGTGATGGTAGGTGCTCATGCTGTCATGGCCAATGGTGGAGTCATAGCACCAGTAGAACATCATATGGTTGCACTTGTTGCTCGTTGACATGAAATCCCATTTGTTGTACTAGCCATGTCACACAAGGTAGCTTGCATTTTTGTTTGAAGCTTGATAATCCGATTACTTTGTCGACCAATTGTGTGGATCAGTTATTTGATGATAGGTCATTTTCTAAACTGCCACTTTTGGACATTATGCCTTAGGCCTATGGGAAGAAAGAAGAGGAAAATATATTGATATCCCTAAATGAAAAAAAAAAAAATCTAATGATACTAACAATGTAAAAAGTGTTGTCTTTATGGACTGGATGCATAAGGTGTTTATTGCCCTTCCTTGTCAGAGGCACTCATCAATAAGTGTGTAGCATGTGTTGTTTGCATTTAGTATGTTGGCAGTTATCTTCGTAGAGTAGATATGTCACATATAGGGACATACCTTTAGACGTATATATGTATTAAGCATTTACTATCCTTCGTTCACCCACACATCCTCTAATAATTTGATTAGAGGTGTTGTTTGCATTAAGTGCCTTGGCAGCTGTCTTTGTGGATCAAAAAGTATGACAACATAGGAATGGTTAGTTTGCTAGGATATTTATTACCTGTCCCTGCTTTAGACATTCTTTAATTACTGTGTAACTGGTGCTTTTCGCACTTGTAGGAATAATTTTTAATTTGTTACCATTCCTTGCCATACACATTCATCAAAAACTGAATGGGAATATACTATTAAACTCAGACTTTATGCATTTCTCTTCCTGCTCTCCTCACTTATTTATATCTGTATGAACATGTGTGGTGGGGTCAAAGAAATGTGCAACAAGCGATAGACCTGTGTTGATGTAGAAGGGCAAGGGGAATGTAAGTAGTGAGTTTTAACTTTTGATACTTGAGCCCCATACCAAAAGCTAGATCCTTCTTCCAGTATTATCGATCACTCAGTATGTTTACATGGCGAAAAGTTGTAAACCTCCTAATCCCAACATCATTGGAGGAAAAGCTAACATAGGGACTAAAAGGCCTCTCCACCACCATTGGAAAATAATAAAGCACGATCACTAAGAAGTAAGAACCCCAAGAAAATGGACTTCTTTGTAAATTCATTATTGAGTCTAACCTAAAAATTCTAAAGAATAGAAAACCCACACAGGGAATTGGTTAAGGGGTTAGAGATGGCAGCATAAAAACTAGAAAATGAAGAACCAAATCACTGAACAAATGTGGAACTTTAACATACAATTTCAATTCTCTCTGAGCAATTTTATAATACCGTTTTTATGAACAACGTTGATCATCCCAGTTTATCAGTTGTAATAGCTGATCAATCACATGACAAAACAAAGTTTGCCAAAGATATTGGAAGGCAAAGATTAGAACTATAATCCATGTGATATACAACACAACTTTGATGGCTTAAAATAATTCAATGCAATGCTGGGTAAGGGTAGAAAGATCCAAATTTCATGCATCTCCATCTTCGAGAAGAAATTTTTCTATTAGGGATAGAGTTATATGAACACTGAACACAGATTCACTTTACCTTATGCTGGAAAAAAGAAAATAAGAGAAGAAAATCAATTTATCTTAACATAACATGATTTTTTTTTTTAACCTTATCTACTTTCAGTCTCTTGAATGCGCCATTTGAATGGAAACATATATTTTCCGAACTTTCTGCCTTTTACAAAACCTCATAGAAACTTGAATATATGAACAAATTTATTAACTATATCATACTCAAAAACTTCAAACTAGTATAGATGCATTTTATCCCCAGAACTATTAAGCACCAAGAGGGGTCAAAAGACCCCATGTACAAACCTCTCAAAACCTGAAATATCTAGGATTAAGATGGATCTATGCTAGTTATTTTTTTTTATTTTTTTAATGACAACCCTTTTTTCCTTCTCTTTTTGACATTAGAGCTCAGACATCACTATTTTACCATTTTATTTTATACATTTTACCATTTTATTTTATACATGTGACACATCTCTTCCACCCCAGGTAGTAAAGTGCACTCTGAGCTTGACAAAAATAGGTGTCCTGAAATATGATTAAATAGTAGCCCTAAAAATTCAAGTTAAACGTAAACAATAAATATGGCAACGAAAGGTTAAACGTAAACAATAAATAAGGCAACGAAAGGGCATTATTTGCTAGAAAGGACATCTCTGTGCATGTGTAAGCAAGAGGCACTCTTACATCTCGCTGCCCTGATCTTTCTTCATATCTCTAGAGAGACAGAGATTTGTCATTTTATTTTCATCATTTAGAAGGACAACGCTATTCTACATAGAATCATTCTGGCATTAGGTTACCAGGAACAAATGATATTTGTAAAATCGATCATTGTCTCATTATGTATGCACAACTTCTGGCAATTTCAGAAAGCTCCAGAAGGAAAAATTCAATTAAGAATCACTGGGTACATACAAAAAGAAGACTGGTGGAGAATGTCAAGGAATACGGACTAAAACTGTTAACGAGCTGTAGAAGATACACGGACTTTCTCAAATCCCAGATTCTACATGCTGCTGGAGCACATAGTCATCAGGAGTATAATAATCCGCTATTAGTCGGTACATGTATGAAGGGTTGTGTCCTCCACTGCAAAACAAGAGTAGGAGATTGAGCAATATATCATGAAACCCTCTCTGAAATTAAATCCAAAATCTTACTGATTTGAGATTATAAAGAGAAAATGGCATGAAAGAATCCATTTTATTATATTTCTAATGCCATAAACAAGACACATTTAAGATTGCATGTTAAATGAATTCACACACCCATCATTTCCATAGAGAAAAGTTGACACTCACGTATCAGTAATGAAAAGGCTCACAAGCTGTGGGGGAACATAGTCAAATGTTGGATTGACAACACGCAGTCTTGTACCTCCGGTTCCACCATCGATACAGTCAGAGAAGTCTCCAAAATCCAACAATTCTGATGGCGATTTAAGGTCATTCAACAAAACTTCGGGGTTGTGTGGATACAGAGGGCAGAGCTGCAAAAGAAAGGGGAATGGCTTTAATGTTATACACAAAACGAATTTCGATGCGTAATTAATCTGACTGCCAATTGATCCTTTGCAGATTCAATAACAGAATTAAAGACACAAAAAATAGGATACTAGTATGCTAGGCTTAAATGCCATTCTCATCTTTTAACAATAATTTAAATAAGACTGTATATTGTATATTGAAGGTAACAGGTATAGTTTTGTAACTTGTTCAATAGAAAATTTAAAGAATTCTTAGCTGTACCAAGAGCTAAATACTTCAACAACCTAAACAGAAATTAATTATTTTGAAGTTTCAATGCAAGGATTGAAGTTTAAAACCGGCTTTCATATGAAGAAAAAATTTAACTTCAGAACTTCAAAGTTAAACAAAATTGACATCTGGTATCCTGAGTGTATTCATAATAAGGAACTAATCAAACCATTCAAAAGATTCAATATCTACATTTCCTAAGTTTGGAATTATACGATTGTTTCTAAACTTTGATATATATATATATATATA
>ML780675.1:426734-437059 GCA_009831015.1 Picea engelmannii
TTGTTTCAAATGAAGTAATTGATCTTAAGCAAGAACAAGACATGATTGTTGAATGGAAAATCAATCATAAGTTGCTTCAAGATAAGCTCATGTCATGCAAATATCTCAAGTATATCAGCTCATTTGCAGTCGTCTTTTTGATGTTGTTATTAGCAATGTTTTCTACATGGATGATAGTGGCTTCAATAAGATGTAATAGGGTTCAAATGGCTAATAATATACTGTCAGTTGTCATGATTGTGTTACAGTTGATCTTGATGAGATAGGTGCACAGGACAGAGTTCAGAGATAGAGGACAAGCCGGGTGGCCTATCTCGAGCTTGTTGACTGGTCAGTAACCTTTTGGGGACCAAAATCTCTTTTTGTGGGCTTAAAAATGCTCAAAAATGAAAGTGCTCGGAATCTGATGAAACTAGCACCATTGTGTCTGTCTCGTCTCCCTGATTCCGACCATATATTTACTTCGTCAAACGGGCTCCGTATGCGAAAGATATCGCGTTCTGTCCGAAAACCCAAACAGGAAAAAAAAGGGGATGTTCGTACAGTCTGTACAGTGCCACGTGGCATGTTAACTGTACAGGTTGTACGGCCATACAGATGATGTGGTAGCTCTTGGAGTCGACACATGGTAGAGCATGACAGGCTGATGTGGCGTACAGGCAGACAACTGGACCAATCTATGGGTGACATGTGTCACCACTATAAGGGTGACACGTGGCACGGGATGATGTCAGCAGCTGACAGGGCATTGACTGGAGAGGGTACGTGGCAGACATGTGGACCATTCAGCGATTGACACTTGGCACTTTGTGATTGGTTGTTGAGGTGCCACGTGGCCCAGTCATGGGCTGCCACGTGGCACCTTGTGGTTGGTTGGTTGGTTTATGTAAAATTTATATGGCTCCGTCGGGGTCGAACCCCCGACCTATTCTCTGGGAAAAGCACTGGCAGGACTGGGCTAACTGCCCGCCCCATGGGTATTTCTTATTATATAAGTGGCAATAAATTTATTTAAGTTTGTTGCAATGCATAGTTGGGCGCGGAAAGGGTTGGGGCTTAGCCCCAGCCCATGGTTTCAACCGTGGCCATACACCCGAGGGCGCGGGCAACCAAATGCGTGGAGTATTGATAGGGGGCCAGCCCTTGGACCCGCGCCACCATATAACCACCTCCACTTTTGGCGCATGCGACCAGGAGCCATTCACCAGATTTGGGCACGGTTGTTAGCCCGTGGCCTTATGCCTACGCGCCACCGAACCAGGAGCCAGCCCGGACCATTGTGCTAGCGCACCAGGAGTGGAGGAGCCTGGCCACATGGAGGCATGATATGACCAGGAGCACGTGCATAGTGGGGGTTGTGCCCTATTATTATATAAAAGTGGGTTTTAAATATAAAGTTCTGGTTTTTAAATGATTCCAAGCCTGTTTTTAATTTATTTTCTCCATTTTTGGGAGATATTGGGCATTTTTGGAGCCCAAATTTTGGGAGGAAGTTGGGGATGGATAACCAACTTCAGATCTATAAAAACCAGGCCTGATTGAGGCCATGGAGGACAGTCAGATCAAATTTATGCTGAAGAGAAGCCAAGCCAAAGCCATTTTTATGCAGGGAAGCTATTGAGGAGCAGACGCTTGCGGACCATTTCTGGGATCTCTAGACGTCCGTTTTGCGTGCTATTTTCTTTGCAGGGTTATAGAGATCTGGGAGAACATGACCAGATTAGTCTTGTAGCCAATTGGAAATGTTGCGATGTACTTTTTATCTTTTAAACAGAAATAAAGAAGCCTCCCCCACAAAGACAAAGGCTCGGAGACGTAGGCAAAGTTGTGCCAAACTCCGTTATCAATCCTTGTGTTATGGTTTGTTGTTTATTACTTCATTTTAGATCTGCATATGTGTATATGGTTGTCATAATTCCTCTTCTTTCCTCATTCTTTCACTAATTTTCTCGAATGGTTAATTAACGCATGCAAAATTAAAACTCAACCATAGTCATTAAAAGATCCTACGGATCAAGTGGTATCAGAGCTAGTTGACGTTTGGATTTGAGTTTTGCATGTTAACCAGGGAAAAGCTACAGTGTGGTGAAGGCTAGCTTGTTGCAGAAAATCCATTAATTGGATTGAGAAAGAGAGCTTCTCACAGTGAGAAGATGGCATCGGAAGAAGGGATTTCTCAGGATGAGAAATAATTCCCGAAAACATTCCTTGCTATGTCGGAGATGGTGAAAGTTTTGAACGAGGATTACCTGGAATGAATGAGACCAATTTTGGGTGAATCTTCAAAGGGAAAAAGTGAAGAGGAAGAGGACCATCCTCAGATTCCTCCTTCACCTCCATCAACACCTCCTTCTTCTCCTTTTTCTTCAAGTTCAAGCTCTAAATCTAATGGAAAGAAAAATGTTCATAAGAATAAGAATGAAATGCCATTGTTGAAACTTGATGTCAAATTTGAGTTGCCCATATATGATGGTGAAGTAAATGCAGAAAAACTTGACAATTGGACAGGCAGATGGAGGTATACTGCAGTGTGAAACAGATCAAGGATGAGGCCACACAAATTAAGTTGGCATCTTTGAGACTTACAAGTACATCTCTCATCTGGTGGCAAAGCAAGCTGCAAAAGGGAACACAACATGTGGGTAATGTATTTCCATCATGGAAGAGTTTCATTTCTGCACTTAGGAAACAATTATATCCTTTGGGTTATAAAGAAAAAGCATTAATTGAATGGAAATCTTTAAAACTAAGAAAAGGACAAACAGTGCAAGAATACACCGATGGATTTCGAAAAATGGCATTAATGTTATACATCCCTTTGCAAACACAAGAAACTCTTATGAAGTATATAGGAGGTTTACCTGTGCATATTAGAAACACTGTTTTCATGTTTGGACCCACTAACCTTGATGACGTTTCTGTTCAAGCTACGTATATTGAAGCAGGGAAAGCAGGTGTGTCAGGGGAATCATCGTCTTCAAGGAAATAGGACAAGAGGAAAAGGCATGTCAAGAATTAAAATGCGGTGATGAGGAAGGAAGGAAAACCCTCTTGCAAGCATTGCAAGAAAGAGGGACATGATGAGGATAGATGTTGGTAGTTGCATCTCGAGAAGAGGCCAAAGTGGTTCAAAGAAAAGAAGGGAACGCAAACAGTGGCAAGGACAACAAAACCCACAAAATTGGGATCGGATTCAGGTGATGAGTCAACGATTTCATTGGTTAGTATGACAGGTAAAATTGGTGAAGACATTGATTGTAGAAGCAAGTTGTTTCACATAAGGGTAATCATGCGACACACTAAGATAGACACATTAATCGACAGTGGATCTCAATCTAATCCAATCTCAGAAGAATTGGTTAAGCAATTGGGATTAAAAACACAAACTCATCATAAGCCTTACACACTTAAATGGATAAAAAATCATCATCAAATGCACATAACAAATCAGTGCACAATCAAATTTGCAATTTCATCTAAGTATGTGGATGAAGTAACATGTGATGTAGCACTGTTAAGAGAATGTGGAATGATCTTAGGTAGTCCATACTTATATGATCGTAAGGAAATCTTCTACAGGACAAAGAATCAGTATCAATTCACTAAAGCAGGTCAAGATTATGTGGTTCATGCTCATCATGTTAAAGCAAATAAAACACTTCAAACAATGGAACAATTAAACAAGGCAGTGCAAGCAAGCAACAAACCAATAATTGTTTCAAGTGAAGTAATTGATCTTAAGCAAGAACAAGACATGATTGTTGAATGGAAAATCAATCATAAGTTGCTTCAAGATAAGCTCATGTCGTGCAAATATCTCAAGTATATCAACTCATTTACAGTCATCTTTTTGATGTTGTTATTAGCAATGTTTTCTACATGGATGATAGTAGCTTCAGTAAGATGTAACAGGGTTCAAATGGCTAACAATATACTATCAGTTGTCATGATTGTGTTACAGTTGATCTTGATGAGACAGGTGCACAAGACAGAGTTCAGAGACAGAGGACAAGTCGGGTGGCCTATCATGAGCTTTTTGACTCGTCAGTAACCTTTTGGGGACCAAAAGGTCTTTTTGTGGGGAGGTGTGATCCGGAATCAGATCCAGAAGCCTGACAGGGCTTAAAAATGCCCGAAAATGAAAGTGCTCAGAATCTGACGAAACTAGTGCCATTGCGTCTGTCTCATCTTCCTGATTCTGTCCATATATTTACTTTGTCAAACGGGCTCCGTATGCGAAACATATCGCGTTCTGTCGGAAAACCCAAACAGGCAAAAAAAGGGGATGTTCGTACAATCTGTACAGTGCCATGTGGCATGCTGACTGTACAGGTCGTACGGCCGTAAGGATGACATGGAAGCTCTTGGAGTCAACACGTGGCAGAGCATGACAAGCTGATGTGGCGTATGGGAAGACAGTTGGACGAATCTATGGGTGACACATGGCATGGGATGACATCAACAGCTGATAGGGCAGTGACTGGACAGGGTACGTGGCAGACATGTGGACCATTCAGTGATTGACACTTGGCACTTTGTGATTGGTTGTTGAGGTGCCACGTGGCCCAGTCATGGGCTGCCACATGGCACCCTATGGTTGGTTGGTTGGTTTATGTGAAATTTATATGGCTCCGTCGGGGTCGAACCCCCGACCTATTCTCCGGGCAAAGGACTGGAAGGACTGGGCTAACTGTCCACCCCACAGGTATTGCTTATTATATAAGTGGCAATAAATTTATTTAAGTTTGTTGCAATGGATAGTTGGGCACGGAAAGGGTTGGGGCTTAGCCCCAGCCTATGGTTTCAACCGTGGCCATACACCCGAGGGCGCGGGCAGCCAAATGCGTGGAGTATTGATAGGGGGCCAGCCCTTGGACACATGCCACCATATAACCACCTCCACTTTTGGTCCATGTGACCAGGAGCCATTCACCATATTTGGCCGCAGTTGTTAGCCCGTGGCCTTATGCCTACGCGCCACCGAACCAGGAGCTAGCCCGGACCATTGTGCTAGCGCGCCAGGAGTGGAGGAGCCTGGCCACATGGAGGCACGATATGACCAGGAGTGCGCGCATAGTGGGGGTTGCACCCTATTATTATACAGAAGTGGGTTTTTAATATAAAGTTCTGATTTTTAAATGATTCCAAGTCTGTTTTTAATTGATTTTCTCCATTTTTGGGAGATATTGGGCATTTTTGGAGCCCAAATTTTGGGAGGAAGTTGGGGATGGATAACCAATTTCAGATCTATAAAAACCAGGCCTGATTGAGGCCATGGAGGACAGTCAGAGAAGATTTATGCTGAAGAGAAGCCAAGCCAAAGCCATTTTTATGCAGGGAAGCTATTGAGGAGCAGACGCTTGCGGGCCATTTCTGGGAGCTTCGGACGTCCATTTTGCGTGTCGTTTTCTTTGCAGGGTTCTAGAGATCTGGGAGAACATGACCAGATCAGTCTTGTGGCCAATTGGCACTGCTGTGATGTACTTTTTATCTTTTGAACAGAAATAAAGAAGCCTCCCCCATAGAGACAAAGGCCAGGAGACGTAGGCAAAGTTGTGTCGAACTCCGTTATCAATCCTTGTGTTATGGTTTGTTGTTTATTACTTCATTTAAGATCTGCATATGTGTATATGGATGTCATAATTCCTCTTCTTTCCTCATTCTTTCACTAATTTTCTCAAATGGCTAATTAACGCATGCAAAATTAAAACTCAACCATAGTCATTAAAAGATCCTACGGATCAATATGTATCAAAATGGTCGCATAACTCTGGTTCAGGAACACTCTTTGTAGCAATTTGTCTGTTCTTTAGAAAGCCAGACCTGTAAAGTTTAAAATGAATTGTGTGTCTAATGAAACATTTATCAAGCCCGAGATGATGTCAGATAAATATGCACTTACATTGTATCCTGAAAGTCAATTAGGTATCAAAGTGCTTTTCCTGAATGTCACAAAGCTATAATCAGCAGAATACACATACTCATTGCAATTGATGGTCTTGACAGCTAGTTGTGTTATTTAATTCTAATAACCAATGAAACTTTGGAGTTATGAACTTTGAACCACACTCAGTCATCCCAGGGAGTATAAAAAGAAAGAAATAGGGGGAAACAATATGAGCACCATAGATGATGTAATCCTAGTCAACAAGATTGTCCACTAGTACAATATCTCAAGGGAGTTCCTATGGCCCTCCCCATGCTAAGTACAACAAAACATAAACAGTATAACAAATACACACTGTACTTCCAACTAGGAGATTCCATCAAGTTGAATACAACTGTGACAAGTTCCAGCCTTTTCATCTCCCAAAACTTACCTTAGAATGTCATGTAGAAAAGCATCCATGGTTATCGCAGTCTCCAATGCAATCAGGGGTGGAAGCTGAGTATTCCCTCAGGACGAAGAGGTTATATATTTTGGTATGTCTCTCTCTAGGTTGATAAATATTTTTTTCTTGTCTATCCAACTCTTTTGTACATAGCAGAAATCAAAGGAGCAAAATAGCAAATGCAAAATATACTTTAAAGTCATTCATTAACTCTATCGACACATATTTTTTGGAAGTTTTTTCATACCCTATTTTGGTAAGCCAGAGTTGTGGTTTTATTGAAAGGAAGCTACCCTTCCTCGCCCTCTTTTTCAGGCTCTAGAGGTTTATATCAATGTTTTGGGGTACCATTTTAGTTAAAGAATACATTTGTCCAATACTTCCTATGTCTTGACATTTTACTAAAAAGAATAATGTCTACATATAGAATCTTATAGACTTATCCCTTTGTAATGTGGGTAACCCCAATAATTCCAAAATTGCTTAGACCCCTTCCTTCTTGTATCTAAAATTTGTCTTTGATAAGGCCCTTTCATTTTCAATCACAACCTAATTTATTCCTTTTCCTAAATTCCTGCATTTTTTACTCCTTTTTGGAGTCCAAATTGGTCTTGTTAGGCAAGGTGCTTCTGATATATATATATATTTATTTCTGTAGCTGAAAAATCTTTTCAGTGAAGGATGGGAGGGAACACTTGCTAACTCTTACTGTGTTTTCTATCTTATTTTCTCCCTCTCTAATCTCTTAACCAAGTTCCCATGTGAGTTTTCCATCGCATGGAAGTTTTTGGTGAGAGATGATATTTAGTATTTACTTTCCAGAAAAAAATCCCATTTCTCCAAGTTCTTAGTAAGAATGCATTGCTATTTGCCAATAGTGGCAGAGAAGGTTATCACGGCTAAGAAAATGGGCCACTTCTACTTACAATATGAGGTTCTACAATATGTTATGATGTACCCTTTTACCTCAGGAATACAACATTCATCAAAATCCTATGTATTGCTAAAAAGCAATCAGTCCCTTCGTAATATGGCCAACTCTAACAATTCCAAAATATTACTAATACCCCTTTATTCATACATTTGGTTTTACCTTTGGTCAAAGCTTACCCATTATGGATCAAAGCACAATTTCCTTCATTCCTAACCTTCTGTTTTTTGGTACTCCTTTATGGAACCCAACTTAGTCTTCTTTGGACCAAATGCTCTCTAATTAATATGTTTGATTCTTTAAGGAGAACTTTAGGAAGACTGCCATCTTCTGTTACTGACTTTCTACTATCTAACTTGACACATACATGTCTTGGTTTTCCTTCTTTCATTTGGCCTAATCATATTGCAGTTTAGATCACTGTCTCAACTTTCAAGTGTCTTAAGTGTGAATTTTCCAGCCTAGATGACCGCTGCCCTAATGTTCGCTTATTAAAAAACTCAGAAAATATTTATTTAACGGCTGAAAATTAATTTTTTGAACATTGCATCAATCACACAATAGTTGAAAAAATGAACAGCCAAAGAATAAAACACATACACAGGGATTTCTCCTTCAAATCAGATTTTCATTCCTTTGATCAAAGCTTACGAGGTGACTTCTGCAGCCTCCTTAAAAATAACAGCTGTACAATCATTAATCACCTAGATCTGAGGCTGGATAGCCTGTGCATAGGAAAATGAAAGCTACAGTAGTGGTTTGGCATGTATGGTCTGTTGATCTCTTTAGCAGATCTACTCATTTTCTTCCTGATGCACTCTTCCTTCCTCCATCCTTATTTCTCTCTTCCCATGTGTATGAGATCTCTCCTATCCTGTCATATTTATTCTTTGAGAGTGGATAACTACTCTCCCCAATCCTAGCTGCCACCTATCTCAATTGATGTATGGCTAAGATTAAATCCTAATCTAAGTCACTAATGTTCTAGAACATTTCATTTAGATTTCTAAGACTAGTTGATTTCAAAACAATAAACTTTCACTTTTTCTAAATGAAATTACAAGATAGAAATAGTCATCACCTTTCCACGTTGATCACCAAAGAAATGTCTCAAACCACTTCCTACACGTTCACACTGAACTTGTGCAAGAAGTTCCTGCTCAAGCCATATTTCTCAACATTAAGATGGTAGGAAGGTGATAGTAATTGTATTCAATGTGTCATCTTCTAAAATCATTTCACCTAGGAAAATAAGGGCTCTAGAGACTCAATTTTTCTCTAGCAGAATAAGTTTTTTGATATCCTCTTTGATGGACAGAAGGGAGCCCTTGCTATTTGGTTATGCATTTTCTAGTTTTTGTGCTGCCATATCTAACCACTTAACCAATTTCCCGTGTGGGTTTTCTATTCTTTAGAATTTTTAGGTTAGACTCAATAATGACTTTACAAATAAGTCCATTTTCTTGGGGTTCTTACTTCTTAGTGACCATGCTTTGTTATTTTCCAATGGTGGTGGAGAGGCCTTTTAGTCCCTCTATTATCTTTTCCTCCAATGATGTTGGGATTAGGAGGTTTACAACTTTTAGCCATGTAAAAATACTGAGTGATCGAGAATACTGGACGAAGGATATAGCTTTTGGTATGGGGCTCAAGTATCAAAAGTTAAAACTCACTAATTACACTCCCCTTTCCCTTCTACATCAACACATGTATATCGCTTGTTGCACATTTCTTTGACCCTGCCACACATGTTCATACAGTTATAAATAAGTGAGGAGAGCAGGAAGAGCAATGCATAAAGTCTAAGCTTAATAGTATATCCCCATTCAGTTCTTGATGAATGTGTATGGAAAGGAATGGTGACAAATTAACAATTATTCCTACAAGTGCGAAAAGCACCAATTACACAGTAATTAAAGAATGTCTAAAGTAGGGACAGGTAATAAATATCCTAGAAAACTAACCATAACTACTTTGTCATGATTTCTGATCCACAAAGACAACTATCAAGGCACTCAATGAAAACAACAACTCTAATCAAATTAATAGAGGATATGTGGGTCGGCAAAGGATAGTAAATGCTTAATACATCTGTACGTCTAAAGGCATGTCCTTATATGCGACATATCTACTCTGAAAAGATAACTTCCAACATACTAAATGAAAACAACACATGCTACACACTTATTGATGAGTGCCTTTGACAAGGAAGGGCAATAAACACCTTATGCATCCAGTCGATAAAGACAACACCTTTTACATTGTTAGTATTATTAGATTCTTTTTTTCATTTAGGGATATTAATATATTTTCCTCTTCTTTCTTCCCATAGGCCTAAGGTATAATGTCCAAAAGTGGCAGTTTAGAAAATGACCTATCATCAAATAACTCATCCACACAATTGGTCGACAAAGTGATCAGATTATCAAGCTTCAAACAAAAATGCAAGCTACCTTGTGTGAGGGGGCTAGTACAACAAATGGGACTGCATGTCGATGAGTAGCAAGTGAAACAATATGATGTCCTACCGGTGCTATGAATCCACCATTGGCCATGACAGCATGAGCACCTACCATCACCTTCCCATCAAAGTAAATATGGTAAATAGTATCAGTAAAATATCATTTCATTAATAGAAGATGTCAGGGTAATCACTCACCATGTTCACACGTGATATCATAGCAAAGACAGTTGAATTGGTAATCACTGTTGTTTGAAAATATTTTTCAACGAGCTCTTTATCAAGGGCATGTCCTTGATATCTGCAATGTGTATTCTTAACATTGATTATTTACTGAAGTAGAATTTCATTTTTTGCATTTGGACTCTGTAAAAAGACAGTTTGTACCTAGGAGAACCCTATGCAATGAAAACTTGAAACGGTCTCTTTTTCTTCACCTTGCAGAGAAGTTCCATCATTGTCCTTGAGTGTCCTAAAGTTAATATCACCTCGCTAAAATCCCACAACATATTTTGTTAATCAGTAGTAGACAGAGCTGGAAGACACATTCTTCAAAAACTAATAGATATTAGAGACACTTATCTAAATGAAATCCATGTTA
>ML780675.1:445756-457459 GCA_009831015.1 Picea engelmannii
AAGTCATTACTTCCCTTGAACAATAACTATTGATTATTTCTCATATATTGTGCATGGTGTATTGTGGTGTATTGGTGTAACTCTTATACTATTGTTCATTGCTCATTGGATATAGTTGAATGGTTTAAGTATAATTTGAAAAAATGTTTTAAATTGTACTTGATATTGATTCACCCCCCTCTCAGTATCAACAAGTTTGAGATCAATTTACAAAGAATCTATTGCAATATCTTTAAAGTGTTCAAGATATGGTATGAATTGTTGGCAGAAAAAAATAGGATTACTTGGATGCTTCTTCCATTCATTTTGTATCAACATATGTTCATGTATACACAAAAGTTAATAAAATATTAATGCACGTATCTCACAATGATTTGAATAAGAAACTTGGTTAACTTCATTATTTTTATATTGTTTGCATCTTAATGTTGGGCATAATTTTTATTATGTTCTATTAAGAATTAAACATAAAATAATTAAACAAAATAAAAGATTTTAATCACCTAGAATTAGGTGAAAATTTAATAAATTAAAGCTTAATTTTAGTTTCCTATTTCATATCAAAACATGAATATTCAATCTCAATGATTTCACTAAGTCTTAAAACCCTCCCATACCATCAATGCATCCGCATAGTCTAACCATGTAAAATTTCAATAAATACAGTCACATTTTGAAGAAATTCCAATGTTGGCCCCATTCATTGCTCCCTATGTCGGGTCGGTTGATGACATTGCATATGGGCATGTTGGAAGACATTTCAAGACAGTTCCAACCAAGATTATTTAAATGGGAATGACGAATGATGAAAATGGGACCGCATAATGAAGTTTCATGCAAACACAGAGGATGTCAAAGATTATGTGGGGATGTCAGGCATCCTTGAGTATTTAAACCCTCACATATCATCAAGGCATGTGTCTCGTCTAACCATGTCAAATTTTGACGCATACATGCACTATTTGAAGAAATTTCAATGTTGGCACCAAACATTGCTCACCATGCAGTGTCGGTGGATGACATTAGTGATGCGCGTGTTGGAAGACATTCCATGACATTTCAAGAGAGTTTCAACAAAGATTCTATAGATGGGAATGAACAATGATGATATTGAGACTGCATGATGAAAATTGATGCAAATGTGGATGATCTCAAATATTATGTGAGGACATCAGAAATCCTTGAGTCTTGAAACCCTCGCATACTGTCAAGGCATGTGTCTACTCTAACCATGTCAAATTCCGATGCATACAAGCATGGTTTGAATAAATTTCAACGGTCAACCCATTCACTGGTCATCGTGTGACATTGATGGATGACATTGGTTATGAGTGTGTTGGTCGAATATGTTCCATGACATTTCGAGAGAGTTTCGACCCTTACATATCGTTAAGGCATGTGTCTAGTCTAATCATGTCAAATTTTGATGCATGCATGAACAGTTTGAAAAAATTTCAACATTGGCCCCATTCAATGCTCACCATGCGGCATTGGTGGATGACATTGGTGATGGGCATGTTGGAAGACATTCCATGAAATTTCAAGAGAGTTTCAACAAAAATTTTGTAGATGTGAATGACGAATGATTACAATGAGACTGCATGATGAACGTTGATGCAAAAATGGATGATCTCAAAGATTATGCAAGGACATCAAGCATCCTTGAGTCTTGAAACCCTTTCATACCATCAAGGCATGTGTCTAGTCTAACCATGTCAAATTTCAATGCATACAAGAATAGATTGAATAAATTTCAATGTTGGCCCCATTGATTGCTCACTGTGCGACATCGGTGGATGGGCGTGTTGGAAGATGTCCCATGAAATTTCAAGAGAGTTTTGAAAAATACCTAAATCCCCTAACCCCTAATCCATTGACCCTCAAATCCTTAATCCCTAATCCCTAAACCTTTAAGCCCTCAACCTTAGTTAATCACTAATCTCTTAACACAAAATCCCTAAATCCCCTAACCCCTAATCCATAAACCCTTAAACACTTAAAACTTAATCCCTAATCCCTTAGTCCATAAACCCTTATGCCTTAAGCACTTAAAGATTCATCCCCAAGCCCATAATCCCTAAGCTAGTAACCATTAAACTACCTAACCCATAAGCACCAATTCCCTTAGCTCTTGACCCTTAATCCCTTAAACCCTAACCCCTAATCACTTAACCCTTAATCCATGCACCCCAAATCCCTAAATCCCATAATCCTCAAAGCCCTTATCCACTTAACCACCAACACCTCAACTAATTAACTATTTAGGCACATTTGGTGCTAAATCTGGCACTATTTTCGGTGTTGAATCAGGTGTTAAATCTGGCATTAAATCCAATGCTATTGGCTCCTAATTTAGCGCCTACATGTTTTGGTCCATGAAAAAAATGCCAGAAATAGCGCCATCCCGATAAATAATGTCAACTTTTTCAAAAAATTGGAGAAACATACACTAAAACAATCTTTGGAAGCAAAAAAAGGGAGCAAATCATAGGGATTTGTTGTAGTGTGGTCTGCCACAATGGCAGGTACATGTTGGACAGGATGACAGTTGGCATGTGATGTGGAGCCATGTGGCAGACCAACCGTCAGTCCCACAAAATTGCGGTAAGATCTTGAAAATTTGTCTAAGTGTCAGTCTGCAAGTCTGGGAAGAAGTGGAAAAATGGTTAAGTGTTGAGACTTCTCAGACAGACTTATGAAAGGAAGTTACAAGATTATGAGTATGTGATTCCGCAAAGAAGTGGAAAAATGGTTAAGTGTTGAGACTTCTTGGACGAACTTATGAAAAGAAGGATACAAGATTATGAGTTTGTGAGTCCACGAGCCCGTGAAGATGGAAACATGGCTTAGTATTGGAACCTATTAGATGGAGTTATGAAAGGAAGGTTACAAGTTTATGAGTCCACGAAGGAAAAAAAAAGAAAGAAACTAAGTGTTGGAAGTGGGTTCATGAAAGGTATGAAGAAGAGACATGACTTCGATCCAAGAGGAATCCATTAAGACATATCAACGACGAAGATCTAATCAAGAAGTGATCGGAAGATTGTTGAGCATTACTACTATGTTGCACGTGCCAATGAATATTCCTTCGTTGTTTTTCCACCATATCTTCCAGTTCGAAGCTCAGATTGGGGAAAACAAATAGTTGTTGGAAATATAATTAGAAGAAAAAGAGATCTGTCGACCCAAAATTTTGATCTGGGAACTATATTTTCTTCAAAAGTGATAAAAGTGAATTATGTAGCAGTAAAGAGTGGAAATTGCAACTTGTAATTGTTGTAACTATTCACTCAAAACTCAGATCGAGGCATCAGGACAGTTGTTGGAAATTTGTTTTAAAAATGAATGCATTTAAGGAATCCTACTTGAGATTAGTGCATTAATATTCTTCATAATTTAAAACAAAGAATTACATGTAATCTAATTGATGATACTTTGCAATATTCTTAAGTCAACCTTCCCCATACTTAGTTATAGATGTCATATTTATTACATGATCGTCCATGTGAGCACTAGTGAATGGGGCCAACGTTGAAATTTCTTCAATATGTACTTGTATGCATCGAAATTTGACATGGTTAGACTAAACACATGCCTTGACGGTATGGGAGGGTTTCAAGACTCAAGGATGATTGATGTCCCGACCACATAATCTTTGAGATCATCCATGTTTGCAACAATTTTCATAATGGGGTGTCTCACATTTGCAAATGCCATTGTTTCCATCTGTAAAAGCTTTGTTGGAACTCTCTTGAAATGTCATGGAACTTCCAATTCAACCACCACAAATGTCATGCACCGACCCCACATAGTGAGAACTAGTGAATGGGGCCAACGTTGAAATTTCTTCAATATGTGCTAGTATGCATCGAAATTTGACATGGTTAGACTAGACACGTGCCTTGATGGTATGGGAGGGTTTCAAGACTCAAGGATGTATGATATCCCGACCACATAATCTTTGAGATCATCCATGTTTGAAACAATGTTCATAATGGGCATAATGGGGATCATCTTTGATATGTCATGGTACTACTCTTCTAGTGGGTGAAAAATATCACAAGGATATATATTCTTTCCCTCCTCCATTGGATGAGCAAGTCAATGAAAACTTTCTCTTGTGGATGAGTAGTTTGGTGGCAACATTATTTCAAGTTGTAATTAGGTACACTTGTGTATTGAGTTGGATCATCACAACGCCACTCTAATTTCTTCCAACTATCACTAACTAGATACTTGGTTAAAGGTTTTCTAATTTATCTAAAAGCATGGGTTTAAGGTATGGGAGGGTTTCAATACTTAAGGATGTTTGATGTCACCATATAATACTTAAGGAGGGTTTGATTATCAAATTACCAAGTCGAGTTGATGTCACAAAAGATTCAATTCACCCACCAATGTCATCTTGCACTGACCCCACATAGTGAGAAATGAATGGGGCCAACGTTTAAATTTCTTCAAACTGTGCATGTATGCATCGAAATTAGACATGGTTAGACTAGAAACATACCTTTATGGTATGGGATGGTTTCAAGACTCGATGATGTTTGATGTCCCGTCTACATAATCTTTGAGATCACCCATTTTTGCAACAATGTTCATAATGGGTGTCTCATTGTTAAATGTCATTGTTTCCATTTGTAGAATCGTTTTTGGAACTCTTTGAAATGTCATGGAACTTCCAATTCAGCCACCAAAAATGTCATGCACCAACCCCGCATAGTGAGCAGTGAATGGGGCCAACGTTGAAATTTCTTCAATATGTGCATGTATGCATCTAAATTTGACATGGTTAGACTAGACACATGCCTTAACGGTATGGGAGGGTTTCAAGACTCAAGGATGTATGATGTTATACAAAAACATTTTGAAAATATTTCAACGTTTTCCCCATTCACTGGTCATCATTGTCCATCATGTACTCTAGCCCTAGTACAATGTATTTTAATAGTTGTTTCCTTTAAAATTCGATCGATCAGAAAATTAAAACAAAAGGAGGACGAGATGAGATGATATATAGAGTGGGTATATGAGTGATATTTGAGTATAAGGGAAAATATCTCTTCCATGCCATACACAACATACGGGGAAATGTTTCCTTTCTCTACTCAACAATCCCTCAAGCATCTCCTTCCTTTTCAGTGCCCTCATGTAGGCAGAAATAGTCCAATCCATTGATTGCTTTATGGGAAACCTAGTGGAGTATTGCCTTAGCTCTTAAATAATTAATAAGAAACTATTTCATGGGCATGGGGTTAAAGGTTTTCTATTTTTCCTTGCCTCTATGCTTATCTACAACCATCTATCTCTATTCCAAGGTTTGTTATTCCGTCATTGTTGCATTAGTTTTGGTCATTTCTAAATTTGGATTATTGAGTAACTAAGGGAATATAGTGTGGGGGTTATGTGAATAATGGTGAGAATAATCACAAGAGAATTTCCATGAGGTGGGATAATGCATGAATGACTCGCACTTATTGAAAATGTTTAAACTCCTTGCTGATGTGGGGATTTCTTTAATGTTGGAGGATATCAAAGATGTGTCATTGCGACTAAGTGGACATATGTTGGTGAAAACAATGTCATCAATGCATCATCTTCACTCACAGATTATTCATAGGATGATGTCATCATATCATCATTTTTATTACTAGTGTCATTCACCCACCACAAATGTCATCTTGCAGCGACCCCACATAGTGAGCAGTGAATGGGGACAACATTGAAATTTCTTCAAATTGTGCATGTATGCATCGAAATTCGACATGGTTAGACTAGACACATGGCTTGACGATATGGGAGGGTTTAAATACTCAAGGATGTATGATTTCCCCACATAATATTTGAGATTGTCCACATTTGCATCAACGTTCATCATGTTGCACCTCTCATTGTCATCATTCATCATTCCCTTCTATAGAATAATTGTCGGAACTATCTTGAAATTTGTCATGGAACTTCAAATACACCCATCACAAATTTCTTCGATCGACCCCGCACAATGAGCAATGAATGGGGCCAACATTGAAATGTTTTCAATATTTTCCCGTATGCATCGAAATTTGACATGGTTAAACTAGATATTTGCCTTGAAGGTATGGGATTTTTTTGATACTTAAGGATGTTTGATGTCCCCACATAATATTTGAGATCATCCATGTTTGCATCAACGTTCAATATAATGGATGTCTCATAGTGAGCATAGTGAATGGGGCCTGCCTTGAAGGTGAATGAGCATAGTGAAATTTCTTCCACTAACCCTGCATAGTGTGCAGTGAATGGGGCCAACGTTGAAATTTCTTCAAACTGTGCATGTATGTGTCGAAATTCAACATGGTTAGACTAGACACATGTCTTGACGGTATGGGAGGGTTTCAATACTCAAGGAATATGTCTGATGTCCCAACCACATAATCTTTTAGATCGTCCATGTTTGCAACAATGTTCATAATGGGGTGTCTCATATTTGTCAAATGTCGTTGTTTCCATCTATAGAATCTTTGTTGGAACTCTCTTGAAATGTCATGGAACTTCCAATTCAACCACCAAAAATGTCATGCATTGACCCTGCATAGTGAGCAATGAATGGGGCCAACGTTGAAATTTCTTTAATATGTGCCTATATGCATCGAAATTTGACATGGTTAGACTAGACACGTGCCTTGACAGTATGGGATGGTTTCAAGACTCAAGGATGTTTGATGTCCCGGCCACATAATCTTTGAGATCATCCATGTTTGCAACAACGTTCATAATCGGGCATCTCATATTTTTCAAATGTCATTGTTTCCATCCGTAGAATCTTTGTTGGAACGCTCTTGAAATGTCATGGAACTTCCAATTCAACCACCACAAATATCATGCACCGATCCCATATAGTGAGCACTAGTGAATGGGGCCAACATTGAAATTTCTTCAATATGTGCATGTATGCATCGAAATTTGACATGGTTAGACTAGACAAATGCCTTGACGATATGGGAGGGTTTCAAGACTCAAGGATGTATGATGTCTCGACCACATAATCTTTAAGATCATCCATGTTTGTAAAAACATTCATAATGGGCGTCTCATTGTCAAATGTCGTTGTTTCCATCTGTAGAATCTTTGTTGGAACTCTCTTGAAATGTCATGGAACTTCCAATTAAACCACCAAAAATGTCATGCACTGACCCCACATAGTGAGCAGTGAATGGGGAAACGTTGAAATTTCTTCAATATGTGCCCGTATGAATCAAAATTTGGCATGGTTAGACGAGACACATGCCTTGATAGTATGGGAGGTTTTCAAGTCTCAAGGATGTATGATTTTATACAAAAAAAAAATGAAAAAATTTCAACGTTGGCCCCATTCACAGGTCATCATTGCCCATCATGTACCCTAGCCCTAGTACAATGTCTTTTAATAGTTGTTTCCTTTAAAATTCGACCTATCAAAAAATTAAAAAGAAACAAGAAGATCCCTAGTACAATGTCTTTTAATAGTTGTACTATAGCCGAGAAGACCCACAAACCCTTTTTGAAGTGTCGTTATTATAGAAAACTTGTCGCAACATCCATAAAATGCAACATATTTATAGATTTTATAATGTTGCAATTATGACGATCATTGACCAAATCAAAGTTGACTTGGTCAAAATACTAGGTGACCATTGGAGGGGGAAAACCTAGTTTCCACAACATCGCAATTGCGACAACTATCTTCACAAATGTGGCAAGAGAGACGACTATGTCACAAACGTGGCAAGAGACACGACTATGTGGAAAATATGGAAAGAGAGATGATAACATGTCAAGAGAGACGGAAAAGTGGAAAGAGAGATGTCAACGTGGAAATAATGACGTTATCAGGAAATATGGGAAAAAAAAAGAAAATTTCCTCTATTTTTCGACAGTATGGCCAATTTTGTCCATAACGTCGCAAATAGAACGTCAAATTTTTTACAATATGTACTAGTGTACATTGGTGGATATTGGGGAGTATCGTACATGGGTGGTGGTTGGATGTACGGGTTATGGTGTGTTGTGGTACCAATCAATCCATCCGTTGAGTGAGACATCTAGGGTTTGTCATGGCCGAATGGTACGGGTCTTAGGGCGTCAGGTAGCACTATGTATAAGTATCCTGACTGTGCATAAATGAGTTCATACTATTGAGCCTTCCTGATGATTGCCTCTTCAGTTTGGGGGAAGGTGGAGGCCACATCTTTGGCAAGGAGAGGGACGACTGATCTAAGAAACCAATCGAGGCATTGTTCTTTAGTGGTTTATGCTTTGCATAAACTACGTTGTCGACGCCATTCATGAATGTGGTCCGTGATATGTGTGGTTGAGGTTTGTTTAAACTCATAGAGAATATCTATACCATTGTCATGGTGAAATTTTAGTTGAAAGAAGCTCAAAAATGTTTTGGCCAATGATTCAAAAGTCACATGGGACCCTGATTTTTCGTCCACATACCATTTGGTGGATGGACCTGTGAGTGTGCGCTAAAATAACCTTAAATGGATGGAGTCGTCCATGATGTTGTTTGAAGAGAACCATAAGTGGAAGGTCATGATATGATTGGCGGGAGCTTCTCCCGCCTTTCCTTCAAATTTGGGAATGTTCGAAGATAGTTTGGTAGGAATTGCAAGCCACGTGGGGTCATGCAATATAGGATCATTTATGAGCTTACTCAAATATGGTATGTTGAGGGGGGCCAAATATGGCATGTGGAGTGTCGGTGGAGGATTAGTTCCAGCTATGGTGTGAGAAGGTAGTGGACCTGACCCTTGAGGGGGGTTTGGTGGGGGGTGTACTTCTCCCTTGGGAGGAAGTGTACCCTCTGCCTCCTTGTGAAGGAGAGCTAGTGTATGGGTGACCTTGGGATGTGGACCCAAGTAAAGTGGAACCAAGTAAAGTTGATCCCAAGATGATATCACTCACAGGGGTATGAGATGGTTGGGCTGGTGAGTTGGCGAAACTAGGAAATCCTCCTAGGATAGGAGGAATATTTTGCAAGCATCTGGAATGACGGGGATTCTGTGGGTCCCCTATGATGTCTAACTAGCAAAGTGGAATGTGTGGAAAATGGTGATGAGAGAAGAAAATGAATAAGAGACTTGTATAATATGTACCTTCACAATATATCTCACAATCGCATGTAATCAAAAGAGAATCATACATAAATCAATTGAAAAGAAGAATACTTGTAGGTAGGTGGATTTTGTCTGCGTGGGAGAACAAAGAAAACAAATTCTCGTGTCCTGTAGAGACGTAATGTCCTTCCTCTTAAATAGAATTGGACCTTCCAATAGCACTCAACAATGGGGTCTGAAGCCATCAAAAGACGAACTAGTGAAGGATGAAACAATCAGTTATAATGAGGGGTAGAGGGTGCATATCCCGAAAGAGCTGGCGATATTTCCCAATAGCCACACAAAATCCAATCAAGGTGAAATTGCAACCCAAAATTGCCACCTGGGTAAATGTCCTTAATTTGGCTACTAGGTACCTCGGTCAAAGTGTGACATTTAGATTTTCGGTCTCAGAAATGGGTCATAAGCTAGATCCCTTCCAAGAGGTGGGTGCCTCAAGGAGGGGCGTACAGAACAATCATACCTCGAACTTCGACCCTTCCCAAGTATCTCCCTACCTTATGGTGTTAGGATCACTTGAATTGGAGGATTTTAATGTTCCCTATTCATCAACTTCTAATGTTTGAAGATGTGAGAACCAGATAATGGGGAGTTATTTGGATGCCTACCCCTATGATCCTACCTATACTAAATATTTCTTTTGGCACCTCTTGTGGAGGAAAAATTAGTGAGTTTTTTAGAAAAATTTTAGATTTGGTTGTTTGGGAGATTGGGGGTGTAAACCAATATCATTTGAATTAAGTGGGAGTGGATAATTCCCTCAAGAAATAGTGGGACGTTTCAGAATCCCTTTGGAGGAAACCTACTTCAACCTCCAAAATTTGAGATGAAATTATGTGAGTGAGTAGTGACTTTGTGTGTGAGCAAGTGAACAAATGTGCCAAATTTTTAAGAAGTTAGGTGTCACCTTGTAGCATGTGGACTTTGTGTGGTCCTTACAAGTCTTGATTACCTATCTTACTAGATGGCATTGGTACAACCTTGCGAAATTTTAAAGTCCCTAAAGAACTAGCATGTGGACATGTGGACCCTTGCCAATCCTTTAAACTCCCTAATGTGATTTAATCTAAGAAAGCTTCAAAAGACTATCCTAGATTGCAAGCATGTGGGCATGTATGGGCCCGTTACAATAATATTTAAACCCTCCTAGTGATGTAAACTAAGAAAGTAGCTTCAAAAACTATTCTATCTTTGCAACATGTGGGCATGTATGGGCCTTTACAAATTTAAGATTTTTTGAAAAGAAACTAAGAGGGGCCCTAGAGGGGTTTTTCCTCTACTAAAGATTTTGTTTTTAAGGAAGATGAAATCTTCCCCCAATCATTTTTCTGATTCTCAAGATTGTTCTATGGTGTGAGAGAAGAGCATACTCAATGATTGAATTTTGATTTATGATCCCAATGCCAGTGTTTATATATGTGATAGAAAATGATTTCAACTTAACTTTTACAATCAAAACAAACCATCCATGTTGAAAATGAAAGCAAAAAGAGGAGAAATATGGTTATTTTTAACCTCCTAAGTGCCTATGTTTTGACTAACCCTTCATGTGGAGAGGGAATCTAAGTGTGGTGCATTTACAAATTGCATAGAATCAATATTTAGAAGGCTAGGGGCCTTCAAGACATCACAAAAAACTCTTACAATGATGGATTTCTAGATAGATGTGCGGGTCACAGTTTAGACAGAGGCGCATGTGGCGCCAATGCTCAAAGAGATGAGGACCTTTTGGCGCACTGTGCACAAAATGCATTGATAAACACAGTGTTGTTGGTGCACAATGCTTGGAAGACACTCCTTTGGGCTGGAAAACCCGCACACATTCTGATACACGTCCGGGAGGAAAATTTAGATGGAATTCTCCTCTTCCAACTCCAAATTCAGCTCTTTGTAGGTAGGGCTAGGCCGGTTATGATCCCTGCAAGGAAAATAGGTCAAAAATAAGTTCTTAAACAACCCCAAATAGGGAGGAAATTGATACCTTATCCCCAGTATGGTCGCCAATCTATTGTATCCTTTTCGCCACTTGAATGAGAAAAAAGAGGGACACTTGCAAGTCCAGTTGGGTCTGTTGGACAAGACAAAAGTTATTGTATGAATCAAATGACTCAATCACATGAAATAAACAAACAACTAAGCTAACAACAACTAAAGAAACAAAACTAAAATGCATAAGGAAATTAGAATCAAAATCAATCAAACAATTGACCAATATTCATGCCACCAATGGAGAGATTATATTAGTGGGAAAACACCAAAGAGAAAGGGGGACTTATGGATCCCCTCTTCCTCCTAGGGAGGACTCTTGATTCCCCTATTTGAGAGATCTTCTTACAAATAGAAAACTAGAAAGTGAATGGTGAATAAATCCAAGCTTATTCCCTCAAGAGGTGAGGTGAATAGCTTAATGAGATGATGCTTGTAAGGTAGCTAGAGAGGTAGTAGGGGGTCCCAGAGGGCCCATAGTGATAATAGTGGAGGTCATTCAATGTAAGGTGGACTAGGTCCACTATATTATTAAATAAGACCCACTATGATAGTTAGATATAATAAATGTAAGAGG
>ML780675.1:466986-484900 GCA_009831015.1 Picea engelmannii
TGAAATAGTAGGGTCTGGTGTATCCGGAAGTTTGTCCATCTGCCAGTTGTTGGCATCAAACCCCATGCAGCAGAGATATATAGACCCCGTGTAAACTTATAAGCTATTAAGGAGAGAAAAATTCAAACTCTGTTACAACACCCAGATTAGTTAATGCTCGTCTGTGTTTTCAATTTTTAGGAGTCTGAAAAACTTAAAGAAAACTCCTTATATTGTCTTGTGGTTTTTTCTCGAGCCCATATTAGTTAATGCTCGTCGGTGTTTTCAATTTTTAGGAGTCTGGAAAACTTAAAGAAAACTCCTTTAGGCTCCTTTACCATGATTAATCTACCAGGGTTGGGTAAAGGAATAAATTTACCTATGGTAGATGTCCCCCTTATTTCATATCTACATGAGAACACAATCAACTTATGCTTTTATTAGTATCACTAAAAATCACTATCTAATGCACACCTATATACATATATGTACAAAGTTAAATTCAATCACACAGCAAAAACTTACAGTGGTGGCTCAACAGGAGGAGGAATCCTCTTGCTTACCAATTGCATTTAAGAATTTTGAAGAATTTGTTTGATAAAATTCTCTTTAGATAGAGGCTTGTGATAAACATTCAATCGATTCCCATTTACAATAAAGGATGTCTGATATTTATCAATAGTCTTTATCCTCACTGAAACATTGTCATAAATTGTGTCTACTTCAAAGGGTCCCAACCATCGATTGGACAATTTACCCTTGAAATTCTTGAACCTACTATCATATAGAAGGGCCCAATCACCTGGATGAAAGGATTTCTTCTTGATGCACTTTTCATGCCATTTAGTCCTTTATTCCTGAATGAGTGTAGTCCTATGAAGAGCATCTTGTATGATTTCATTAAGCTCATTCAGCTGCAATATCCTCTATTTCTGGGCTTCATCCAAATCCATTCCCAGTTTCATAGCAGTCCTGAATGTTTTTACTTGAAATTCTATGGAAGGAAACACCTTCTTCCCATACACAAATTCATAAGGTGTATGGCATGTTGTGTTTCTCCAAGTTGTTTTGTAGGCCTATAAGGCCTCAGGAAAATGATCCACCCAATCTTTATGGTGTAACTGAATTGTCTTGTAAGTATAGCTCCTATCACCTTGTTAGTCGATTCCACTTGTTTGTTTCCTTGGGGGTGACAAGGTGAGGATTTTCTATGTTTAATCCAATATTGTTTAGTAATGGTCTGGACCAAATTGGACATAAATTGGGTTCCTTGGTTTGTCACTATTCTCAAGGCACACCAAAACGAGTAAAGATGTCTTCAAATATAAAATCAACAACAAAATATTCATTTGCATAGTACAAAGATTTATCCTCTACCCATTTAGTCACATAATCCGTATAGACCATGTTGGAATAGGGGAAAACCTGGGGTTCAACGCTACAAAAATGCACCAACAAAACCCTAACTACTGACCCTTTCAACAAGACCTGTAAATCAGATGAAGTCTCACCCGAGGTAGAGGCATGGGTGGTTGCAGGACTCCAGTGTCTGCAACCTTAGCTAGGACACAGATCTGTGATTGTAACACCTTAACAGAACACTTAGTAGTTATAGCTCATCAATACCTAGTTCAGTTTACAGCGCAGTTAAACCCTAATACTAAATCTGTGAAACATTCCCATAGATTCAATAGAGTCAAGCACTAAGCATACTAACATAGATCAGATCTAGCATTCACTCAAATTATTCAGCACTAAGCTACCATATTAGATTCACTCATTATCTAACAATGCACTAAGCATTTAATCAAATAAACAAGAGATCAACCATAAAGCACAAAGCATTCACAAAACAATATATACGTGGTTCACCCCCACCTTGGGGCTATGTTCACCAACTCTTTGTCTTCCTTATTATCTTCTTTCAATCTTCTTACATGCATAGGGCCTCAAATTCAACTTCGTAGAGGACATAAGATATGTGCACTCTTCGCTAGATCCTCCTTCCCCAAGCTAGGTTACAGCACAAAGCCTACATACAATCTCTTACGGTTAATTGCACTTATCTCTGCAAGTCTCACATAGTATGCACAAAACACTTACAACTATTACTTGCACTTAGCACAACTTGCAACTCTTCCATCACATAGATCGAACTATTTCCTACATTGCCTAGATTTCTATTTATACATTACAAAATCGGGCCTAAACATGGGTAAACCCATGGCCCGACATTCCCATACCCATTACATAATCCCCAAACCCAAAAATCCCTTAAAATGGGTTGAGATCCCATGATCTCCTCTTCGTCTTGCGCTCCACCTTCGACAGCCTGTCGATGTCCCAAAACTAGGTCAAACATGACCAAGAATCCTCAAAACTTGGTCAAGGGCCAAAAGGCCCCCAACACTCACCTGTGACTCATCCCAAGTCACTCTGATTTGGGTAGTTCTGCTTCAAAATCCTTGAGCTTGGATTGAGCTTCTTCGACTTGTTGTTGTTCCAGGAACTCCTATTCAATGAACTCTTGGATGAATGCTTCGTTGACAGGTCCCTCTAGGCATTGTTCATCTACAATTACGACTTGCTCTATCTCTTCTCCTCGGCCTTCGATCCCTGAGAAAAATTGACAAGCCTCATCCTGTATAGGTTGGATCCTCTGAGTCACTTCCATGACTCTTCTCTGAATGGTGTGGACCTGTTGTTGAGTAGTGTGCTACTCTTGGGATCGTTTCATCCTTTCAACAGCTGACAGGGGCTTCAATTCTGCCTGTATTGTTTCTGCTTGTTGCTTCACCTCCTGGAGTTGTGACTCTAGTGCCTTCAATTCTAGATTCTGAGTGATTTTCTCATAAGTATGGGCACTGCGATCACTTAGTTTCTTACATTCCATGGTGAGGGACTTGATTCTTTCAACTGCGCTCTAGGTAGTTGCTTCTCTTTGGTCCCTTAAATCCCATGGAGTGTCAGGCATTGTGCGGAGCTCTAAGTCTGTTATTCTTTGTTGTAGTTGTTGGATAGCTTCCGCGAGTTGCTCTAATTGATGCTCAATGCATTCTTCTACCTTTGTATCTAAGCATGTCATAGAGCAGACTTCTTTGTTGACTACTTCTTTCACTTCGAGTTGCTCTGTGAGCAACTGTTCTTTTTCTTGTTGAATCTGTACTTTCTCCTCTTCAAACTTTGTCTGGAGAGAAACCTTCTCTTGCTCTACAAGTCGATGTTGTTCTACGAGTGCTTCTTTCACTTGCTTCAGGGCCTGGTTGTCTTGTTCAGTTTCTTCTTGTGTAAGATGATGGCGATATTTGGTCACATCAGCTAGTCAATGGAGTTGGGTTGGCTCATCTTCCAACTCTGGTTCTCCCGATGGCAAGGGCATAGTGGAAACTGCGTGACTATACTGAAGGGCCTGTTGTACCCTTCGGAGTTTGACCTCGATTATTTCGTACATGCCCTCCTTCTCGGCTTCCTATTTCTGCAATATTTCCTGTGAGGCGTCATTTACAGCTGTGATGATGAAGTCAAAGTCATCAACAGTGAGAAAAATCTACATCTTGGTCAAGGTGGCTCTGGATTTCTTTCGGTAAGAGGGTTTCGGGGGAGAAACCTTCCTCTTATTTAAGGGATCAACCTCATCTCTAGGCGGTGTTAATTCGTCTTGCTTCTGCTCATATTCTTTTCCATGTATCTCTTCTACTTGATCATCACCCCCTCAGCTAGGTGATAGTGAAGAAGTATTTTCTGAGGTGCTTCTTAAGTCTTGGAATTCTTTGGTCTTCTTCCTTCTGTTGGTTCCAGGTGTGTCATTCTCTTTGTGAGCAGCCTCCGAGATGTCAAGTTCGTGATCAAACATCTTTGTAGGTTCAACGGGGATAAGGAAGTCTACTGACAAATCCTTAGTTATCTCCTTGAGGTCCCCTTCTGTGAGCTTGTAGTACGACTGAAGATCCTCCTGATGTTTGTCTGCTCGTGCAGTAATATAGATGAAGTGTCGATCTGCGCAAAGCTTCATGAGGGGTTGAAACCATTATAGGGTTTTTGACAACATGCAAGGTTCAACTTTGATATCCATCTTTAGCTGGAGATAGTATGTGTGAAAGACTGCATTCAACTGCCACTGTTTTCCCATAATGCTTGAGTACCAGAGTGTGGTGAACTTCACAACAAGCGGTTTGAACGGCTTAATGTCTGGGAAGGTCGCATCTCCTAAGAAAAAAATGCGATGAGGATCAGGAGCCAGATAAAGTGGAACTCGTAGTCCTGATCATGTGCTTCCCGACAGTCTAATTCCAACTAATTAACTAGGTACTTCGCCCAGATCATCTGTATGACTTCCATGTATTTCCCTATGAGGTCAACGACAAAGCCTGTGACCTATGTGGGTCTATTCTTCCTTACTAGATTTCCTGTGATTAATTGGCATGTTAGGCGCGCTGCGCCATTTTGGATGGAAGCTACCTTGTATCCTCGTGTCCCCTTCTCAACATTGATGTATGTATCCTTGATCTTCTGGGCTAATGCGCGATTTGTGGCTTTCCCTGGATAGAAGTCCTGTGGGTTAGGTCCTTGCATACTCAATCCGGTGATCATGTGGATCAACGTCGAATCGACTATGATATGATGGTCTAGCCATAAGTAGCCTCCATGGTAACATGAAAGTAGGAGCTTGACACATGCGTTAACTTCCTGGTGCCTTCCAAAGTGTGGGATTTTCATTACATTCGACAGAGTGGACTGCGCGAGGTTCATCGTCCATGACTGGGGGATTATTTTCAAGTTCTTCCCCTTCATCCTGGTCAAGTATTTATGCGGGGCAAGCATACTATGGTTCTTTTGGTCTCCTAAGTTGAAGTTGTTGAACTTCAACGTTGCGATCTTGTCCTGCTACGCTCGAATTGAACGTATCCCCTTCGGGAGGTACGCAGTAACCATGGTGTACTCAAAATATCTCGGCACACTATCACAACTCACTGAGTCAGCTAGAGGGGATATGTAATCTAATAATATGGTTGGGATTAGCTTCAGATTTTCTAGGTCATATCTGTGCTTGGTTCTCTTTTTCATTGTTGGTCAGGATGGTCCAGATCCGCAAGAAATCGACAGAGCGGATTTCACTCCTCTCGTCGACGACGCTTATATACCCATAGAAATTACTCTTTCAAACATTATTCTTTCATTCATGAGGTCGATGAGTACCTCCTTCACAGACTCTTCGACTGCACTAAGTTCTTCCGAAATACACGCTTGTGGTTGAATATCTCGGGTTTGAAGAACAACTACTCAATGCAACGGGATGGATGGTGATAGCACGATGATCACTGTGTGAAATCAAATAATCTACAGGATCATATAATCACGGCTGGAAAAATTGTTCTTGGTGCAAGGTTTGACAGAACAAGTAGATAACTAGGCAACGAATCTCTCCAACGGGAGATAAGCCTTCATTAATTCAATTCGGTCCATTATGGCGCGGTCCCAACGGTATGATGATAGGATTTCTGACCATAAATGTCGTTCTACCCATTCGGGGCATTGGTCTAACGGTTATACTGTTCCCAACGGCTATATTGCTTCGCCATGGAAAAGTGCCATGTGACGCTTTTCTGATATTCCAGCAAAGTTCCAATTTTGTAAATTTTCCTTCTGCGACGTTCCCTATGGAACCTTCTATAACTTTTCAATCTTTGATCTCTTCTTGCTTAGTTTTCTATCCTTCTTTCCAGTGAGATTCATCTCGGTATTCCTCTTTCCATTCTGATTCTTATATCCTTTTGGCATAGTAACTTCGCTCTGTTGAGATTCTTTCCTAGGATTCAAGGGAAATACTTCTTCTCTATCTGGGGTAGGTGCTTCAGTCTTCTGTGAGTCTTCTTGTGTTCTTCCAATTTTGACATCCAAGTCTCTGGTTTTAAATAGCTTCGATATATTCTCATGTTCTTCAATCAAGTGTGTGATCCTCCTAGTCATGAAATATTTTAATTCTTTCTTCTTCGGTCTTTAAGACTTCTTCTTCTTTCCTTCTGAACGGATCCCCTTCAATCCAAGGTTTTCCTACTAATATAGCAAATGGGGCACTATTCTCAATAAATTTAACAACTTCAAATTCTTCCTCTGTCGAAGTTCCATGAGCACTCATAGATATCTGGGTAAGTCTTCCACATATAGTTATCAACTTTCATCTAAATAATCTTATTCCCCCCATTGCAGGAATCATAGCAGGCTTTCCTAAAGTTTCCCAAGTTCTTTCTATCATAATATGCACATGTGTTTCTTCATCCAGAACACAGTCAATGTCAAAGTCTCCTATTCTTGCTTCTATGCACTCTTTTTCTTTGAAGATCTCTGATAAGTTGATATTTCGGTGGTCATTCAGGGTTTCTTTCATTTGTAGCAATACAATTTTTTATTATTTCTGGTGTTATCGGACTAATCGGTAGGTGCGGACACTAACTGATCTCCCTAGATCCACCTAGATCTAGAACAAAACACACCAGAACATGGTGCTTTCCTTAAGTTTTAGATATTGAATTTACTAACTAAAGAGGGATGAGTGACATACCGTTTAAATGTCACTTCCTCTCATCATTTCCATCCTAGCTCCGTTCCAACGCTCATACAATGATGATCCTACAAAATAACGCAACCAAAGTGATAGCAATATCATAAACTCAATATAAACCTATGTATGTGATCAAGGAATCATACAATAAAACACAACAAGCTTTATAGGAAAGAATCATATTAAATGTGAAAGAGAGATTACAACCATGGCCTTGCTGTCTTAAGGTCCCTTCCAACTATCCTTCATTCCCCACACACTTTCACTCCAAGAATTATGAGAGCATAGATCTGATAATATTCACAATCTATCTTGACAAAGGCAAATCTCAAAGCCACTCCAACCAAGCTAATAATTCCAAGCCAACCAAAGCTAACTTTCTCCATGAGAACTCCTCTCCTTTTATAATTTGAAGAGGATAAGGTGAGGAAGTTAGGATGATCCCACTAAATCACGAAAGTGAGTAAGATCCAAACCATTTGGATTCCACCTCACCATAGAAGTTTCTCCTTCTAGAAGATTCGAGAAAACGCTTGTTTTTCCCATGTGTAGCCATTCTCACACCCTACCTATAGAGAAACCTGTGAACATCTTGCACCCTAGCTATGGTGCAACCTGTGAGAATCAGGCATTCTCACACCCTGCCTATATAGCAACCTGCGAACTTCCTTTTTAACAAGGTTTTTACAATGTAAAATACAACTTCTTTTCTCAGGAAAAGTTCTTCTCCCTTCTCTCTTCAGGAACTCATGCCACTGACCCCTCTGAAGGAAACATATAGGTTTACATCATTAACATTCATAGGGATGATGAAAATAATGTGTAACAAAGAGCCCCCCAAAGTATGAAGTTAGAACAGAGTGATAACTGAAATACTTTGTCGAGTGTGTGTAGGGAACAAGGAATAGTCGGTCAGAAACCTACCAACAAACAAGGAAATACAGTACAGTAATATATCATCATTGAGGTAGGCATTCCCATACTCAGAATACAAATGACTTAAAGCATAAATGTCGACATGCGAAGATCCATGTCAAGTAAGACAGGTCATGGCCACCAAAAATACACTGTGGATCCATGCCAATATGACTCAAATCTGAACATAGCCACCAAAAATACATTGTGGATCTATGTGTTAAAGACTCAAATTTGAACATAGCCACCAGACATAAAATGTGAATCTATGCAACAGTACACTGAATGTACTCCAACGCAACCTGGATCTGTCGAAAAAATATCCAGGGTCTTCATCTCTATCACTCTATAGTACGAATCTAACCATGCGAATACATGTGTTGAAGTCGAACATGGTAGAAACCACTTGATTACCGGTCATTAGTGTATACCGTTAACAAGTGCAAGGGAAATCACCATTAATGTCAATGATTCCCAAGGTACTCTGGTACAATCCAATGAATGTGAATCAATGAGCTGAGGTCGAACACTCGACGAAATCTCTCGATCAGGGGTCGATAATGAAAACCCACTGTCGAAAGAGAGGAAACCTTCCATTGAGGCATGCAAGTTCCAAGGTACCAATTAATTTCTAAGTCTAATTCCTGGATAATGAGTTGAAGTCGATAGGAAAAGACTCGTCACAAGAGGGCCTTAATGTATCCCACATCAATGACATGAAACAAGTAACAAGATTTGATGTAGATCATAGTAACAAGTGATTCAGGACTGACTCAGGGATGGTCGCTGCAACAGACGGCTTAAGGACTGCAGAAATGGCCGACGCAATAGAAGGCTTTCTGGGTTGAACTTCTCTTTGAACATATTGATGACACGACAATTGTCTTGTAAACACTGACTCAACAATAGGGATCACAGACCGATTTGTAATCTTATAAAGGAGTATGATCATGAGACAAGTGGATTTTCCAACCTAGACACAAAGTGAGTGAAAGGGTGTCATGTTCAAAAGAGACTCTTCCATGGAATACAGGTTTAGACACAATTCTTTCCAAATTTCCCCCCCACCATTTCTGGCGAGTACCTCTTTATTTTTACGCAAGCTTGAGGAGGATAACATATGCTTGTAAATGTAAGCTCATCCTTTAGACGAGTCCCTCGGAGTATGTTTAACAAACCCTAGGAAGGAGTGGTTCGGTCCCATATGGGTCTTTCGATGTTTGTTTAATGAGTCCAAAGAAAGAAAACTCGGAGGTTTTTCATGATTATAGAGTCTAGAAAAACACTTGAAAGAGAACTCTCTCAGTTCCTTTTTCATAAAGTAGTCTGATGAGACCGAAAAAGAGATAAACTATCGCTCAACAAACATTTTCTTCAAATAATTTAACGAGCGTGAAAAGAACAAGATCACTCGGCAATATTTTCATGTTTAGAGAGTCTAAAAAGAGATTAAAGAGAACTCCAGAGGGTTCCTTTTTCGTATAACCTTTACGAGTCCGAAAAAGTGATAAAAGTATACTCGGTTACATTCTCACATATTTACGAGCACAAGAAAGAACAAAGACTAAGCCCGGTAACTTATTCTCATGTATTAACGAGCATGAGAAAGAACAAAGACTAAGCTCGAGATTGTTTTCATTTTTACGCAAGCTTTAAAACAAAACAAAACTATGCTTGGACCTGGTTTCATTTTTACACAAGATTGAACCAGAGGAAACTATGCTTGAGGTAAGTGGTTTCATTTTTACACAAGCTTGAACAATAGAAAACTATGCTTGGACTTCCCAATGCATAACACATGGATTGTTGGTACTTAGCCCCCATCTTAAGAAACTAGCGGCTCAACTTCAGCATGAAGCCCAAAGGCTGAGGAAAATGCCCCCCAAGATTCGTTTCATCCAACTACAAAGGAGAATGAAATGAAGCTTCAAATACTAGACAAAGAACTTGACTCAAATAGAGAGGGGGGAAACTATTTCATTTTTTAACGAGCTTGACACAGAAACAAGAACTATGCTCGTAACCTCTGTTTCATTTTTTAACGAGGTTTCCACAGAGATGAAAAAACTATCCTGAAGTGGTTTCATTTTTTAATGAGCTTGAAATTAGAAAACTATGCTCGAGTCTGGTTTCATTTTTTAACGAGATTGAAATCAGAAAATCATGCTCAAGGACCTCTGTTTCATTTTTTAACGCGGTTGCCTGAGAGATGAAAAAACTATCCTCAGAAATTTTCTTGATCATGGATTCCAAGAGGATAATGCTCCGGAATAACACCATGTCAAGGGACAAAACTCGGTCATGGCTTCCAAGAGGTCTTCATTGGAAGGAAGAAATGCACTCTGGAAGGACACCATGTTGAGGGTCGCAACAGGAGTAAAGAGATCATGCTCTAACAACCCTATCGAAGAGATCACCATGTCAACTATAGGATCTAAGTCATGAGAAATTGAAACCATGGGTGAAAATGCCACATAATTGACCTGTGGCAGGGGCAATACCATCTGCATATAAGAACCATTCAGGGAGGCAATCTAGGTGAGGTTAATGAATGAAAGTTGATCAACAGTCACAACTCGTCCATCATGAGGGAAAGATATCACACGAAAAAGAGTAGACACAATAGCTTTCATGGCATAGACATAATCTCTCCCAAGCAGTAAAGAAAAATCCAAGGGGTCTTGGACTACCATGACATCAATAAAGACAATTTTCCCTCCCAAAGTTACAGGAAACTGAGGAAGGGTCCCTAAAGGTTGATTGGTTCTTCTGTTAAAAGCTAACAGATTCTGCGTAACTAGCGCAAGTGGAGGACAACCTAAAGCTTGTCAAGTAATAAAGGACAAAATACTAACAGATGAACCTTCATCTATTAGTGTTTGAGGAACATCTCGACCACAAACCTGTACTATAATCTGGAAAGGAACGTGAGAGGGAAGATGAGGTCCAGTTAGCACACCCCAATCAAAATGGATGGCCTCATTACTTGGAGGAGGTTTCACAGGAGAAGGAGGAATACCCCCTGACACGACAGAGTCTGTATCAACGAGAAAAACATGGGCAATATTGGGTTTACTCTCTAGCGGGAGATTAGGATCGACCGATGATGAGATCATATCGACCACTTGGGTTTCATTCTCCAAAGGGAGAATGGGGTCGACAGGTGTAAACGGATCGACTACTTTGGTGACACTCTCTAATGGGAGAGTGGGATCAAACAAGGATGGGATCGGATCGACCTCTTTAGTTTCGCTCTCTGAGGGGAGAATGAGATTGACTGAGGATGGTATTGGATCAACCACTTTGTCAAGTGGTTCAACTAAGGACGTGACCAGACTGATGACATGATCAACTGGATTGACTGGTGAAAGGACCGGAGTGATCATTCCATCAACTACAGGTGGGTTGAGAGAAAGCTTGAGATAAGCGACTAGGAGTTGAGGGTGTGAAATAGTCATGTCTTCCAGTAATTTTGAGGCTTTGTCCATATGAGGGCAAAGATGAGTTAGATGACTCCCTTTGCATAACATACACAAGAACTTGACTCTACTTTCCTTCTTCCCAACCGTATCATGACTAGTTGATGGGAGGTCATCAGTATGTTGTTCAGAGGCTGATGACATGGGTTGGTCAGGGTGTGTAGACCATACTTCTATAACCTTGGATAGACCAGGGAAATCCTTAAGAAGATGGCTACCCTTACAAATCCTGCAAGGGTACTTGGGCTTATGGGTTTCTTTGGTGATCTTGACATCATCAACACTCCCAGAACGATTAACAGTAACTGGTTGTTTTCCAACATGTTTGACAATGATTGGAGGTTTTGACCCTCTCTTATCTTTCTTCTTCTTAATCTTTCATTTCTTCTTCTTCTTAATCACTGGGTTACTATCTTCTGAACTTTCACTCGATGAAGAAGATCAAACAGAAGGCGAAATTGCAAGTGAAGAAGGTGAAGAAGAACTTACTGGTGAAGAAGGTGAAGGATCAACATGAGTTTGATGCTCTTGGGGGGAAGTGCTTGTGACTGAAGCACTAACTACATTCGGGATTACCTGAGTACAAAACAACCATACCGGTAATCCAATTGTAAGACCTGGAAGGCTCAAAGTAGCGATGTGAGGAGGACCAATGTTCCCATAAGAAGGAAAAACAAAAGGTTCCCCTGGAGCATGGGTTCCTTCATTGGTCATTCCGGGAACTGACGCCATTAAACAAATATCTAATCTAGAGTCCTCTAAGGAAAACAAACAGCACATGCTAAAAATCTAGTAAGCAATCAAGCAAACAAAACCTTCTCACAATGAATGCACTAGTTGGTGATGAAATCCAACATCGCGGGAACAATGTAAGAAGGGGATGAGATAGAGCGGGTGGAAAAGTTACATTGATGACCTACTTAATGGACTTACACCTTGGTGCAAGCTCCCACACATAATCGTGGGTATACCCTCCAAGGAGCATGAGTGAGTTTGTCCAACGTTGATTCTAGGTACCATGAAGACTTGCCCCTCCACAGTCACCTCGTGTAAAGAACCTAGAGAGTTAGGCCACTAAGGTTACCAATTACTACAGTGATGCCTAGGGAAACAGTCGACATTCTAATCCACGTGCAAGGGCAAGGTATCTAGCCCGAAATAAACTTGATAGGCTTCCACTCATCATTGTGGGTATACCTCTCAAGCGACCCCCATAATACACGTAATCTCTACACCAAGACCAACAAAGCAGGGTGAGTAACTCTGCCAGTCTCAATGCGACCTCGTGATTGACCCTTGTGTTAGAAGGGCTTCCCAGGACAAAATGTAATAAGTGGATTTAACCGCTCCCTAACTCAAGATTCTATGTTTGTTTGCAACTTTGGAAAGTTAGCTTTCACACCTATTCCAAATCCCTACAACTAATATAATGTAGGTTTGCTACCAGAGAAGATAAAAATGTCTAACCAATTTTTATAAGCACTTTATTTTATGGTTGTTGTTACTCAAAAGGAAAATGGCGTGGACAATATGGTGTTTCGACCGACTCGAAAATTATGCAAAGAGATGAAGATGCAATCTTTTCATTTCAATGAAAGCTATGCTACGAGAAGAAGAAAACATTAATCATTCCCAGATGCACAATGTCCCAAAATATTAAAACTCATCACTATCAAGATTCTCAAGAAATGAGAAAAAGGGTACTATACACCAATGCATGATTCATGCCCCCCCCCCGACCATGAGGGGGAAAATTTTCATAATTTAAGATCAAAAAATGCCAAGAATCATGCAATTTTGCTACTTCAAATGCAAGGATGCCCCCAATCTAATATAAAGCAAGAAATTAAATCTTTTTGTTTTAAAACTTTCACTAAAATCAATAATGAACTTTCTTAAAACAAAGAAACCCAAACTAAAAGTTTTCTTTTAAAGCGAACTATTCATAAGAAATCTGATCTTTCCCCAAACAATTCTAAAGAAAACACATGCTTTGTAATTGAAAGACACTCAAAGCAAGAGACTAATCCTTCAAAACCAAACAAAGCAAAGATGGCTAAAAGAAACTCAAAGAATGTCAAGCAGACTGGAAACAGATCAATATAGGTTCCAAAAGTTCAATCCAGCTGATCAAAGCAAAACTGGGTCATCAAAAGATGACAAGACCCAATCCAAAAAAGTTTACAAACAAGTTCGCAGCCTAGAAATAGAGTGCAGTGCGAGAATTAGGTATTCTCATAGGCTAGACATTGGTAGGGTGCGATAAGTTCACACCTAACTGAATAGTAGGCTGCGAACATCAATGATTCTCATAGGCCACTAAAGGGTACAGTGCGCGAATGGATGTAAACAAGCAAAAATTTGAAAAAGGGCTAGGAATCTAAGTGAACTTCTAGATCCAGAGAGTCTGGATGGATCTCCCATAGACTCAGAGACCAGAAAACAAGCAATCAAAGCAAGGTAAACTAGACTAACTAGGAAACAATCCGCTCCCCAGTGGTGTCACCAATTTTGTTACCAGACTAATCGATAGGTGCAGACAGTAACTGATCTCCCTAGATCCACCTAGATCTAGAACAAAACACACCAGAACATGACGATTTCCTTAAGTTTTAGATATTGAATTTACTAACTAAAGAGGTATGAGAGACATACCGTTTAAATGTCTCTTCCTCTCGTCATTTCCATCCTAGCTCCGTTCCAACACTCATACAATGATGATCCTGCAAAAGAACGCAACCAAAGTGATAGCAATAGCATAAACTCAATATAAACCTATGTATGTGATCAATGAATCATACAATAAAACACAACAAGCTTTATAGGAAAGAATCATATTAAATGTGAAAGAGAGATTACAACCATGGCCTTGATGTCGTAAGGTCCCTTCCAACTGTCCTTCATTCCCCACACACTTTCACTCCAAGAATTCTGAGAGCATAGATCTGATAATATTCATAATCTATCTTGACAAAGGCAAATCTCAAAGCCACTCCAACCAAGCTAATAATTCCAAGCCAACCAAAGCTAACTTTCTCCATGAGAAATCCTCTCCTTTTATAAGTTGAAGAGGATAAGGTGAGGAAGTTAGGATGATCCCACTAAATCATGAAAGCAAGTAAGATCCAAACCATTCGAATTCCACCTCACCATAGAAGTTTCTCCTTCTAGAAGATTCGAGAAAACGCTTGTTTTTCCCACGTGTAGTCATTCTCGCACCCTGCCTATAGAAAAACTTGCGAACATCTCACACCCTAGCTATGGTGCAACCTGCGAGAATCGGGCATTCTCACACCCTGCCTATATAGCAACCTGTGAACTTCCTTTTTAACAGGGTTTTTACAAGGTAAAATGAAACTTCTTTTCTCAGGAAAAGTTCTTCTCCCTTCTCTCTTCAGGAACTCAAGCCACTGACCCCTCTGAAGGCAACAGATAGGTTTACATCATTAACAGTCATAGGGATGATGAAAATAATGTGTAACACTAGGGTTCTTCCATGGTCTCAGTGTATTGACCTTTCTCATGGTCTTCTTGTCTCATATTCATTCTTTCAAGTTTAGCAAGCATTCTAGGGCAATCTAAAACTTCATGGTCCATAGATTTACAACAAAGACAATTGGGTCTTCTACCAGGGCATTCCTTAACAAGATGTCTCGATCTTCTACAACTGTAACAAAGAGTTAATCCTCTCTTTCTCTTAAGGGTTCCCTATCCTTTCCTATACTGTGCACTAGAATCATGGTAGCTAGCCTGCAAAAAATTATGTCTAGGATCCTGCATCCATTTATTAGTCCAAACATTCTTTCTATGCATAGGAATAACATATATTTCACTACTCTTATCAGATCTACTCGTATCAAATTCTCTTTCTTCTAGATGTGCCCTAGTTTTCAGGCTAGGACAAATTTATCAAACATACCTAGATCCATATTCTTGAAAAAAAAAATTCCACTTATCTTACTTTTGGCAGAGCACAAAGTTTCCAGATCTAAAACTTTTCACTATTCTTACCTCTATCAAAGCACAAATCATTCAAATCTTACCTCTTTTCTTCAGATCTGCCTCCTTCCTTAGCACAGAGCTTTGCAAGTCAAGAAGTAGATCTAAGCACATAGATTCTTTCTCTTCCTCAATTCCCAACAATCACAGTTTCAGGTCAGATCTTCGCACAGAGCTTCTTCTTCCTTAGTTCCCAGCAATCACAGTTTCAGGTCCCGGAAACGAAACCATATGTTGGCACAGGGGCAGACTCGGGGTTCAATGCTACAACAACGCACCAACAAAACCCTAAATATTGGCCCTTTCGGCACACCTACGAAGCAAATGAAGTCTCACCTGAGGTAGAGGCAGTGGTGTTTGCAGGACTCCAGTGTCTGCAACCTTAGCTGGGACACGGATCTATGATTGTAATACCTTAACAAAACACTTAGCAGTTATAGCTCATTAATACCTAGTTTAGTTTACAGTGCAGTTAAACCCTAATAGTAAATGTGTGCAACATTCTCATAGATTAAATAGAGTCAAGCACTAAGCATACTAACATAGATCAGATATAGCATTCACTCACGTTATTCAACACTAAGCTACCAAATTAGATTCACTCATTATCTAACAACGCACTAAGCATTTAATTAGATAAACAAGAGAGCATCCATAAAGCACAAAGCATTCAAAAAACAGGATATATGTGGTTCACCCCCACCATGGGGCTACGTCCACCAACTCTTCATCTTCTTTATTAGATTCTTTCAATATTCTTACATGCACAGAGCCTCAAGTTTAACTTCGTAGAGGACATAAGATCTTCACACTCTTTGCTAGATCCTCCTTCCCCAAGCTAGGTTATAGCACAAATCCTACATACAGTCTCTTACGGTCACTTGCACTTAGCTCTGCAAGTCTCACACATTATGTACAAAGCACTTAAAACTATTATTTGCACTTATCACAACTTACAACTCTTCGATCACATAGATCGAACTATTTCATTCATTGCCTAGCTTTCTATTTATACATTACAAAATTGGTCCTAAACATGGATAAACCCATGGTCCAACATTCTCATACCCATTACATAAGCCCCAAACCCAAAAATCCTGAAAAGGGGGCCGAGATCCCACAATCTCTAATTCTTCTTGCGCTCCACCTTCGACAGCTTGTCGATGTCCCAAAACTAGGTCAAACATGACCAAGAATCCTCAAAACTTGGTCAAGGGCCAATAGACCATTATATACCTTCTTTTTCTAGACATGGGGTTGATAGGTTCTACAAAGTCCAAAGACTATTTCTCAAAAGGTTCAATTACTACATGAGCTTGGAAAGGAATCTCATCACTTGTAGTTGGTTTCCCCAACCTCTAAAAATCATCACAATTGGCTACATACTTCTTTGCATCCCTACAAATAGTTGGCCATTAGTAGCCTGACTGTAATATTTTGTATGTTGTCCTCTTATCAGCAAAATGGCCTCCACATTGGCCATCATGGAAGGCTTTGAAGATGTCATAAATATAATCCTTCTGTACGCATCTTCTATTCACCAAATCAGGTCCTGTACAGTATAGACAATCACCATGCCACATATAATTTCCACTCACCTGAATAATTCTCTTTTTTTTTTCTCGAAGGGAAAGATTCTGAGGTAATTTTCTTGTTACAAGATAGTTAGTCACATCTGCATACCAAGGAATGTAAGTAGAAATAGCAAACAAAATTCCATCCAGAAAATTGTCATCCACTAGTGCATTGTCACCTGTATGAATATGTGTAGATAGGAAATCAACAACAAGGTTATCTTTACCAGGTCTGTCAATGTTTGTAATATTGAATTCTTGTAATAGTAGTAGCCATCTAGTATCTCTAGCATTTTTCATTAGCTTATTCATTAAAAATATAATGGTTGAGTGGTCTATGTGTACAAAAACCTCATACCCTGTTATGTAGTGTTTGAATTTATAAATGGCATGAACCACTGATAAGAATTCCTTTTCAGTGACAGTATAATTTACTTCGGTAGGGGAGATATTTTTGCTGACAAAGTAGATAGCATAAGGAAGTTGGTTTTCTCTTTGTCTCAGAACAACTCCCAAAGTGGTATCTGAGGCATCAGTGCATATATGAAAGGGAAGAGACCAATTTGGTCCTCTTAACACAGGGGCATTGGAAATCATTTTCTTTGAAATTTCAAAAGAAAACTGACATTGCTCATCCCAATGGAATTTAGCCTCTTTTGCTAACAATTTGAACAGTGGGGCAACCAAGTTTGTGAAATTTTGAATGAAACTCCTATAATACCCAACATGACCCAAGAAGATTTTAACTTCTTTATGTGAGCTAGGGACCCTAATTTGAGAAATAATGTCAATTTTAGCAGGATCTACCCTTATTCTGGTATTGGAAATATGATGACCCAAGAAAATCCCTTCAATGAGCATCATTCTAGATTTTTCATGGCTGAGGGAAAGATTAGTCTCTCTACACTTGATCAATACTTTCTCCAAATTGTCCAATGCTTGTTGGAAATCATCCCCATATACTGTGAAGTTGTCCATATAGACTTCTACACATTCATGGGTTAAATCAGAAAAAAATAGCTAGGACAACCCTCTAAAAGGTGGCAGGGGCATTACACAAACCAAAGAAAAGAACCCTATAAGCATAAGTACAGCATGGGAAAGTGAATATGGTTTTCTCTTGATCTTCAGGGGAAATTTGGATCTGATTATACCCACTAAATCCATCTAAGAAAGAAAAGTGCATCTTCTCAGACAAGGTGTCCAAGACCTGGTCTATAAGAAAATGAAAAATAATCTCTATAGTTAGCCTTGTTCAGCTCTCTGAAGTCCACACAAATCCTCCATTTGTCAATCTTCTTAGGGACAATAACCAATGGGGATACCCACTTGCTATATGAAATAGGGTAAATAAAATTGACATGTAGGAGTTTTTGGAGCTCTTCTTTCACTATGTCTTTTAAAGATGG